>RPFO01000644.1:67500-465000 GCA_009746045.1 Mesostigma viride
TCCAGGTGCTGGTACGCGATGCGCATGGGGAGCGCCTCGTCTGGGTGCCGTGCCGCATGCTGCAGCGCCTGCTCGCGACAGCAACAGACGAAGGAGAGGGCACAGGGGTGGAAGAGGGAGGGGAGGGAAGGAATGGGGAAAGGCAGAGGGGGGAGTGGGTTAGTCGTGCCGACGGTCACAACTAACTGGCAAGGCTCATTCATCTGCCTATGGAAAGATGCATGGGCATGACCCTTTCCCCCAACAAGCGTTCCAAAGTAATGGCCAGCCAGGATGATGCAATACCATCCCAGCAAGGCGAGCCAGTCATGGTGCATCGCCCGCACCAACAAACAAGGTCACGCCGCAGCACACACCAAGCAGATGCCTGGGGAGACAAAAGGCGCCATGATCGGACCCAAAACGACGGCACCAAAAGCACAGGGGGCAGCTGTAATTGTGGGAAGTGGACCAGGACATCATGATTCTTGCGTGCACTGAGCAGGAGTGAGAGTGCTTGGGTGAGCAAACCGTTTGGAACGGGGACGCATGAGAACACAGACATGAATCCTCACCCCCACACCCCACTCACCAAGTAATCGTCCTTCTCCCACACCCCAACCACAAACTACCCCACCCAATGCCCCACTCACAAAGTACTCGTCCTTCTCGTTGAACGCGCGAGGGAGAGGCGTGCCAGGGCTCAGCGCTGCCTCCGGTGCATGCGGGGCCGAGGACACGGGGGCGCCACCGCTGTCCGCTGCAACAGTACGGGGGGTGGCTTCCGGCCGCGCCACGCGGGAGCTCTCGGATTCGGAGCTAGACAGAACGTGCCTGCCGGCATCCGCACCCGCGCCAGCGACAGGTGTCCGCCCACCCACCACACCGCCCCGGGCTGGCCGCGCGGCCCTCCCCCTGTGGCCGCTGTCGCCATCGTCGTCGTCGTCGTCATCGTGGCTGCTGGCGTAGCTGGCGGCGCGGCCGACCCTCCCATTGTTTGCACCCGCCGCATCACCTGCCACTCCCGAGGGGCGCGCGGGGGACTCTTGCGGCCGCGACCCGCTTCCACCCCCACGTGCGCGGCCCTGGCCCTCCTCCTCGCTACTATCGGACCCGCTGCCGTCACGCGAGCGAGATACCCCCCTAGACAACCGGCCCCCCGCCCCGCCCCTCTCCACCGACGACCCTCGCGAGCTGTCACGCGCCGCACGGGCGCCACTGGCAGGGCGGGGGATGCGAGCGCCCGAGAGCTGCCGCGATGGTGGTGGCGGCAGGCGGCGGTCATTGTCCGAAGCATCATCCGAGTCCTGGGACCCTGCATGCGCTGCGTGGCCCCTGCCCCTCTCATCTCCACTCAACATCCCACCGCCACCGGGCCGCGCGCGCGTGACGTTGCCAGCCCCATCTTGCCGAACCGCGGTGGGCGGCCGCCGCTGGCCCCTACCCACGCTCGACCCCTCACTCTCACTGTGGCCCGCGCTGCGAGGGTACGCCCCTTGCCTACCCGCCACGCTCCCTCCCCTACGCCCACTGTCCATAGCCCCCCCCCCACGAGCACCCCATGCCGAGCCACCCCCCTCCTCCCGCGCCCAGGGGGGCGGCGGCTCCGTCTCCCTCAGGGGCCCCGGCCGCCGGTCCGACATGCTCGGGCTGGTGGCGTGGCGCAGGTTGTGCTCCTTCTGCCTCCTGTCGTGGCGCGCTGCCCCCCGGTCTGATTCCGACCCCGCGGAGGAGGACGGGTGTGTGTACTTGCGCCCGTGGCTGGCGCTGGAGCGGGCGGGGGAGTGCGAGGGGGAGGACGAGTGGCTGCGCTCCGCCTCGCGCGCACGCCGCTTCTCGCGCGCACGCTCGCGCTCCTCCCCAGACGAGGCATCATGGTCCGTGCGGTCAAACGGGGGGAGCTTGCGGCGGGCGGATGTGCCCCCTTGCATGTTTCGCCCTCTACGGCCGGTTCTGGAAGGACACAAATGCACCGAAAACCAGGCAGGGTAAGGGGCAGGGCACGTGGGGGGGCAGGAACAGGTGGCGGACGTCAGGAGACAGCACGGAGCCACAGGGGGTGGTAGTGAGAGAGGACACGTGCGAGGGACGCACCCATGCATGCTGCGGGAGACGCCTGGAAGCCGTGTTTTTGCCAGGGCGTGAGAACAGAAGCCCTCGAGCTCGCCGCAGCAGAGCAGATACGTACCATGCGAGCTAGCAATGGAGTGGTTTTTAATCCAAGGAGCCCACCATTACCGGCAGCTTCTTTGCTTTCGTACCAGACACGTACTGTACTGGCCATGATAAGGAACATGGGGGTCAATAGCCGCAAAGGAGAATGGGAGATGGCCACGGTCGTGGATGTGATATGGAGGGGTGGTAATCAGTGCTTCGTTTAGAATTTTGTCCACGGCCGGCGCCGCCCTGGCAACAGATTCTCGTAGCCGGTAGCCGGTTGCTACTTGAGCTGTATAGTCAAGATAGTAGTCAACTAAGCTACTATAACTAGTATATTCGCCGCGCCGGACCTGGTAGTGGCCAGCCACCTGGCAGGATCCGCCCCCAGCACTTTGAAGTTCATCCGAATCCGTGCGGATCCGCGCTGGCCACGCGGCGGATCCCGCGGCAAACGAAGCGCTGGTGGTAATGCTCCTGATGAAGGATGAACCCAAACAGTGCTGACGGATCACCCCAAACAATGCTGACGGATGAACCCAAACAATGCTGACGGATGAGCCCAAACAAAGCTGACGCGGATACACCTGGTCCCCACGCACAAGCCGAGCAGCGATGGGGTGGTCCCCACGCACAAGCCGAGCAGCGATGCCCTGGTCCCCACGCACAAGCGGGGCAGCGATGGGGTGGTACCCAACCGCCCATTGCCCCAACGCTGCAGGGGACAGGTGCTCTGATTCAACGTCATCGCTGTATCAAGTTGGAGCCTTATACACGCACAGGCGGCCATTGGCACACCCGCAGTTCCTCCTGACGAAACATGTGCGTCATTACCTGTGATCGTCGTCATCATCGTCGGGGCATGTGCTGCAACTGGGCGGGTGTATGCTTTCGTCGCTGCTGTCGCCCCCTCCCCCGTGGCGGGCGTCGCTGTAGAGGTCAGCAGTAAGGTAAAAGAGGCATGGGAAATGCGTATGAACTTCCGCCAAACAGAACGCCAGCCCAATTCCACGGCAGGTACTCCAAAGTTAACCGTGGGTGCTCGACTTAAGTGGGCGCGGCGGCATGAGTGGAATAATCGTCAACTACTGAGCAAAAAAAAAGATCAAAACGGTATTCTGGGCTTTCGACGAGATTACCACTTTTAGCAACGGTATCGGTGTATCACGGATAACGATTCCGCATGGAGGACGCTAAATTCCGCCGACTTCTTATCAAGGGATGTAGAAGAAAAATTGGCGGCCTTCCTATGCAAAAGATAGCCACGCCGCAAAAACCTATCAACAACACCTTTCGAATTATCGCCCGGCCTTTCAAGACCCGGGATATATCAAACCAGGTGGTGCACTACAAAAAACGAACCTATACGTCGCACAAACGGATCTAAAATCAATTAAAATTGAACCATAGCCCGATTTTGCGATGGCCGACACAATGTCGACGCTAGGAATTTAGTAACCTGGGTAGACAACTACCAGACGGAGCTTACGATAAATAAAAGCATAGCAAGGGTTCCCCAGTTCATGCTGACCTGTGCTCCCTCATGCCGTCCTTCTTTCAAAATTACGTTCCGTCCGGCTCTAGGAAGCCATTAACACTGTGGTCAGAAGCAATCATTCATCATTTGAAGCCTAAATTCAGCATCGACATGTCGCCATATCAACCAAGACATAACCGATTAACTCGGACAGGCCGCTTGCTTGCAGGTCTGTCAACACTTCAACAGGCGAGAAAATTATGCCGAGTTTTGGGGTCAACGTCCAAGGTGACCGTTGCACGTTGGTGGTCGCCCGCGCCCAGGTCAAGCCAACTCGCGGGCGGTCTGGCCACCTCGGCAAAGATAGACTCTCGGCAATCTGGCGCCCCAGCATACCGGAGTTAGGGCTAACTCACACGGGTCGCGATCCGTAGTTCGTGAGCACTCTTGTCATGCGTGGCAGGAATCTTCTCACGGCGTCGGCAGATAGTGCCGGAAAACGGGCATGGTTCGCGACCCGACTTTGTGGTTCGCGGGAAATCGTGTCGCGACCCATGTTCGCGAGCGAAAAGTCCACGTGTCCGTGAATCGAACCTGACAAGTGCGAAAAAGACCTGAAAGTACGGGAATTAATGGTACGAATTCAGTCGGCGTAGAGCCAGTACGGCAGGGTGATGAAGAAAACTGGACAGCTTCGATCCAGCGAAGCCGGTCTCGCCAGCTAGAATTTAGTATCGTCCAGTAAAGACTAATAATCACTGGATACACCCGAATAATCAGAATACGATATCGTAGATATCCCGCTGTATGTGTAAATCCAAGGACAGGTGGCGACAACGAGGAGATTGAGGAGGAGTGCGGGAAAGAGCGGAAAGTGCGGAAACGCCAGCAAAAAAGGTACTGTGAACCAATCTTTATCTATCTGAACAATCCAAACGCCCGCGATCCACCGTGTGAGTGCGACCGGTTCGTCAACCAATTTCTGTTCCACGTGGCAGAAAGTTCGATGCCACTCGGCAAAGCGGTTCGCGAACCATGACCGTACGAACCACGGATCGCGACCCGTGTGAGTTGGCCCTTACAGTACGCACAGAGGCTCTGCACTCAGCAGTCAGCACTCTTGCAGTATTAGCGGAATCAAGTAACGTGCGTGTTTGCAACTTGCCCGTTGAAACTCTACGGCGGAGCCAATTTTCGGAAGAACCTCACCCTTATGCTTGCAAATTCGGGACAAATTCGGTGGATGGATGGATGTTAAAGCAGCGAGACATTTTTTTTTTTGAGAATATATTTTTTATTTTTTGAGACTATATCGATGTGCACACAGGGGGGGTGTCCAAAACAAAAATATCAGACACATACGCTGAAAATTTCCAAAAGTTGGCCCTTGGACCCTACCTACCTAGCACGTACTTAGGCGCTATACCTAGCAAAACCCTGAGGTCCCAAGGGTTATGGGGGTCGACCTATGGAGCAAAATGATCAGCTCCGCGAGCTCTACAGCTGTACCGTTTGAGCATATTGGTGTTGGGAAAATTCCGGTTTTCTAAAATGGGTCATTGGCCGGCGCGACGCGATACTGGCACGGCACGGCGCTGGATAGCTGAAGCCTTGTAGTGGTGGCAGACGGCAGCATACTTCCGTGCCTAGCTAGGGGCAGCACCATCTCAGTCTTGCGGGCAACCCCCCCCCCCCTCTATGGTACCTGCCAAAATTTTGACTGCAGATTTGGGTTCAGCTCGCCAAGTGCTATCAGTTTGTCCGTCAAACCGTTTCAAAATTCCGACCATACAGGGAGCTAGCAGAAATCCACTTTTGTTGTAAAAAACCCATATCGGCCCGGCACCCTACCTACCTACCCTTTAAGTTAACGGTTTTTGAGGCTCTGTAACTTCTAACCTAAAGACCCCCTGGGGTTGTGACCAGTGGCAAACATGCTTGTTTTCGTGAGATCTACTCGAATCCAGCGTCGTGTAAATTTTCTTGTTTTTGGACACCCCCCCTGGTGCACATGTGGTTTTTTCATTTTGCCTTCGTATATTCATCCCCTATTCCTATGTTTTCTCACGTGTACGGCCTTATAAGCTTCGCCAATTCTGGCGAACCTAACGGTTCTTCCGAAAATTGGCTCCGCCAGATACACCCCTCGCATTGGTAAGTATATTAAATAATTATGAGGCTGGGCGCCGGCCAGCTGCAAGCGATAAATAAAACAAAAGAATTTTAATTAACTAATTCCCGAGTGTAGTGAACTGTAGTTTTTGAAGCTACCAAACAAATAAAGAAAGTGTAAATAAATAATTTGACTGCCAAGAGCGCTTCTTTTGCGGTAAAAAACAAAGAAATATTAAATCTCTGGCTGAAAAATGTGCTTTTACTAGCCGTAAGAGCAGTGCATCCGGCTGGGTTATACAAAACAAACAAAGAATTTTTAAATTTCGCAGCCGGTTTAACGGTTGTTCGGTAACCAAACAAACAAACTAATAATTAATTAATTGGGCGGACATAGTAACACTTTCAACCAATAAAACGCTAATGTCTAATTCCGAAGGGCCTTTTGGCTGAACTGAATTAAAACTACCAATGCGAGGGGTGTAAACTCAACTTACTACTTGTTGTTGTTGTGTCCCACGCCGCAGTCAGCACTCAGCAGAAGAGAATTTTTTTTTTTTTCGGGGAAATGGGTATATTTTATTAGCCAATTATGGACCAAAGAGGTGAGAGGCAGAAGAGAATTCTATACTCTGCAGTATGTAGTAGGTTAGGAGAAAGTAATTATGTTATAAGTTACTCACTAGTTAGTAGTTACGGTCAAGGAAAAAGTGCCGGTTATATTTGGAATAAACGTACACCTATTTTTCTGGAAAAGTGCCGGTCACGAAGGATCGTCTGGATCGAGGGCCGAGACTGGCTACCAGTATTTCCGGTGAAATGGGTGTTAGTTTATTTCCATATAACAGTTAAGGTGACCCAGGTATGCCAAAAATAGCCTGAAATGCCTAGTTGTGCCTAAATTGGGGTGCCCGCATTAATAAGGCTACCAGTATCAAGATGGCTAGGTCAGGGCTACTGTAGGCTCAAGTAGTCAATTTGGGCTCAACTAGGCTTCTGGCTATTTGTGGCATACCTTGGTTACCTTAAATGGAAACAAACAACACCCATTTCCCCGGAAAGATGGCTAGGCACGACAGGGTGCCGCTTGAGCGTGGATTTTTCCTGCCATGCCCTGGCCATGCAAATATCTGAGCTAAGCGATTAGCGAACCTGGCCGAACAGCAAGTTGCCGCTGGACTTCGTGTCATCTCCGATATACTTTTCTCCATAGAAAGAAGACCTCGAAACGGCTGTACATCAAAAGGATTTATTTACCTTAATTTTCAGCCAGACAAACTCATTCCCTGCTGCCTTAAGCCATTTTCGAGCACGCAACCCAGGATGTCTCCTAGCATCACGGTCACGACCCTGACGATTTATCCTATCAAGGCCTGCCGAGGGATACCAGTCGCATCTGCTCGTGTTTCCCCCACGGGTTTTGCCTTTGACAGGACATGGATGGTGGTGGACGACAACTACAGGTTTTTAACGCAGCGTAACGCACCGGCTTTAGCGACGGTAGTGCCCTCCCTGCCTCCCGAGGCAGTCCTGAGTGGTGGATGGGAAAGCTTCCCGCCGGATTCAGCCATGACCGTGCGGTCGCCAACCGTCAAGGTTCCCCTGCTTGTACCGCTGCGGCCCGATGTCCAAAATAAGAAGATTGTTCAAGTTACCGTGTGGGACTGGTCGGGAGACGCCATTGACGAGGGGGATGACGCATCTACTTGGTTCACCGAGCACCTGGGCAGGCCAGCTCGCCTTGTCCGGTTTTCTTCAAAAGTTGCCCTGCGACCAACCAACCCGGCGGTCGCAGACGGCTTCTGTACAGCATTCTCAGATGGCTATCCCTACCTCTTGGCGTCAGAAGAGTCCCTCGACGACCTGAACAGCCGCATGGAGAAGTCGATCCCGATGAACCGTTTCCGCCCGAATATCGTCGTGCAAGGCGCCGGTGCTTTTGCCGAGGACAGCTGGAGAGATTTCATGATCGAAGCAGCGGATGCCACCAAGAAACCCCCGGTCAAATTCATGAACGTCAAGCCCTGCGATCGCTGCAAAGTGCCTACCACGAACCAGGACACCGGCGTGCCCGAAGGCCCCGAGCCTACCAAGACCCTGCAGGCGTTCCGGACGGGGCATGCCCTGGGATTCGACAAGGTGGATTCCCAGCTCAGCAAGGCGGTCTTCTTTGGGGTCAACTTGGTGGCTGACATCGCCACGGTCCAGAACACGGCCAAGCTGTCTGTGCTAGACTACCCCGTGATCGCCATAGGAGACGTGGTGACCGTGGGTTGATAATTGATTAATTAATACATTAAGAATATACCTGCATGGGGAGGATATGTAACACAGAAAACACATATCCCTGAGAAGTGGGTAGATGGGCCAGCTACAATAGGCTGGTGGTACATGTGGGCCACGGAATGTCTGGAGCAATTTTGTCCGCGTTGACGGCGTACGATATGTGTTGACCCCGCATGTGCTGAGTTAACGCGAAGCTAGTGTTTAACCCAGCAGAGGGAGAGGTATGATATTCCATGGCTTTTACTATCTTCCATCTGACAGAAAGTTTTGCAGCATAGGAGGAATTTTTTTTCTAAGTTGGACATTTTTGCAGCATGCTTTTTTTCCTTTGCCCTTTTGCCCTACTGCATGATACAGAGAGCTACATATTAGAATAAATTGTTTGTTCACATGCCTGCGTGCGTTAGGGAGTTTAGGGGTGCCCCTCACTAGGGGTATCCCCCTCTAGTGACTTAATTAATTAATTAATTAAACTCGTGCTCCCGTTGGGGAGTCACAGAGCATTCACCCCGATGGATGGATGGGATGGGTACACGCAATCCTACCGGTCTAAGCTACCTACAAGCTATCTACAAAAACAGTGCCTAAATGGTTGGGGAATGATTAATTAATTAATTAATTAGAAACATATCTCCGTTGGGAGTAAATGTAGCACATATCCCAGAGATCTCCGTTCGCTCACCCCCTACTGGCGCTCGAAGGGCCTGGGTGAGCACCGCAGTTAATTAATTAATTAATTAATTGATTGATTAATTAATTAATTAAACACGTGCTCCCGTTGGTGAGTCACGGAGCACCGATCGAAGTGCTTTTAATCCCTGTGTGTGCACAACAGGAGAAAGGTCAGAGACCACCATTCTCCTTCATGGCAAAGGCATGCCACAGCTGCACTCGGACACGCTAAACGGACACGCTAACGATCCGGCAGGGTCTGTGGGTGCAATAAGACCCATGTGAGCATGTCATAACAAGGTCGAGCGTGGGCAAGTAATCTGATCATAGCCAGGACGTAGCATGGCTGTACAAGGACTAAGCAAGGCTATGGCTGGTTGTGTACCGTGCGTTAGCGGTGCACGTGACTAGGTATGTTGGCACAGCAAGGCAAGCATTATAAGCATGGCTGCCATAGCGGCAGTGACTACCAACGGATACAAGCTAGGGCTATTATGCAAGCTATTCTAGCCCGCTGGGGGCGTCCACATCTTGTGGTTGATCATCAGGTCCCCGCCCCTCCAGTACACCTTGGGCTTCTGGGGGTCCTGCTTGTGGCGAAGGTATTCCGGCCACAGGTCGCGTCGCTGCTGCTGCTGAGCGGGGGTCAGGTCGTCGTCCAGCGTCCAGGTGAGGTCGTGCAACGTCGTGGGCAAGTAATCTGATCATAGCCAGGACGTAGCATGGCTGTACAAGGACTAAGCAAGGCTATGGCTGGTTGTGTACCGTGCGTTAGCGGTGCACGTGACTAGGTATGTTGGCACAGCAAGGCAAGCATTATAAGCATGGCCGCCATAGCGGCAGTGACTACCAACGGATACAAGCTAGGGCTATTATGCAAGCTATTCTAGCCCGCTGGGGGCGTCCACATCTTGTGGTTGATCATCAGGTCCCCGCCCCTCCAGTACACCTTGGGCTTCTGGGGGTCCTACTTGTGGCGGAGGTATTCCGGCCACAGGTCGCGTCGCTGCTGCTGCTGAGCGGGGTTCAGGTCGTCGTCCAGCGTCCAGGTGAGGTCGTGCAACCTCTTGCGACGAGAGAGGAACCGCTGCTTGTCCTCACGGCCGAGGGGAAGGTGAGCAGGACTGGTTGGGGCACCGCAAGCGCATGCTGTTCAAGGTCCTCGTCCTCACGGTGCTGACGTATGGCGCCGAGGCGTGGACACTCACGGACACACTGGCAGCTAATTAATTAATTAATTAATTAAATTAATTAATTAATGAATTAGACTCGTGCTCCCGTTGGGGAGTCACGGAGCATTAACCCCGATGGATGGATGGATGGATGGATGGATGGATGGATGGATGGGTGAAACATTCCTACCGGTCTAAGCTATCTACAACAGCTATCTACAAAATCTCACAACAACTCTCTACCCTAGGGGACCTGTCTGGCGTGCTTCCCGTATGTTTGCACACGCGGGCGCTTCCCCACGGGGGGGGGCTCGTTGTCCTCTAGCTATGACCGGGGCCCACTTGCCGCCTTGTCCATCATCTTTTTCCAAATCATCAATCACGGAGAGGCCTAGGCCCCCCATGTCCTCTACTAGCTGTTCTTTGAAGGTGCGGGCCTTGCGGCGTCTAACATCACGAGGCCCAGCCCACATCAGGAGGTGCCGGCCAGGCTGAGCTGGGCGCAGTCCCGCGGTGGGGCCACGTGAGGTGTCTACCTGGTTGGTGCGAGCTAGGTACCCTACTATAGCTGCAGGCGCCGCTGCTGGTGATATATGGCATGCCAAGGTACAGGTCCTCATTGCGGACATGAGCAGCATATCCTACTCTGAAAATGGATCGCAGCATGCATGTTGCTGACCGCGCCGTCCAGCTTGCGGGCCAGGTCGGCGGTGAGGGTCCACGTCTCGGCCCCATACGTAAGAACAGGCAGGACGAGGACCTTAAACAGGTCCTGTTTCTCGATCTTGCCCAGGGGCTTGCGCCACAGGGCCCGGTATTGGCGTAAAGCGTGCCAGGCTAGGGAGATGCGGTGGTCCACATCAGCCTCGCAGCTGGGAAGCAGGCTGCCCAGCAGCTTGACGTGATACCGATACAGGGCTCGAGAGCCGTCAAGGAGAAAGAGGTCGGGCGGTGGGTGGGTGAGCCCAATCGCCAGAGCCTCTGTCTTCTTGCTGACGGCCGGGCCCACTTCAAATGTTCCGAAAAGTGTGACACTTTTTGTCGTTTTTTTGACTTTTTCGACGATCGTCACTCTGCAGAGTGATTCGTCGTGCGAAATCGTGCGAAATTGTGCGAAATTTGCTGAAATCGTGTGAAATTTGCTGAAATCGTGCGAATTTGTGCGAAATTTGCTGAAATCGTGCGAAATTTCATGTGAAAAATGTCGACGGTAAAAAAGTTTGATGTGCACAACGTGTGTGAATTCATGCGAAATTTTGTCAAACGTCACTCCCCAAAACGACCCTTGGTTGAAATCCATGCGAAATCGTGCGAAATCATGCAAAATTGTGCGAAATCGTGCGAAATCGTGCGAAAATGTGTGAAAATTTTGCGAAAATCACGCGAAAATCACGCGAACTTGTGCGAAATTTTATTTTTTTTTTGCAAAAATAGCGAAAAAGTGTCACACACTTGGCTTGGACGGCGGAACATTTGAAGTGGGCCCGGCCTGACCTCAAGCCCCACTGCACGGGCCTCGATAGCCAGGCAGTCGAGCCACGTCTGCACGTGCCCAGTGTCCTCGAAGAGGGTCACTGGTGTCCTCTGCGTAGATGATGTCCGCCAGCCGAATCTCCGTTTCCGCTCCGCCACGCCAGAAGTGCATGGTTGGCAACTTGCACCCCTGGTTCCCTACCCAGTACCCACGATGCGGGCAAAGCGCTTGCGCGCCTGAATCATTACGTATTCGACCACAATAATGAACAGGTAGGGCGACAGCACGCATGCAGCCCTGCCACACACCCTTCTGTAAAGGGCATGGTGGCGTGGTCCCGTAAAAAGTGCGCACCGAAGTGGTGGACCCTTCATACAGGTTGCGGATGACAGCAATAAGGGGGGGGGGATCCGGAACAGCTCGAGGATGTCCCATAGCGCAGGCCAGAAAACCGAATCACCAGGCTGAAGGCGTTGCAGTTCCTCCACAAGGCGGCGAGTAGCGAAGAGCGCCTGTACTGTGTTGCGACCTGAACGGAAGCCGTGCTGAGTCTCGCTGAGGTGACCGTCCAGGGCCGTGCGCAGGCGGTTCAGGATGAGCCGCATGCATGAGAAGCTTGATTTAGGGGGGCACTTTGGATGCACACCCCTCTGTAGTTATGGCGACCCCTTGTTCTTGTACAGCATCGTGCGAAAACTGTGTTGCCAGGCCGCTGGAGGCGGTTGCGACGACAGCAGAAGGCGGTTGCAGATATCCCGGAAGAGCAGCATAATAACACCAGTGTTCTTAAATTCGGCTGCAAGTTTCACAACTGCGGCTGGAATCTCGTCGGAGCCGGTGGCGGCGTCGTAACGCAGGCGCTGGACCGCCTCCGTGACCTCGCGAGAGGTGAAAGGAGGCATGTCTGACGGGTCGCCAAGCGGGCCGATCAGCGGGGGGACTAGGTAGTCCGCCGCTCAGGACCGAGCTAGGCGGGGCCGGGGCCCCGGCGGGGCCGCCGACCAGGTCAGCTGGGCGGGCGGGCGGCGGCGGCTGGGAGCAGGGGCGGGGGCGGCGCAGCTGTCCCCACGACCTCGGTCGTGGCCGCGGCCCAGGTACGAAGCCGCTTGGCAGGGGCACCAGGAACGTCGTGGCGGTGGGGCCAGCCGAGGCCGTCCGGGTGCCCGAGGCGCTAAGCTAGATGGCACGGTTTACAGGATGCTCCTGGTTTACCCCGGTTTACAGGCCCTGAACGTAGAGTTTTCCAAGCGTAGGTCATTAGAGTCTTTGTATCATGCAGGGTATGCCTCGTATTTCGGACGAGATTATGCAGCGTAGGATAGCATTAATTGTAGCACCAGCCATTTGTACATCTTGCTCGCACCAGCCTGGCAGGTCGACACCGCCCTTGGTCTGGCCGGCCCCCAGCGCCTTGGCCAACCAGGGCGGCATATTTTGACCTGCAGCCTGGCCCGCCAAGGACATTCCCAGGAAGCTAGGTAAACCTGCCATGAACTACACCCAGATGTTGCTGGCCGACCTAGTGGTCCCAGCCCAGTTCAGTGAGCACCGCATCCACTCTCTCTCACGAGCCACGAGGTAGCCATGGCTGACGGCGGAGCTCATAACTTTCACGTTTGGGCACCGAATTCGGCCGTGAATATCACAATCGCTTCATCTCTCTAAGACGCACACGCTGATATAATTTTCCGAAGCTATTACGCAATATATGATCGACGAGCAAACGCTCCTCGACGCAACGCAGCCTGGCGGCTGCGCTCGGCAATGAAAATACGTCTGCAGCTCCGGCTGCAGCTTCGCCCTCAGGTCCGGAAGGCAGTGGTGACACTAGTCGCGCACTGGTGGTTGCCCAGATACCTCCCGGGCTTTCCTCGCCCTCTGCATCGCCTGACCCGGCCAAGCGCAGTCGCCCAGGCGAACCTGGCTGGTCTGAGCGCGATTTTGACGTCGACAGGCTCTTTACCACCTTCGACGTCAACACTGCCTGGCCTGTTCGACATGCCACCCATCAAGATACTACTGGAGCTCGTGTTTTACGGATCACACGCCTCACTGCTGACCCTGTGCCAGCAACTCCATTTCAAAACCAACTTTTTCCGCAACGGAGCTGCATGACGGCCGGTTTTCCCACCGCGTATCTGACGTCCCTTGTTCGACCAACCTGGCCGGCTGGTCTCGCCCCCGCCTTCAGCTCGCAGCTCTCTTTACCATCCTCAAGCGCTCTGCCGTCTGCCGAGGACCTCCTGCACCCCGCCCCCTTGACCGAATCCACCTAATCCTCCTCCACCTCCACGACGCCCTCTCACACCACGTGACGCCCCTTGCTGCAGATGTGGCAGCTGTGGGTCTCACGCTGGCTGCTGAGCTCCCCACCATCCCCACCGCCACCGCCATCCTCCTCGCCCCCCCCCCCCCCCCCCTCCGGCCGCCTCCACCGACTCCATCACCGCCCAGCTCCGCGACATCGACCAGCGCCTCAAGGACAATGCCATCGCCATCGAGGTCCTGCAAAACACCGCAGGCCTCATGTTGCGAACCCGACCCTTTGGAACGGGTGCAACAATGGAATAAATTATGTATTTTGGCTTGTTGTCATAGTCCGTAGGACTTTGGGATTCATTTCGGGACTTAATTTGGGAATTGTCCCTTGGTCAGGACTTTTGTATGGAACTATGATAGTTTGTGTGATTCGGACCGGTTATTTTGGGCCTAGGTTGATGTTCGAGATCTTCTAGAGCTAGTAGGCCGGTGCATTCGCGCCGCGCTGCGTACTTTACAGCTGGTTGAGATATTGTACTCATGCGTGGATTCTGTAGCCAGCTGGCGGGGGTCGATGTCGACCCGAGGATCTTGTGTGGACTGCATGCTTTGGAATTCGCTGGAAGGTCGGCGCCATGTCGGCGCCCCTTGCCAGCTTGGTGGCAGACCTAGGTGAAATTGGTCCGAGGACGAGAGTCTCGTCCTCTTGGTTCGGAATAAAGTGTGTGTTATCACCTGTCTGAACCTGGGGCATAATTCCAACTGCATTTGGTGGCTCTATCCTGAATGTGGGTTGTGTAGATTAATGCAATATTAATCACCGTGAGCCGTAGCAGTGTAAATGCCGCAACTGCTCCGTTAATACCACTCCCGGAGAGTGGTGAGCGGTTGACCCAGATTTCCATATTAACCACCCTAACATAGGATCTTTCGCACGACCCGGATGGGTTCGTTACACTGGTTATCGGAGGTTAGGTTAGGGGAGTTTAGAATGGCGGCCCGGAGCCGTGCGTAACCTAGGCAAGGCATCGAGCTGAACGGGTTCAGCCAGCCCAGCAAAGGGGTGCTGATCGAGCCCGGGGTCGTCATAGCCGCCAGCGTCGCAGCCAGGGGCGCCATCCTAAACCGCCTAGCCCATCGTTGGGTGTTCAAGGACGCTAGACGTCCATGAGCGAGGTAAGAAGTTAGAGATTCTAGGATTTCCTTCTTGCCCTTCCCGTCTTACCCACGCGCGTAGAAACGGGGTTTCTGTTTTCTGTCGTGCTCTTTATTCATGTTTGTGCTTGTTGGTGAATGGGTCGCCCCGGAGGCAGACCTTCGTGAGCTGTGGGCGGACCCCCGGAGGGCAACGCTGCTTACAGCTCGAGGGTAGTCACCGGCTGGCCGTTGCCTTACTGTGTTGCCGGTGGCTGTACCTCAACGTTTTTCGTACTGTCTGTGAACGTCCTGTTTCTGCCTTGTGTTTCTCTCTCGCTGTGAGCACGTCACCTGCACGTAGAGGTAACCTGGGTGGGCTTTCCTTCCTTTCTTTCCCCTTCCTGCATTGCCTGCTGTAATACCATGTGATATTGCTTTATACCTAATCGGTAGTTCATGGGAACCTCTCGCAGCAGACGTAATAATGAAGGAGGATATAGACGTATTAATCAAGGAGGTAGATCCCAATACCTATACTATGCAGTAGCACACGACGGGGCCACAGGCCAACCAGGAATTTTCTATAGTTGGGCTGCGTGTAGTAATCATATTAAGGATAAAGTCTTACACCCAGCGTCGTTAGCTAGATGGCAGGGATTTAATACATTAGCGGAGGCAGATCAGTTTATTAGAGATAATATGCCCCTCCCAGAAGGGCTGCACCAGCATAGGCGTGTCACCCAGATCCCAGCACAGGATGTGTTGCGTGCACTGGAGCAGCTTCACCTGGGCCCATCCTCTAGGGCATAAGCCCCACTATCACTACTAGATACCAGTATATAGTGATACTAACTACTAGCTTAGCTACAATAGTTAGCAGATAATATATAATTACTATTAGAAGTAGTTGTGGCTTCCTCTTCTCTCTCTTGCTTGCCTGTGTTGGGGAGGTATTGTGTAAGGTACTGGTGCTGGTACGGTACTCGGGCCCAAAATGCCTAAGAAGCGAGGTGGTGGTAAAGCACAGCCCCCGGAGGGCCGTAGAGAGACACAGTCCCCGGAGGACAATAGCAGGGAAGAACAGGAAATAGCTAGCACGGCTAGTCGGAGTTCCAGTGGGTCCCGGAGATCCGAGGCAGCCGCTAGGGTTACCGCACAACGGCAGACGACTCTTGAGACGCAGCTAGAACAAGCTGCCCTAGGGTTTGGTCAGCAACAGCAGTCGCCGCAGCGACAGCATCAGCCTCAGCAGTCGCCGCAGCGACAGCATCAGTCTCAGCAGTCGCCGCAGCGACAGCAGCAGTCGCAGCAGCAGCAGCAGCAGTCGGAGCAACAGCGACAGCCCCAGCAGCAATCGCGGCCACGACCGACTGAGCATCTGGGCGAATGGAACAGGGTACCTCCCACGCAGCGACCACCATCCGTGGAAGTTGTGCCGGAGGAAGATGAAGATATAGAGGTCGCTTTTAGCCCGGTAGCTAGCTCGCCGTTCGCTCCGCCGCCTGAGTTCGTGCAGCCCTCTCAATTGGGGGCATACGCGCGTGGCCGCCCGAGCCTGACTCACCCTTGGGCAGGGCGTGGCCGCGGCGGGCCGGGGCCGGGCCCTGGAAGGGATCCCCGTCGGGTCTCCTTTGGAGCGCACGAGAGCTGGTCCAGACCCCCACCGCAGACGTCAGGGTCGGCCCACGTGCAGTACGATCCCGAGGAGGAGGACTATGCTCCCCCGGGCCCCTTTCCTTACGTATCCACCTCCCTCCCAGCAAGGAGCGCGCCCACCAACGCTAACTTCAGCCGGCTGCCCCTGGATGACCCCGGTTATGAGCATCCCACGTCCGTTCGCGTTCGGCGTGAGTCGGCCCCCTTTGCGTCACAACGGATGTCCGCTGACTACGCGCCCCGCCGAGTATCCGGCGACTTCGATCCCGAGCGTGCGGAGGACACCTTCGTGTCCCAACGTGGGCATGACCAAACTGCAGGAAGGGGTTCGCACCAGGAGATGCGGACGCGGTGTCACCATCCCCTCACCTTTTCTAGCCCCGCGTACTGCAGCAAGGGTGGCCCCCTGCGACCTGACCCTGTCAAGGCGCCGCCTATGCCAGATTTTAAGGCGGTGCCCAAGCTCCATGCGGGCATGACTCCCCGTGAGATTGACGAGTGGGCTCGTATGTGGCAACAGTTGTACACTGTATGGTGTGAACACCATGAGTGGCAGCTGGCCACCAAGGTTCTGATCCCCTACGTGGTGGTGAAGTGTATGGACCCATCAGTGGTCGGGATGCTTAACGTTGAGAGTGTGGCGGCCCAGTCATACCCGCAGACGGTCGAGGAACTGCACGAGCGCATCCGGCGCAAGCTCATCCCTCCCGGCTATCGACTGACCGAGCGGTTTGAGTTCGGCCGCCTACGTCAGGGCAACACTGACTTGGCGGAGTTCCTCACCACTTTTGATTCCTTTGCGGCGCGGTTGACCGGGGACCTGACGTGGACCGAGTACAAGATTCGGTTTTTGGAGGCCATCCATCCCGACCTCCTCGCTGAGGTTAAGAAGCACTATGCCGAGGTTCCCTGGGACAAGCTTGACATCCACGCTGTCCAGCAGTACCTTCTACAGGTGGCCGACGTCGTCAAGCAGCCGCGCTACACCAGCACCCGCCGGTTCGCCTCATCCACGATGACACGCCGTGTCCACTTCACTGAGGTGGAACCCGACCCGTCGGAGGGGGAGGAGTCCAATGACGACGAGCAGCCGGCTGCCCAACTGCACGCCATCGATGCGTCCAAAGCCCGCTGTTTCATGTGTCACGAGGTCGGGCACCTCAAGAAGGATTGCCCGCGCCTCAAGGCGCGCACCAGCACGGCGACGGAGGCCACCAAGGAGGCCCCCAAGTTTTCTGGTCCCGCCTTTGAGAGGCGCCCAGCGCCGGCAGCGCGGGATGCTCGCCCGCGCAACGCAGGCGCGCGGGCTGCCAAGCTGCGCGACGCGCGCACGCAGCCCAACCAGTTCCAGACACCCCGCTTCCCAGCATCGTTCTCTCGGACAGTGCGCGAGCTCAATGAGATCCTGGCGCAGCAACAGGCGTCCGAGGCTGGAGGTGACGAGTATGAGGCGCTCAACCCCGGCGACGACGACGACTCGGATGAGGGGGAAGGGGGGACCGGAAGGTCGGACGAGGCGGCCTCCCGGCCCCGCGATCCTCGCGCGTAGTGCCCCTTCCCACAGGGGTAGAAGTAGGAGTAGACTTAGTCAACCAGGTAGAACAGCCGCCTGCACCGGATGTGGGCGCGGCCACCCCTGAGGCCGATGTAGCGTTAGTCAATAATGTAGATAGGACGGGCGGGCAGGCCCCAGCGGTCTCCTTGCCCTCTTCAGATGCAGGCGTGTCGGCGACCGCGGTCGACCCCGCTTCAGCCAATAGTGTAGATAGGTCTAGCGGACAGGCCCCGGAGGCCTCGCCGCCCTATGCTTCACCAAGCACCAGAACACTTTTAATCTTCAGTGGTGGACTGGCGCTCCCTACCACCACACTTGACCCGTTTCTGAAGGAGAAGACGATCCTGGATGTTAAGTTTATGGTGGATACGGGGGCGACCACATCCTTTATCCATGAGGCCCTTGTGCGACGCGCTGGCTACACGATTCGACCACACCCGACGCCCATCAACGTCCGGTATGCCGATGGTAACAAGCACCCGTCACCTGGCCTCGTGGACCTCAAGGCGGTTGTCCAGGGCATACCAGTGGAGGTAACAGCCACAGTGGCGCCGCTGGGCGCCGCTGACATCATCCTGGGCGTTGATTGGCAGGACGCCCAGGACGTGACGATCAGTGTCAAGCGACGGGTGGTTTGGTTCCCTGATGGCTCCTTCTGGTGCCCACGGCACGAGTATCTGGCGCACGGCACCGAGGTGCACAACGTTCAGCACGACGCGGGGCCCGAGAAGCCACGACGCCATGCATCTCAGATGCTGATGAGCAGCAAGACGCTCGCGCGCAACCTGCAGAAGGGCAAGGAGTACTACATGTACCGCCTTGACTCTGTGCCCCTGCTTGAGGAGCTGCTGGAGATCGGCACCGACTTCACTGACGACGAGATCGCGCGCTACAACGCCATCCTGGCCAAGCGGGAGAAGCTGTTCGACGAGTCTACACCGCAGTTTCCCCCGCCCCGTTCTGTGCTGCACCATATCCGCCTCAAGGAAGGCTTCGGGCCCACCACGTCCCCGATGTACCGGATGGGGCCAGTCGAGCTGATGGAGCTCAAGAAGATCCTGATGGCCCTCCTTGAGCGTGGTCTGATTGAGCCCAGTAACAGCCCTTTCTCCGCTGGGGTACTCCTAGTGCCCAAGCCTGGGGGCAAGTGGCGGCTCGTCACCGACTACAGGAAGCTCAACGCGATCACTGTCAAGTCCAAGTACCCGCTCCCGCGCATTGATGACATCTTCAATCGAGTGCAGGGCGCCACCTGCTTCACGGTGATCGACTGCGCCGATGGGTTTTGGCAGCTCCGCATCGCTGAAGAGGACTGTCACAAGACGGCCTTCAATACGCCATACGGACACTACCAGTTCCGTGTGGCGGCGATGGGGCTTTGCAACTCACCAGCCAGCTTCCAGATGCTCATGAACGACATCTTGCGGCCCGTCATGGGGACTGCACACCTGCCACAGGTATCCAGTGACCTGCGCGACCCTCGCAAGGGGGACAAGCCGCCCTGGTCCTGGAAACGCACTTGCGCTTTGGCCTATCTGGATGACATCCTCGTGTACTCCAAGACCTTCGAGGAGCACCTGGAGGACGTCGATACGGTCCTGCGCATTATGGAGGACGAGCATCTCTCGGCCCGCAGGGCTAAGGTCCGTGCGGGGCGCAGCGTCCCGTTCCTGGGCCACACGCTTTCAGCGGCAGGCGTGGCCACGGACCCGGAGAAGATCGCCTCTGTCCAACAGTGGCCAGCTCCGACAGACGTGAAGGGCGTGCGTAGCTTTCTGGGGATTGCGTCATACTATCGACGCTTCATCCCCCGGTTTGCCACGATCGCGTCGCCCATCAACGCTCTCCTCAAGAAGGGCGTATCCTTCGTCTGGTCGGCACAGTGCCAGCAGGCCTTTGAGGCCCTCAAGGCCAGTTTGACCGCGGCACCCGTGCTCGTGCTCCCAGACCCGTCCCTTCCTTTTGTGGTTGCGACGGATGCGAGCAAGGTGGCTATCGGCGGGGTCCTCTTGCAGGACCAAGGCAAGGGCTTGCAACCGGTTGAGTACATCTCCCGCACAATGATCCCCGCCGAGCGGAACTATCCGGTCCACCAGCAAGAGCTGTTGGCTGTGGTCTACTGTTGCCACACATGGCGCCACCACCTGTTGGGCGCGCAGTTTGATGTTGCAGTCAGCGAGACAGGGGACCTCGACCCCGCCCGTTTGATTATTCACACCGACCATAGGCCCCTGACCCACCTCTTGACGCAGCCAAATCTGACGCCCCGTCAGGCCAGGTGGATGGAGTACCTTTCCCAGTTTGCCCCTTTTAAGATCCAGTATGTGAAGGGTGCGGACAACGTGGTGCCCGACGCCCTCTCCCGTCGTGCTGACTACTGGTTCTATGAGGACATGGGGGTGCTCCATACCACCTGTGAGGAGGCGCCTGGCGCCCCGCTCTACGATGACCTCCCACGGTCGCCGCGGGCGCGCCACCTGTTTCACATGAGTCATACCACTCCGGATGCCTTGTCGCCCCCCGATGGCGACGACGACCAGCGCGTGGACGCGCGGTCCCCCGGGGAAGGGGAGGGGTCCCACACACGGGTTCCCCTTGGCGCTGTGGCTCAGGCTATTTTTCATCTGGAACCTCTTGGATCCCCGGTGGTCGTGTCTGAGTACCTACACTCGGCGCTGGACCAACCGGAGGAGGAGGACGAGGCCGATGCGTATACGGTCACTTCCCCCCTGGAGATGCTGATCAGCCGCTTCACGGTTACCGAGCCGGCCGCCTTGGAGGTGATCAAGTCACACCCCAAGATGATGGGTAGGCTCCCGTGCAAGTTCCAAGAGGGTCGCCTATACGTCATGGTGCGCCCGGACACGTGGCGCCTCTACATACCCGAGCTCTGTCGAGCAGCCTTGCTCCACGAGCTCCACGACTCCCTAGTCGGCGGTCACCAGGGCATTGGGCGACTGCTACCAAGGGCACGTCGTCACTTCTACTGGCCTGGCATGAAGGACTACATTGCGGCCTATATACGCGAATGCCCGTCGTGCCAGATAGCCAAGTCCCAGAACACGGGTACTCAGGCTGTCCCAAAGACGCTACCTGATCCCCTGGGTCCCTGGGACTCGATCCAGATGGATTTCGTCGGCCCCTTTAAGAAGACCAAGAACGGCAACAGCAAGATCTTGGTGTTCGTGGACCGACTCACGCGCATGTGTCACCTGGCCCCCTGTCCGGCTGACCTCACGGCCGAGGGGTGTGCCAAACTGTACCTCAACCACGTCTTCCGGTTCCACGGGCTCAGCCGCCAGTTCATCTCGGACCGGGACACGCTCTTCACCGCCCGGTTCTGGCAGGAGTTCTTCGACTGCCTGGGAACCAAGGTGTCGCTAGGGACGGCTTATCACAGCTCGTCCTCCCATCTGGTGGAGCGACTCAACCGCACGGTACAGGAAACCATGCGCCATTACACCGACGAGGTGGGCAGCAACTGGGAGGAGTTGCTGTGCTTGGTGGAGTTCTCCTTGAACAACGCACCACAGGCAGCCCATGGCCTAACCCCGTTCTTTCTCAACACGGGAAGGCATCCGCTGACGCCGACCGACTTGCTGACGAGTCCGGCGCTGGCGGAACCGGAGGTGCTGCGCACTACTCTGGCGGGCGTGAGCAGCCTGCTGGAAAAGATGCGCCAAGCTCACAACAGTGCGGTTAAAGGGTACCGGGCCGCTGCCGAGCGCAACATGGCTCGCGTGGAAGGCAAGCGGGACTCTAGAGCACCGGACATCGAGGTCGGGGACTGGGTCCTGGTAGAGGGACCCCAGCTCGGTCGATTCTCCCAGAAGGTGGAAGGGGAGCTCAAAACGAAGCTCCGGCCCATGTACCTGGGGCCCCACCAAGTGCTGGAGAAATGGGATGATGTCATGTTCAAGGTGGACGTGCCCATCTCATGGGGCACCGCGACAACCTTCCACCGCGACCAGCTCAAGCTGTACCACCAGAACTCGATCCAGGGTAGACTCAATCCCCCGGCTCCGGTGGAATACGACCCGGAGACAGGGGAACAGGAGGACGAGGTCGAGGAGATTGTCGCCCATCGCGATTTCGGGCGTGGTCGTCAACGCCAATATCGGATCCGGTGGAAGTTTACTAGATATGGGGCAGAGGCCTCTTGGCGGACGGAGAAGGAGCTCTCTGGCTGCAAGCGGTTGCTAGACGCGTACAAGAAGGCCCACAGGTTGCACTAGAGGTATGTACATACACATAGAGGTATGTACATACCACAGGTACACCGTACACTAGTCGGTATGACACCGGTACTCACAGGTGTTGCCTTGCTGCTCGTGGTCATTCCTTGTACAACAGGCGTACTCCCCGGAGGAGACTCGCTTCAGCCCCCGCCCCATAGGTAGTGACTCCAGCAGTCCTTTGGTGCGGTTCACACCCCCAGCCTCCCCGGAGGAGCCTCCGGGGTTCGCACCGCCTGCCAGTTGTGGCAAGAGACGACGGTCGGAAGACATGAAGGAGCAGGGGTCGGATATAGCTGCGACCGCCAACGAGAACAACCGTGAGACCTTTAATCCGCGGACGTTTCTGCCCGACTACGGCCAGGAGGGCGTGTTCTTGGCGCGTCGACGGCGCAGGCACGGCAAGGCCGATCAAGACTACCTGGCCTCCTCGGTTCTGGAGTGGCCCGACGATCGACACGAGAAGTTCCGCGAATCCGTGCAAAGGCACTGCGGGTTCAAAGTCGAGACCCGGACGGCGATTCGAGGGAATGTGGCGGTAGGGACAGCTTGGGAGGACCACGCACCCAGCTGTGCCTGCAACCGTTGCGTGACTACGGTGTCGGCCCTCATGGCCTACCCCCGCCTCATGTTCTTGCTCGTCGCACCGGCACGACGTCAGATCCTGCAGCGGGCCTACCGGGGCTTGCCGCCAGATGGGGCCTTGCGGGGCCCGTTCTGCACCGCAGCAGGCCAGTACTCCCTCCGGCCCTTCGTTCGTGCAGTCAACACGGACGGATACTGACGTCGCTCACCCAGCGGGTCGCGGCCAGATGCCGGAAGTCCAGGCGCTTGCGCTAGCGATTCCGGGCCCGCCGCCCCTCCCCCATGATGTGCCATGGTCATTGGGGCCTATCTCCGACCGATACCCGGCCGCACAGTTGCCCACGGGGGCAGATGTCCTCGTATGGAAATATTGGGGGTGGATTGGAGTGCGGACGCGCCGGTCCAACCCCGATCACCACAGGAGTATGCGGACTATGACCTGGTGTTCTCGGCGGGACCGTGGTGCTACAAGGACCGGGGCGCCTATCTGGAGCTGCTGCGCGTACGTCTGTACCCGAGGATTCCCCTCCGACGTCCACGACCATTCGTCCCTGGGGAAAATCTCCCCTTCACGGTTGGGAGGGTGACGCGCTATGCGCCCGAGGGGGACAGCTGGACCTACCGGGTGGCGGGCGAAACCCGTTTGGTGGGGCCTCCGAAGCTGGCCCCGGACGCGCCAGCGTTCCTGCACGCGACGGCTCCTGACTTCCTGGACATGAGCGTGGACGAGAACACTTGGATTGATTGGAGCCTAGCGTCTGAGGTGATGATGGGTATGGGAGAGGCTTACATTCGGGACCACCGTTGCGGGGTGGTGGACAAGGGTGCGAAGACCCTCCTCTTCACGATTCCGGAGTACCTGGCGGCCTTCTTGGCCATGTGGCCTCTCGGCTCGTGGACCCGCCTCTCTCTTTTGGGGCGGCGCGATGCGGGCAGACCGGAGCAGTGGGCGTTCGAGGAGGAGCTCTTGGCGTACCCTGGGACCCGTGGTCCACAGGCCACAGAGATTGGAGAGCGGGCATACCAGCGGGCCTGCCAACAACGAAATGAGAAGGCCCCGGATCCCGCGAATCGCCGGCGAAACCACGGCCGCTGACCAGGAAGGTCGGAAGTGTGGTTGGAAGAATTCCACTATTTGACTACGTCAAAACTTGTCCTTGTGTGGCAAGTTCTGGGGGAATTGGTTTTACTAGTCTGATGGGTGAACATGGGCTGGGACATAGTACCCCTATGGTCAACCTGATTTTTTGCCCTGCGAGGCAAGTAGAGTAACCATGTGTGGTTAGTAACATGTTTGTTGTGTGCTTTCTCCCTTTAGTTGCTGGGCCTTATCTACATGACGGTAGGGACTACCGTCCCCCGGGGAGAGGGAGGAGTGTTGCGAACCCGACCCTTTGGAACGGGTGCAACAATGGAATAAATTATGTATTTTGGCTTGTTGTCATAGTCCGTAGGACTTTGGGATTCATTTCGGGACTTAATTTGGGAATTGTCCCTTGGTCAGGACTTTTGTATGGAACTATGATAGTTTGTGTGATTCGGACCGGTTATTTTGGGCCTAGGTTGATGTTCGAGATCTTCTAGAGCTAGTAGGCCGGTGCATTCGCGCCGCGCTGCGTACTTTACAGCTGGTTGAGATATTGTACTCATGCGTGGATTCTGTAGCCAGCTGGCGGGGGTCGATGTCGACCCGAGGATCTTGTGTGGACTGCATGCTTTGGAATTCGCTGGAAGGTCGGCGCCATGTCGGCGCCCCTTGCCAGCTTGGTGGCAGACCTAGGTGAAATTGGTCCGAGGACGAGAGTCTCGTCCTCTTGGTTCGGAATAAAGTGTGTGTTATCACCTGTCTGAACCTGGGGCATAATTCCAACTGCATTTGGTGGCTCTATCCTGAATGTGGGTTGTGTAGATTAATGCAATATTAATCACCGTGAGCCGTAGCAGTGTAAATGCCGCAACTGCTCCGTTAATACCATTCCCGGAGAGTGGTGAGCGGTTGACCCAGATTTCCATATTAACCACCCTAACATAGGATCTTTCGCACGACCCGGATGGGTTCGTTACACCTCACCGCCCAGGCGGTGAAGGACATTGCCGCCAAGCCAGCCCCTGCTGGCCTGGCCGGCGATGCTCCTCCCATCACGACCTGGGCGGACATGCTTAAGCAGCACACCACCTCCACCACCTCGATCCGCCGTCGCAGCCCAGCTCCAGAAGCAGAAGCTCGACCTCCGCGAGGAGGCCGAGCTCGCCAAGCGCAGCCTTAACGCCATACTCAAGAACTTCGACATGGAGGAAGGTGAGAATTCCGAGAAGCTTGCACGTGCGTTTGAGAGAAAAATCCTTGACCGCATGGGCCTTCTTGGTGAGATTGAGCTGGCCGCCCACCGCCTTCCCCGCTTGCGGGGTAAGGCAGGGGCGCCACCGCTTCTTCTCATGCATCTTTAAGAGCTGGCCCAGCGGACAAGATTTCGCTCCTCAGACGCCGCAAGCGGCTCGAGAACACTCCCTTCACCGTGGACGACGACTTGACCCCGGCTGGCGCAGCAACAACGGCTACGGGAGCTATGGCCGACCTACCTCCAGCTCCGGCAGACCAAGGCGGGACAGCCGGTGTACTGGAACGGGGGGCGGCCATCTACGTCGGCCACAAGCCCTGGCACGCGACCCCATCGACCTCCGCGGCCCCAGCGACTCCAGACGCCCCAGCTTAGGGGAATACAGCAGTAGTAGTGTAGAATAGTTATGTAGACAGTGGCCTTGTACATGCATGCACGCCTACTACAGGCACTATACCAGCTGACTTATGAACAATAATTAGTCATGTACATGTGTGCCCATGATCCGCCACACACCAGATGATGCCTAGCTTTATTATTTATGTTGTGACTACGCAGAGAGCCACTCTCTGCTGAGAAACCATGCCTTAGCTTTTGTATAGCCATGCTGATCTTCCCCCCCCATGACAGGCTCCCCTTTGTTGGGCGTTGCTTGAGACTCTGGGGGGTGCAGGTGCCCTGGTGCACCTAGAGCAAGTGTCGTTTACATTCCCACCCTTGCAGGAAGTAGCTTAGAATGTATTAAAAGCCATATGCCCCTTCTCAGGGATATGTGCTACATATACTCCCAACGGAGTTATGTTCCTAATTAATTAATTAATTAATTAATCCACACTCTCTCCCTTCTTTGGACTGCATGCCATGCAGAACAAGACGCGGTGGCAGAAGATTGTCAAGGCTCACACGCTAGCCCCTGTGCATGGGCAAGCCCCCCCCCGGCCCCCAAGAGGAAGGGGCGTTTTGCTGAGTAGTGCAGGATTTTCTAGACTAGATAGCTTAGAGTTAGGTTATGTAGTTCGATCAGGCGGCTTCCTCCACTCTACCCATCCATCAAGGAATATGTGCTACATGATCTCCCAACGGAGGCATGTTATAATTTTAATATCCCAGAGAAGGGGCATTATTATGGCTTTTAATACATTCCAAGCTACTTCCTGCAAGGGTGGGAATGTAAACGACACTTGCTCGAGGTGCACCAGGGCACCTGCACCCCCATGATTAATTAATTAATTAATAGACAACCCCATGATCTATCAAGCGATGCCCAGCTAAGGGGAATGATGCAGACGATATTTGTAACTTACGTGTAATTATTTTTCTAATGAGATTAGCAGAGTACTCCGTGGCATGCCCATGCGCATGACATGCAAGTACTGCATGAGGTCTGACTTACTTACTTACTTTCTTACTTTCTTACTTACTAGGGGTGCCATTGAACTGTAATTTATGTACCTGCAAATGTTTGTAGTTTTACTGAGTTATCGTATTTCCATGATGAGACTTTCCATTTTTAATCCGTGACAGCACTGTCTATAATTGTAATCTGGAAACCATTTATCGTCAAACTTTCAAAAAACCACAGACTGTATACGATGTCGTCGAATCATGTCGCTCTGCTTCTAGTGTTTTTTAGACGATTCTGGATTCAGAATATTAACTTGGTATGCGCATTAAATATAAGATAATTATTTTGGCGCATCTGCAACCACATGTACCCGGCCCCGCCCGCGTGCACATACTAGGCCGCATTCAGTTCTTATCAATTATGTCTTTACGTAGACGTACTGTTAAGTGAGACAACTATGCCTGGACACATGGCAATCCAACATCGTGTCCATAGTCCGGAAACTGGGCGATATATCGCCCAGTTTGACCCCCGGTGGCGCGGCGCTTAATTCCAGGAGCGCCGCGCCACCCGTGACGGATGTAAGTTGTCCGGTGGGTCTGGGAACACTTAGGGACGAAGGTGATGCATAGGTTTGGGGGTAATATTCGCCATAGCCTGGTAATTACAACGTGTATTGAGAAAGTATCACGTGACTTTGGCGGGAAATTTTCACTCGCGCGCGCGCGTAACTAGATATGGCTGCCAGCGTGCCGTTGTCATGGAAATTTGCGTCTCGCGGCTTGTAACGGTTCAGAATGTTGCTCAGAATGATGATGCGTGATTTTCGTAGGTCAGGGGTGGCCAGATGTATAGCATTGGGAAAATACAGGTAGGGAATTACTGATTTCTTGGTCGCCAGTATCAGATGAGTAATGGCACGTCATATTTCGATTTTCTTCTTATGGCCGGGCAGGCTTCGCCAGCCCGAGCACCCAGTTTTGGTACTGGACATCCGCAGCAGCGTCCCTGTGAATTCGGATGCGTTTATAGGTCATCTTTGCACAGAACATCAACCTGGTAATCATGGTGGATGCATGCATTATCAGGCTATGGCGGCCTATGCCTGGAAAGCATTAGCCCGTGTGAGATATGAGGGTCCCGGCCAGCAGAACCCGGAAAGGTCGTGATCGAGCCAGGTACGGCAACGTGTTTGCATGTCGTTTGCACGGGAATCTGTCGTTTATGCATCCTTGTTTCATGAGTGTATCAGTGCCTCTTGCAGCAGGTTTCCATGCCTGCTGTATGAGTGCTATTAGCCCCAAATCTGCTCAGTTTGTGGTGTTTCTTTGGAGGATGCCATTCCGTTGGTGCTGGTTTAGCAACTTCTTTGTTTTCCAGCACTTTTGACAGTCCTATGTGGCTGTATACAATGCATAAGTGTGTGGCAATTCATGGATAGCTGCATACGCGCGCGTAACCCACACACGTAAGTGAGCGGATTATATAGGTCAGTTGGGCTATCCGTGCGGTCTGACCCAAGGAAAGCATGGTGGCACTATCTATTGACATTGTCCAACCCCAGAATAATTTTTTAGAACCCTCCCTGCAGGGGTAAACTACTAAGGGGATTTCCCTTGCCTGAAAATGATCGTCTTTTGGCCAACTTTAACATTAAATATCTTGCAAACCACTTTATAAACTCATGATATTATTGCATATTCTGAAAGCCCTTGAAGTGTAGATATTCTTAGCACCTTGGTTGGGGGTATTTGGAGTTGTGGTCTATGAGTTATGATTTTTTTCATTTTCAGGGGTCAAAAAATGCCAAAAACCCATTCCCGGACTATGGGTTAACACCGCTGTTACGTGTTAATAAATTAATTAGTTAATTCATTTATTAATTTATCATGCGGGCGCGGAGTACAGAAGATCCCGGAAGCCCTGCATCCTCAAGCAATTGTGTCACATGGGTCCGGGTCGCGCCGCGTCGGTGCGAGGCGCGCGCAAGTTTGCCAGTGGGTTAATCAATTAATAATATTAATACTCACATGACTACGTCACATGGGTGCCAATACAGAGTAAAGGAACCTCCAACCCTATATACACAACGAGAGGGAGGGGCCGCGGGGGCGCTCGGCCCTAGCTTCTCTCACTGCCGCAAGTGGGCAGGCCACAGAGTGCTCTCTCCACAGCATGGTGCCGGGCCGGGCGCAACACTGTGGGTGCAATACAACCACGCAATACCATATAGGTAGGCTGACGAACAGCTTATGCTACGGAAACCAAGGTCGCATGCACACAAGCTACAACCTCAGCTCACTGGCGCTGCAGACCACGGCGAAGGCATCTGAGGCGCATGCTGCACTCCTCTCCCGCCTCAACCAGGTGGAGGGGAAGTGAGGCGTGCTCATGAAGAAGCTTGAAGCCATCACCGCCCACACCGAGGCCCTGGCCACACAGGTCCCAAAGATAGCGGAGCAGACGGCCACCATCGCATCCCAGCCACCCCAGCAGGATGCTGGCGACTGTCCTCCCGCCGCTCTCCTATGCGGACCTGCTGCGGTCAGCGACCGCCTCAACCACCGACGCCATCGCCACGAAGCTCCAGGAGCTGGAGGACCACCGCCAGGCCAACCAACGGGAGGCCACGTACCGACTGCGCTCGCTGCGAGTGCCGAGTGGTGCTGCGTCGTTTCCCCCAGAAGCCAGGTGAGGCGTCAACCAGGCTCCCTTGCCGACGAGCTCAAGGAGTCACCAGCTCCTTACCCTCATGGGCCTGGTAGGTGAGGTAGAACTGCGTGCATGGGTACCACCGCCTTCCCCACTCACGGGACAAGGCGGCTCCCCCACCAGTCCTGCTCACCTTCCCCTCCCGTGCATGAGGACAAGCAGTGGTTCCTCTCTCGTCGCAAGAGGTTGCACGACCTCACCTGGACGCTGGACGACAACCTGACCCCCGCTCAGCAGCAGCAGCGACGCGACCTGTGGCCGGAATACCTCCGCCACAAGCAGGCCCAGAAGCCCAAGGACCCCCAGAAGCCCAAGGTGTACTGTATAGGGGCGGGGACCTGATCAATGATCAACCACAAGATGTGGACGCCCACTGCGGTCTAGAATAGCTTGCATAATAGCCCAGCTTGTATCCATAGGTAGTCACTGCCGCTATGGCAGCCATGCTTAGAATGTTTGCCTAGCTGTGCCAACATACCTAGTCACGTGCACCGCTAATGCACGGTACACCACCAGCCATAGCCTTAGCCTAGTCCTTGGACAGCCATGCTACGTCCTGGCTAATAATGCCCAGATCAGTACTTGCCCACGCTCCTTGTTATGACATGCTCACTGTGGGTCTTATTGCACCCACAGACCCTGCCGGATTGTTTAGCGTGTCCGATTGCAGCTGTGGCATGCCTTTGGCATGAAGGAGAAAGGGGGTCTCTGCCCTTCCTCCTGTTGTGCAAACACAGCAGGGGTTAAAAGCACTTCGATCGGTGCTCCGTGACTCCCCAACGGGAGCACGAGTTTAATTAATTAATTATGCTACAAAGGTGAGGTGGGCTCAAGACGTCGGCTAAGGCGCAAGCTGATGGCCACAAGGTGCCAGAGCTAATGGAAGGTACTATAACGCTGTGCCGCTGCTATGCAGAACAAGAAGAGGTGGCAGAAGATTGTCCACTGAGGCTCACACGCCAGCCCCTGTGGGCAAGCCACCGGCTCCCCCCAAGAGGAAGGGGCGTTTTGCTGAGTACCAGTGTAGTTAGGATTTTCTAGACTTGAAAGCTTAGAGTTAGGGTAGTTCGATTACGTGGCTTCGTCCACCTCCACCCATCCAGCTAGCAAGGAATATGTGCTACATGATCTCCCAACGGAGGCATGTTATAGTTTAATTTAATTTTATTTAATAACACTGTGCGCTAATATCATTTCAAGTTCTGTAACGCCTAAGCTATCCCACAATCGATTGCCCCCATCCATCTACTAGACAACTAGCTTGAGTGCCCTACTGGCTTGAGCGCCAGTGGGTTGCAATGGGACAAGGGGACCCTGCCATTGGAGGAGGTACTGTCTACCTGGTTGGCCAGTCCTATAATCCTGCCCGCAGGGCCCACATCGGTATTCACCTGGTCTGTGCGGACAAGATAGTGGCCGGCTTGCAAAGAGGAGGTGGCGGTGGCGGATGGTGTGGGTGACAAGAGGGAGCTCGCAGTAGAGCTCAGCCCGGGTGCGGCGCTCTTGGTAGCGGACGCCGAGGATGTGACAGAGCATTAATTCAAGTGACTGTGCCGTCAAGTTGCTTGCTCAGCGCCTGGTCCAGGGTTCACGCCTCGCAGCCGTAAACGGGAGGATGCTGAGGACAAGGGCAGTTGAACAGAATGCGCTTGCGCCGCTCACTCAGGTAGCGACATGTCCAGAACCTGTCGAGGCGGCGGAAGGCCGCCCAGGCCTACCTGGCCAATGCGGGTGTTGATGTCATCGGCCGCGGAGGGGAGCCAGCTGCCAAGGAGCTTGAAGCAAGTCGCCGGGGGGACAGGGCTGCCGTCCAGCAGGAGGAGGGTGGGTGGGGTGGTCCCAGCGGGAAGGCTGATGGACATGACCTCCATTTTCTTGCTGATCATAAGCCCCACCGCCCGCGCTTCCAGTGACAGGCTATCTTGCCAGAGTTGGGCGGACTCCGGGGACTCGATCCACGAGCGTCGTGTCATCAGCGTAGATCAGCTGGCATGCATGCATGCAGCGACTGTAGATTGATACAAGGCAAGCTCGTGGGCGTGCTATCATGTTCTGCTCTAATCGTCATGCATGCAATTTTGGACCGCCATGCGTCCAGGACCCTGTAACTAGGACGTAGATAGCTTACACCATCCATTCCATCCCATGTTCCCCTCCCACTGAGGACTTATGCTCAGGTGACGCAGTCACGTGTCTATTAATTAATTAATGCGTCCAGGAATCGTTGTCTTACTTAATGTAGTCATGTGTGGCAAGCACATGCGAAAGTTGGACAAGTGCACCCGAACAGTTCTGGATTCTCACTCTCTCGAGGTCCTTTATTTCAAAACAATAAGAAGAACATTGCGTGCACATTGACTAGCTGCAGCGCTCCTACATTCAAGACAGACTTTTCCCCAAGTGAGCGATACACCTGCAATGGACGGTTTGGAAATATGTAGGTCACCACTAAGATACATAGGACAATTCATTCCTTGGGTTGTGGATTAACCCTGGGTATGCCCCTTAAAACCTTCAGGCTCCGGGAGGGGTCTGTATATTCACCCAAATTAGCGCCTCTGAACGAGTTCCAAGCCTATATGTGGCCACTGGACCATGGGGCAGCCTTTCCGCATTGGCTATGCTTTTGCTATGTCAAAGCTTTGTTGCACCCACAATAGTTGCTAGACGAGTTCTCCCAGTGATCAGTTAAACTGAACCTGCGGCCTGCCTTTCATGGCATCGAGAGAAGGGTGGGTGTGTGGGGGGTTCCCATGCCCCTTTCTTGCTGTGCATCAAACAGGGATGACAGGTACCTACTCAAAAGTTGGTACCCCATGACTCTCCCAACGGAGGCACGTGAATGAATGAATGAACGAATTCTCGCAAAATGACCGTATCTCTGGAGGTCACCCACTACGCTCATGAACATTGAGAAAAACCTAGTTCTCAAACCAGGTGACATTCCCAGCAATGAGAAGCATGGACGGTGGGTTGCCTGGGCAGGGTGCCAGAACGGTCAGCTGTTGCCTGAATGAAAACAAACATCCAGGAGAGCATAACAGAACGCAAATCATGACATTCGACATGTCAGAAAAGGCAGTGAACCCATACTCATATGGGTATGCGCCACAAGACAGCGATGCCAAGGTACCGAATCACCCTGTCCTCAGCCAACTGTTTTTCGTTTAACATTCCCACACAATCCCGCCTTGCCTGTTTGCCATTTGGTCTCCAGCAAAACAGGCTAAGCTGGTTCGATTCGACATGCTGACCATCATGAGCAAACATGGGAAAGAAGCCGTGCCATGGCTGCATATTTTAAAGGTATGTCACGACACACGGATATCAAAGACAATGATCAAGCCGCTTTGAAGCTTTTGTGGCAGCTACTGCTAGTTGCGATGTACTTCTGCGCACACAAAATGTAGGGCCATCAGGAGCTTTCAGGTTTCACTCAAGAAAATGCCATTCTTGGCGTACACACTGCCCAGCCCTCCAAGAGAATAGAGCACCCATGACTGACCATCATGCATGGGGCGCGCACATGGAGAGGAGAGACCGCTGCATAATGTCAACACAGATGGTCATTATCCACAAAAATGCTCAAGAATGTTGGGAGCCTACGAGTGGCAACATAAGCCACCAAGTGGCCTACCTCTGGATGCTGACATCGGTCACGTACAAGAAGCCCGCGACACTCCTGCGATGACATCAGCCACACACGCCAGGGCACAAGGCAAGATGCACGCACACACACACGCATGCACACACACATGCAGGCACACACACACGCAGGCCCACACAGCTGTAAATGGAATGGATGTTGGCTGGAGCATGCACACCGCGCAAAGCAACCGCACAGCAGCCAAGCTGACTTGCCTCCCCAAACATGGACACTTTCTCCCAGTTCCACCAGCGCGAGTAACCCACGTCAACCCACGCCCTTTCAACCTACTATGCACAGCATTGGAAGACATGACCAACAGCATGGCACCCTGGCGGGCCCTGGCCACGTACCTTTAAAGGGATGGCATCCACATTAATGCACATTGTAAAAAGCACGCAAAAGGGCCCGCTCACGCAAATGCTTACGTCCAACACTATGACTCGCCATCTCAAGGATGTGCATGCACGAGCAAGTGCTTGGCCAATACCAATTACACAGGCATCAACATTTAAATGTGCTTGTGTGATTGGACTTTTGTAAATAACCACCGCCAACATCCTCCACATTGACAGCAAGGTAATACTAATAGCATGATGACAGAAGGTGAAACCACGATGACAGAAGCATGATGGTAAAACCATGATGACAAAAGCATGATGACAAAATCATTATGACAAAAGCGTGCTCGCTAAAGAACTGAGTCAAGGGCACCCGTTCGGTAAGGCCAATGGTGCACCAGCTGCCCGCCTGCATCCCACCCGACCGGCCGTCCACATCCCCATGCATGCGGGGAGTCACTGCTCGGGAAGTGATCCCAGCCATTTGTGGCTCAGGGTAGGCTAGTCCTGCTCATCGGGTGGGGCTGTGTTAAGTGTCCAGTAGGGTAGTTCTGCTGGGGCGCACGCCTCCCAGAGCAGATACGATACTGGGCACCAGGCACCACCCTACGGCACTCCCAACACTACCAACCCTGCTGGTCAGGGACACGCATCGACTAACAGGATGCCAGGCCCAGGGCTGAATGTCCCACCCACGACGATGCGTTACCCATGACACTATCCCACCACCCCATGCCTGCTCGGGTGCCGTGAAAAGCATACGTCAAATGATGTCGAATCGGCATGTGTATGCTTGCAGGGGACAGCGCCAAGTGGCCCCCGTGTGCGCCGTTACCCCCTTTGGCCCCCCTCCTTCCGCGGGACCCCCCCATCCCATTTGCCTCCCCAACCCCCGTTGACTGTGCCTCCCCCCCCCCTGTTGCCTGTGCCCCACACCCAACGTACGCCGTGGTAAGGTCTTTGGGATCCTTTGCGTGCGACACCGCCAGCACAGTGTGCTCCAAGTCCTTGGACACCGCTTGCTTGACCGCGCGAAGGGGGTCTGTGCTTGGGGCGACGCCGATGGGAAGCGCGGAGGAGGGCGCCTTGGGGCCTGGAAGCGCCACAGGTAGGCCAGCAGTGAGTGCCAACAGCAGGGGCCACCAGTAGGGGCCACCAGTAGCGGCCATCAGTAGGGGCCCCCATCAGGATCAGTAGGAGCCACTATGATGATAGGACTCATAGGTATAGGAGCCAGCAGTAGTAGCCAGCAGTAGAAGCCACAACCGGGGAACAAAATAAAGGCTAAAAATATCTATTGGCTTTCAGGTGGTTCAATAATAATAATAATAATAATAATAATAATAATAATAATAATAATAATAATAATAAGAAAAAGAAGAAGAAGAACAGTGGGCGCTACTACCAGGAAGAGGAATGTGCACAACCCAAAGCAAAACAATGGCCAGTAAACGTGTGCATCAATGGCCAGTAAAAAGTTCGCTCCCGAGGCGCACCGCAACACAAGCGTAGGGAACTGTGGGACAGCATCTTGAAGTGTTTTGAAGGCCAAGGGGACTAGTTTTAAGGACAGGGAAAGCTGGAGTGTTTTTCCCAACATGCTCGCTGCTATGGTGAGCAGGAGCGGTGTTCGCACTTCGCAGCAAGCCCCAGGCTCGTTGTGATTGGCAGGTGGGGACGCAAGAAGCTCTGCAGTTAAGCATGTGCAGCCGGCAGCATTAAACTATCTCAGGCCCGGCATTACTGCGTGAAGGCAGCGCTGGCATAGAGGCACAGGATATTGGAACTCCTTCAGGCATAGAAGCCCGATGGGGAAACAAGGGCCCACGCCAGCCACCATGTGCAAACATAAACAATGCGGTACAACAGCGCCTCCCCCCCCACCACACAACTCACAAACGGCTGACACGGGAACATCAGGCAGGGACACTGTGTGGGAGAGGACACATGGGAGAGGACACATGCGGCCCAGGCAGGCAGGGAGGCAGGGGATGATTCGTCGGAGCGAACTTGTTGGTGGCAAGGGGAGCCCTAGCCAGCAAGGGTGAGGGAGTGTACACCGTGGACCCGGACCATGGTCGCCGTACGGATGCTTAGCTGAGCTCTGGCGTGGGACTACGCATGTTGAGCAAGGGTTGGGCTGCGCGTGCCAGTGAGCCACCCCGGTTGGCTGGTACTACCCACCTCCACCAATGCGGTAGATAGAGACCGAGCTGAAGTTGAGAACGAGCGAATGGGGGCACAGGTCGCCCTTGGGGCCGTAGAAGTATTCCTGCGCGCGCCGCGGGGGTGAGCGAGGATCCAGGCGCCAGCAGAATAAGACGCGGAATGCCACAACGCGGGGAATGCGTGAGGGGAATACGGGCCACGGCAGGGAGGGAAACACGGGAGGGATTGTGGTAACGGCATGGTACGACCGACGAGACGGCTGGATGGGTCTATAGGTGCATGCTGTGCATTCAGCATTGGTGAGCTCACTGCATTTTGGTCAGATCTATTCCAGCAGGCTTGGTGCGCAGGAGTCATCCATGCAATGCCCTCGCAGGTACCGTTCCTCACCACCATATGCAAATGGCAAGTAACTGAGGGATTGTGCCGCAGGCCGAGGCTATGGCGTGCGCGCTGTGGTGCGAGAATGCGTGATGGGGATGGCCGCGACACCAGCCATATCTGGTGAGGCAGCAGCGCCCAGCACGATGTGCTCGCTCCCCCCCGTGCATCAGCAAAAAATCCTTTACAGACAAACAACCTTGGAAACAAAAAACTTGGAGACAAACAACCCGTGAAAGACGATTCACAGACGCGTCATGCGTGGGGTGTTTGAGAGCTCACATGGTGGGTAACTTCCTGCCAACTCTTTGCATCCCGCATGCCACGCATTGAAAACATCGACACGGCCAACAGCTGACCCAACCATGCACAAGCGCATGCCGTAGCGGGCAGCCGCATACCCCCCACAGGGCAGCAAGTGGCCTCCTACCTTTTCCCCGCCGCCTACCTTGACCTGCTGCCTAGAAGAAATAAAAGATATGGCTTCATAAAAAGCCCATGATTTGTCTATTTCTTTCGTTAAAATCCCCCCCCCCGCCCACACACCTTGACCCGCTGGTTGCGGGACAGAATCCTCCAGTTGCGTGCACGCTCCACCACGCCGCCAGACTTGTTGAGCTTCACGATCTGCACCGAGGGCGTCTTGGCGTACTCGTCGGCGAGGCGGCTCCAGAGGCGCTCCTGGGACCGAAGGGTTGCGATGCCACGGGGTGGGGGGAGCAGCGCGCGGGGGTGCCATGTGCTTAGGGGATGAGATGCGTCAGGGTGAGGGAGCCATGACATTCCACGCATCAGGGTAAGGGGGACGTGGAGGTAGATGCATCACGAAATCTGATGGCGGGGTCCGATTCCAAATCCTGGTTCAGATAACAAATCCTGGTTCAGATAAGAGCAGGGAATGATCACACGATTCTTTTATACGACGTCATGTTGTAAATGTGGAAGTATTCCATGCTGGGGTCAAAAAGGCTACGATATCGGAACAGCACGACATGTGTGGTCTCAGACGCTACTCGAAATGATCCAGAATCCCCCTTACTGTGCACACAACCCTCGACACAGCCTTAATTAATTCTGGGCTTTCTCCAAGATAAGATGGTTAGCTTGCTTACGGCATAGGAAACATCATAGTGCGTAGTTACTCACTGGGCATGTCAGGAGGCTGGTGTTCTGCGGCAGGATGAGAATGGCGTGACTAGCAAAAAAATGGGTGTGCACGACGCGACACACAGATGGGCGATGTAGCAGCCAGGGGCATGAGATTGACAATAACACGCGAGTCCCTCGAATCAGCTAAACATACTGCCTGCGACGTGGGTGACGCCTGTCGGAAATTACAGCTGCCACCTGCCACCATACCCGTCCACCGCCACTAGCCTTGTCCCTCGATACTGCAGGGTCGAATTCCATTCCATAGTTCTAGCACTGTACCTGTCCACCGACACAATACTTGGCTCCCTGTCACTATACCTGCCACCCGCCCCCTGACCTGTTCATTCCTACCCGCCCCCTCACCTGCCCGATGACGAGTACGACGTTGATGTTGAGCGCGGCGATGGCATCAAGGATTAGCTGGGGGGGGGGAATATGCACAGGAATAGATCCGAGGATGGCGCAAAGGTAGCAGAGCACACATGCATTAGTAGGCAAGGGTAGCAGGGCGCTTAGGTGGGCAGGGTTGCGTTGTGGGACAGCAAACAGCAAAAAATACAGGCTTGCGCACCTGCTGACCAATAGGCTAGCAGCTACTCGCAGGGCTGTATTTATAACCAAGTACGACACAACTCTACAACAGAGTAATGGCTGCATCATCCCCCACTTCCCCGGACCCATCCATCCCCTTTATGCATAGCACGTGCCCTAGAGTAGATGCGGCATGCATACAATATCGCGCGCTCACACACACACACACATGCACACGCATGCACACACATGCACACGCATGCACACACATGCACACGCATGCACACGCATGCACACGCATGCACACGCATGCACGCATCCACACACACACACACAGGCACGCACGCACGCGCATGCACGCACACACAGGCACGCACACACACACACACACACCGCTGTCTGTGCCCTGATCTACGGACACCAACACTTTGCGAGTGATACGGCGGATGGGAAAACAGGGGCAGGCACACCAGGATCAGCGGAGGAGTGACTGCGCGGCCAAGCGGTAAATTGCAGGGCCAGTCCATGTTTTAAGCCAAGTGCATTGTTTTGTGGGGCAAGTGCGGGCTCTCTCGCGCCCCGTGCCATCGCCCTCTCCTGGGCAACATGCAGCACCCTGGTAAGCGCTGCCTGCGGAGCAGCCACTACAGCATGCCCTGATGAAAGAGTGGCAGCTTATTTGTTTGTAACAAGGGCCGCAATGAGCTCCTGTTTCTTGATCCCCGCCCCATGCCACCCCTACAAACGGTTTGATACAGGCTCTGTCTCTATCCGGTCCTGAGAAGATTTGCTGTAAGATTTGCTGTAAGATGTGCTGACCATGCATGCACCAGCCATGGCGCACAGAATTGTGTGACAATCTTCGCAGGGCCATGCTTCACCCAACCAGGCGTCATTTGATTGGGTTAGCTCCCCAGAACTCGCGGCTTTAACTATGACACCATGTGTGGAGCTACAACCGCACCAGCTACGTGGGTTGGGCTCAGAGTGCACACCAGGCATGCAAGCTGCCAGCCATAAGCTCGCACAGTCGAATCTGTTGCTGGTTACATGAAATGCTGTATTTGTCCATCTTTTGACTGTCCTCTTACTAATAAATTCACGGGCACCTATCGTCGGATGCCGCCCCCTTACATCATATCCGAGGCCATCCACCCATCCCATGGTGTTGCAGATGATGCCCGCGGCGTGCGCGCGCGGGTCGTTCTGTGCGCGCAGGTCCAGCAGCTGTGCCATGCGACCGATGAGCGCCTTGAGAAGCGGGGGGTTGGCGCTGGTGGCGCCAGCGGTTCACGCGGGTGCAAGCATACACCGACAGCGCAAGCATACACCAACCCCACTCATGACCCATGAGCATGCGGTTGGCAGGTCATGGGTTTGTGTGCATGGAAGGGGACACGCAGGGAGAAGCAAAATCAACGGCGAGGCGGAAGCAGGGATGAAGGCACGAGTCAGGTGAGATACGTAAAAGAGAGGATGAACTGTAGGGGGGCCCATGTGGTTTGGCCAGGGGTTGCCACGACCATGTCCATGAGACCTACAGCCAGAGACGGAACTGAAAGCAATTCACTGCTAGACAGAGATGGTCAAGGATCGCTGCCCACAATGTGCCCATCCATGTTCCCCCCCAGTTTAAACATCCACCCGTACAGTGCCCCACTTCAATACCTGCCCCTACTTTCCTCCCTACCCAAAGACCTGCCCCTTCTTTGCTCCCTACCCAAAGACCTGCCCCTTCTTTGCTCCATCTGCCCTCCTCGACACCTGCCCCTCCATCCCTCACGACCCCGAAACCTGCTCCTCCTGTCCTGCATATTCAAAGACCTGCCCCTCGGCCGCACCTTCCATCCACGTGCCCATAGAAGAACACCAGCGGCGCGTCGAGCACTTGGCCTGCCCCGAAATCCAACGGTCTCTCCACAGGAGACGCACCGATGGTGCCAGGTATGCTCAGGGAGCCCTGGTGGATGGGACAAGGGGAGCGCCAGCGAACAATGCAGACAGGGAACCGTGAGGTGCAAGTTTTAGCGACGCAGGCAGCGAACCATGCGACGCAAGATGCAGCACGGCAGGGGCAAATAAGGTAGTGGGGCGGGCAGGCAGGGGGGTGGGGGCGCGCAGGCAGGGATGGAGGAGAGCTCATACATCAGCATTTCATATTAGGCAATAATATGTGATAGGCTGAGAGGCGATAGCAGGCGAAAGATACATCCACATCTCCACCTACCCACCCCCATCAAACCAGGTGCTGTGCAAAGCAACGACCATAATCAGGACACCACCAGCCACCCGCATGTTACTGGTACTGGCCTTAGACCCGCACATCCCACCAGCCACGCACCTGACCGATGCCCACCACCCCCCTGACCCATGGCCCCCCCCCACACCTGACCGATTCACCCACCTGACCAATGTCCAGGTCCACCAGCATGGGCTGCCACCCGTCCCGCACAGCGTAGTTGACCAGGATGTGCGCCAGCGTCGACTTGCCGGAGTCCGTGGGTCCCACCACCATCACGCGGGCGCCGCCGGCGTCGCGGTCCACCCCGTTGGACGCAGCGGCACCGTTGCTGCCGCCCGCACCCGCGTTGGCGGTGGCATACGCAAGCACGGCTTTCCTCCTCTCGGCAAGCAGCGCGTGCGTGTTCACGTACGAAATCATGGGCGTCTGGCCGTGGAGCGTCGCAGGCAAACAGGCGGCAGCGTTACAAAGCAGGGGCAGCATTTTAGACGCAGAGCACAGATGCACAACGCGGTGGGGTCAAGTGGCAGCAGCAGGAGCAGCATCGCAAAAGGGGTCCCAGATATGTCCTGACAGACGCATGACGCTGTCAGACCCTTGTCAAGCAAGAAAGGTGGCCTTGGCTCCCATAGAAGTGGTGGATATATGGGTGGTGGATGGGAGGCTGTTCTCAGCTACCCCCCCATGTCCCCAAGGAGACACTCCACACGCCGCACCGCACCCTTGCATAAGAAAGCAAACCATGTCGTTATGCTATCACCCGCGTATTGCAATTCACCCGGCTCCAAGCCTAGGCAGGGCTGTGACCAACCGACCATCTGCGTTTGGCACGCTCGGGAGCTAGGAGGCAGACACCCACGTAGTGCATAGATGAGAGCTGGCACCTCTTCTTGCTGCCGTGACCGCGTTCCCGGCTAACCGACACCTGCAGGTGACAAGACTGCTGTAAACCTCCCTATAAGTACAAAAAAATAGTGGTAGTCAATACTTGTCTACTAAAACTAAAATGTAACAATACTGACTACCCCAGCCAACAGCACATGCCAAGCAACCCTTTGCTGGTCACTGGCCTTCCCACCTCAATGGCCACGACATGAGGAAAACCACCACGGGTGGTGCCTCCTTCCATGATCCGCGAATTAACTTGCCCAGCACGTTTGGGTGGCCGCCTCACCTCCCAGCCACGACAAGAGTCATGCTTAGCAACCCATGGCTAGTGTCCGTGGACTCCCCTCACCTCGTTGGCCACGTAGATGCTGTCGGGGGATCCGTCCACCTCGAGCGTGGCGCTGTACCATGTGTACACCTGGCATGACACCATCCGGCCCACAATGCAAAGTTCCAGCACACGATGCAAGCAGGGGGGATCAAGCCGTTGAGATATCCAGCCGTCGCCACACCCGGTTTACTATGCTCGGGTTGGGCCGTGGTGCCTTGTTGGGGGATGCCGAGTCTCCCGGCTTGCGCTCTCTACGTGGCATCCATCCTGTAGACGTCAGAAGGGTGTGTGGGTCTGCCATGCTGCGACGCGACAGGAATAAAGACAGAGTGTCACTACTCTTCCTGGGTGGAGCTCCCACTGGTGCCGCGGGCGCTAGATCACGTGGTTGCATCGCCCGGCAACCATCCCCGATGACATGGATGGTGGCGGATGCCGAGAGGCCTGTAGAATGAGAACCCTGCAGGATCCAAGGTCAAGCCCCACAGCGCCAGTCGTTATGGCGAGCATAGCCGCTGGCATACGGTACGATTTGTTAACCCTGCAACACCCTGCTTTACACAGGCAAAGTTCACGGCTCGCGCCTTTTCTACCCTGGCCTTAGAGCAGGGCACTCTGTGGTGCAATGGTGCCCACATGCTGACAGCGCCCATGAATCGTCCCTATTTGGAAAACGCCGTCAGGGGAAAAGCCGCATGCTCTCCGATGGTCACTCTTGAGGTACCCACGCTGCCCCATCCCAACCAGGTGGCCACCTGCCGCACAACATCATGAACGTGGCTTAAAGCGACGAAGGGGAGTTTGTGCTGGCGGGTAGCAGGGGCTTGCGGGTGGAGCAGGCACATGTCATCATCCGTGCACATAAATGTTGCCAGGGTTCCGAGTACGTGTTGTTGAACACGAAACGCCTCATGCATGCAATGCGGGTCAAAGCCCTGACGCAGGCACGCAGGCCGTGCAGGGGCTCCCAGTAACAGGGGACCAAGCAAGGCCACAACACGTCCGGTGGAGGGTGCAGGTGTCACATGGGGGCATCAGCTGCCAGAGACAAGTGGTGCAGGAGCGTGTGGGTGTTTACGCAACATGGCGGCGTGAGGGCAAGCGCACACATGCCCCATGGCGGCGCGAGGGCCAGCGCACACATGCCCCATGGCGGCGTGAGGGCAAGCGTACCGCAAACTTGACCCCCGAGTACACCATGGGCTGCGCCTGCGGCATCTCAGCACCAAATATCTCCGCGTAGCCACTGACGAGCGTCACCGTCACGCTCTTCTCGTAGTCCACCTGCAGGGGTGGGGGGTGGGTAGGTGGGTGGTATGCGTGACATGGCCGTCATGGTGGTGGATAAGGCCGCACCTTTTCGTGGGCGGCGATTCCTCCTAATGGTCGTGCATAAATGACGCACCGGCTGGCTGACTAACTGACTGGCTGGGTGGACGAAGGGCATGGATGACATAAACATCTGGTTGCATCTAGTTATTCAACCAGGATGGAGAGCTTGAATACACCACAGTTCCTGCCACGCTCCGTATGCGTTCACCGACTGGCCATCCACCCACACCATCATGTGGGGATCTGTCCCCACGCCCGGCAGCAAATACCCAGAAGCCGCTCACCCTTTTCATCCCTTCTAAAGCTGGCCACAGGTGGGCCTGTTTTGGCCTGTGCGAAACAGAGAGGTATATAGAAGGGGCTTAGCGAAGCGGTAAGAGCGTTGTCTCACTTCAAGGATGGTATACCAGGCATAAGGTGGTACCATGAGCTGGTGACAAGGCGCGACTTATCGAGGCAGGTGCAATGACGGTTGGGAGTGTCACGCACCCTACATCAGCTCACCATGAGCTCCCCTCTAACTCCAACTGGCATCACTACATCGGAGGATACTGCAAAGCACGCGACTGCGTTTAGTGGGTCTCAGCGGCAGAAGAAGCAGGTGATGTGTGGCAGTGCCAGTGCAACGGAGTCTCTAGTGGCAGACCATAGGTGCGCTATCGGACACCAGCAGAGCTACAATCCCGTGACAAGGGGGCTTCAGGCGGACAGCTGGCCAGTAGACTGGAACACGTAGCAGGTAGGTATGGCTAGCTGTCTGGGCTCGGTAATAACCAAAGTGTGCCCACGAGCGGTTAAAACTTCCCTTATATAGAGTGCAAGGCGGTTAGCCAAGGCAGCTGTTGCTAACAGCGAATTTGCGATACAGACCTGAGCTGCGACATTTCCCCACATACTACCTGGTATGGTGCGCATACCTTGACGATTAGATGAGGGACAAAACCAAACATGAGGGCACCGTGCCATGAAAAATATATCATGACCTTTGCATACCTCGATACGCAGCTCATCCTCTTTGTTCAGCACAAATTTTTTCTTCGGCGCCATGGGGACCGCGGCAGCCATGTCTTGCGGCTATTACGTCGACTGAGCTAGGCAGACAGACAGTTTATAACTGCAGCAACGCAGTAGTTTACAATGTCAAGTTATTAAATGCTGGAAGCCTGCCAAATGCATGCATGGTTGCCGTTGGAGGTAGACAAATTATTGATTGAGTTCGCTGCACTATTTCCCCAACACCCATGAAATAGCAGAGTTTAAGTGGTGCCCTGGCGCAAAGTACCGCCTGCACAATGAATTTTCTATACGGGTTGTGCCTCTCCTAGATACTGAGCTGCCATTAACAGGAGTTGCCAACTTATTAGGTAAGCCAACTTAGGCCTTACCCACGCGGGGCACGTTGGCTCAGTGGCTGTTCGGCGACAGGGTTGATAGTTGACTACTGGCGAAGAAATGCCTCCTCCCTCTCGAAGGGGGGTCTACATACCCTATCAAGTTTTCCGGGGCCGGTGTAGCGGCTACCTAGTACCTACTAGTCTACTACCTATAACCTAGCGGCTAACAGATACAACTTTCCATTAATAATTAGCAGGACGTCGTATCTTACACCTAATTGTAATTTGTAAAATAAGTTGTAACCAGCAAAAGCTGGTTAATATTTAGCGGCCATAATTATTACACTAGTAGGTAATAGCCTGTGGAGTGCAGGGCTGCATGGCTGAAGGGCATTTACATTTACGCGCCCCCGTAATACTGGGGGGTTGCAATTGCAGTTCCCGGAGTAAATCATAAGGGCGACATCCCGTGGTATACGCCATCTCTGTCGCTGTTAGCCTGCGTTCCCCTGTTGGGGGCTTGGTTAAATTACTAGGGTTAGCACCTGATAGCATGAATCATTTTTTGACCAGGGCCTTGTCTGGAAACGTGCGCTCATGATATAAACAGAAATTTGAACAAGGTTGGCTGGCGAGATACCTCATTGGTCTGGAACGCTTCATGCGAACCCTGCCTTACAATATCCCATGATAAGCCTACCATTTTGCGGGTTGGTGCCGATCCGAAAAGGTTTCCTATCCATTGGCATCCTCAGCAATTCGTTGCCTTCCAACTTTGTATGTATGCCACTCTCTCCACGTTTGTAGCAAGGGTTACCACGATAGGCACGGTATCACCGGTGGGGTCAGCCTGTGGTGAATGTAGGCGAGTGGGAGGTGCCTAAGCCGATAAATTAATTTTACCGCTGTCGGCGTTCAGGAAGACATGGATGAAACTAGCAGCCCAACGGCGGAGGTGTCCGCGTCTTTGCGTGGCTTCCTCCCTACCGGTGATAAGATCCATCACATCGACGTGCACCCGACCTTGCCATGGGTCCTTGCCGCGGATATCAAGGACAATGTTTTGATTTGGGACTGGCGCCAGGGAGAGGTGGGTATTTGTCAGCTCGTATGAAAGCTTTGCACGCGTGGCATGCATACTTTGGCACTTTCAACTTATGCAGTCACGTGCGTGTCACAAAATGCTGCTCTGGTAGTATTCCTCGCAAAAGCATGTGTATGCCAGTTCGATAAAAAAAAGCCGTGCCCGTCCAATGGATTGCTGTGCCTCATTCTTGGTACTTCACGTTACTTTGAACTTGCCCGTGTGGCAGGGAACAGCAGCACCAGTAAGTTGGCTGCTGTTCACCGTCACACAGGCAAGCACCATGGCATCACATGCACATGCCTTGCTCCTGATAAGCGGCCTCTTGTCGCAGACACAAGTGCCTGCCATGGCTCCTGCTTGTCCTGTCTGCACCATCCATCGGTTGCCTGAGTTCTACATCCACCTCGGATGGCTGCTTCCCCAGAATGCTCAAGGTTCGCTGCCAGCAGGCAGCATCGGAGATGGATGGCAGCATCGGAGAGGGATGCGCACCAACTGTCATCTCACGTCCCCACAGTATCGCACGCGGACCCGTACCCCACAAGACAGACCCCTTGCCTTCCTCTTAGCCCTCTCTTCCTCGCCAATTGTGGCGCCTGGTACCCGTGCATGTGTGCCTGCCGGGCGCGCACAGGTGATCTTCAACGTGGCGGCGGCCAGTGCGGACGAGTACCGGCTGTCCGAGGCCATGTTGCTGCGACAAGCAGAGATGGACCCTGGTAGGGTAACCCTCCCTGTCCTTGTCATCCCCCCCCCCCCTCTTCCCCCTGCACCCCCGGTCCTTGCCACACACACATGCACGCACGCGCCGGGGTCCTTCCCCCCCCTGCCCCCCCCCCCCGTGGTTACGGCAGTAACGGCACCATCAGCTGTGACATGCCAATGTGCATGGTATGGCAGCAGAAACACGCATTTGGGTAGCAGGATCTATCATGATTTAATTGTGTTGAATTCTCAGTGTTTAGATATGCGGCGGTGGACGCTCACCCTGTAGGCTGTCAGATGCCTCACGCAGACTTGTTCGCCTCCCAGGGGCGCGTGAAAGCATGTACTCGCCTGGGATGGACGATACAGGGCGCTGTTCGATCCGTTCCGTAATAACCAAGTCCATCAACTCCTTTGTTGATGTATGAAGTAGCTGTTATCCGTCCATCGCGAGGCATACAGCAACCTCACACTGAGCATGTCCACCTGTCTGGCATCTGTCCTCGCAACATGGTCGTGGCACCCTGGGCACCCACAATCATGTCTCGTTTGCGGTCGCTCCAGCATACTGCATGGTGCATCACAGGCAGGCATGCCCAATCCCTCCTTCCCGGGCCATCGCACTATCAATGAGGCATCATTGAGGGACCGTAGGACGACACCCAGCTTTTAAGTCAACACCCACATGCTGTGTGCCTTTTATGCTCACTCTATGCGTGTGTGTGCATGGCAATGGATGTGCCGGTGATCACACACTGTCATGAATCTACTATACAGCCAGTACAGTATAGTAGTATACTACTATAAAAATGTTATCCACTAAGGTTATGCCGCGTTGCTCAAATTGATGTAAATTAATGCTGGTCGCGCAGAGTACTACGGGCCACGCTCGAACATGGACTCCCTGCCTCGACAGGAGCGGCCGGGCAGGTGGGTGATGTGAGGGGGGAGGAGGGGGTTGGGTCTTGGTAGCAAGGAGAGCAGGTGGATGATGTGAGGGAGGAGGGGGGGGGGGGGGGGGCGGATGCGAAGGAGAAGGGGGGTTCATGCATGGAAGGAGGGCAGGTGGGTGCTGCGCGCAAGGAGTCAGGTGGGTGCCACCTGCTTGACTAGCCAGAGGGTGGGCACGCAAGGCATGGCGCGCTTTGGATGGCGCGCAGGGCATGGCGCGTAGGGCAGCGGATGGGTACGCGGGAAGTGGCAGTTGGGGGAGCAAAGGATGTGTTGGTCGTGAGATTAGTTCGCAGTGGGGCAGGCCGTTGCAGCCGTTGCCTGTGTCGAATTGCAGTATATACGGATGCATTGTAAATGTAACAACTTGCATATGTGCCCTCCTCTTGCCCCTCCCTGCTCACACACCCCCTGCATGTCCTCCATGACTGCACACCCTCTGCTTGTCCCCCATGACTGCACACAACCTGCATGTCCGTCATGACCATGCATGCTGCCGCGCCCCCGCAGTGTCAAGTGTGTACGCCTTTTCGATGAGGACACGCGACGGTGGGAGGCATGGCTGCAGCACGCGATGACACCCACCGGCGGCATGCCGCCCGAGGCCATGGCGATGGCGACAGGGGGCCCTGGCTCGGTGCCGCGCGCGCTGTGCGGTCGCCGCTGGCTGGTCACGTGCTGCGAGGCCAAAGCGACGTTCCTGGACTTGCTTTCGATGAGGGTGCAGGAGCTGTGGGTCAAGTCAGCCCTCGAGCGAGTCGCCATCACCTGGTGCGTGGGCTGAGTGCGCATAGACATCCCAGCTTTTCCGTTGGTTAGTTGCAACGCATTCGTGTCGTGGTTTCTGTCCCATCATCTTTTGGCTGTGCTGTGCTCTCAATCAAAGACAGTCGACCTGCTATTGCAGCACCAGCAGCACTACCACCACCAGCAGCACCAGCAGCACCAGCAGCACCAGCAGCACCAGCAGCACCAGCAGCACCAGCAGCACCAGCAGCACCAGCAGCACCAGCAGCACCAGCAGCACCAGCAGCACCAGCAGCACCAGCAGCACCAGCAGCACCAGCAGCACCAGCAGCACCAGCAGCACCAGCAGCACCAGCAGCACCAGCAGCACCAGCAGCACCAGCAGCACCAGCAGCACCAGCAGCACCAGCAGCACCAGCAGTATGGCCGCGTCCGCGGGCGGTTTGGTCAACACAGGTCCATGGCTGAGCATGGCACCCACGTTGGTCTCCGTGCCCAGGTCACTGCCAGCACATCATGTGGCAAAGGGAATGCCCATGGCAGGACGAGAGCTGGAATTAGAGAACAAACTGTTGGCCACAAAGTGTCGCAACATGGGGACGTCCAATGGACCATGGGAGGCGGTTGGGGGGCGTCAGGGTGGAAAGCGGTCGTCTTTTGCATGCCTTCTTGCATGCCTTCTTGCATGCCCTCTTGCATGCCTTCTTGCATGCCTTCTTGCATGCCTTCTTGCATGCCCTCTTGCATGCCTTCTTGCATGCCCTCTTGCATGCCTTCTTGCATGCCTTCTTGCATGCCTTCTTGCATGCCTTCTTGCATGCCTTCTTGCATGCCTTCTTGCATGCCTTCTTGCATGCCTTCTTGCATGCCTTCTTGCATGCCTTCTTGCATGCCTTGTAGGCATAAACCGCTAGTTCGCGCCCACCGTGTGAGTAGACAGCTAGTATGCTTGTGTGGCCACATTTCGCGCTTGTGTAGCCACCGTGGTGGATCTGACACGTCGTATGACCATCGCATTATTTGCGGAGGTCGACAGCATGAGCACGCACGGCCCCTAACAAGCAAGTCCCTCACCTGGCCTGCGCCTGTGTGCTAAATCATGTCTACCTCTCTTGCTGGCCTTCTTACCCCCATGACGGTGTTTCCCGCAGTGTGCATGTGTCCTACATGCTTGGTGCCTTTCTTGCATGCTTGGTGTGTTTCCTTCACGGTTTTCAGCTTGGACTTCCTCCCTGCGGATACGGCCAGCAACTGCGGCCCGTTCGCGGCCTTTGGTGGCGGTGACGGGGTCATTCGGTTGCTGAGCATGCAGACGTGGAAGGTGCGTCCTGGTGCGCGGCGGGGCATGGCATGGCGTTGGAGGACTTGGGAGTTTGTATGACGGTTCAGTTGTGGTACGTTGCGGTCTTCGCGAGTCGCCTGGGCCGCTCCCTGGGGATCCAAAGGGCAGCGCCTCTTGCAAGCTTAATCAACACATGCTTTCGTGAGGTTGTGCATTGGATACCTCCTGTAAGTGTGGGTTGGAAATGGCAGTTCTCCTTACAGGCCAGGCACGCATGTGGTCGCCACGTCATGGCATGATGTCTTTCTTAAAGCAGAGTACGCATGGTGTGTGTGCATGCACGTGGGACGGGTCGTTGTGTGTGGCTGCTTGCGGGTTTAATGCTTAACAAAACCTCTGACAACATACATCAACGCATAAATCTGCCTTGCCCCCCTGCAGCTAGTTTTAGCATCAACGCGTCGACAGCTATGCTGCTGCCTGGTTGCCTATCCCTGAGCCCATCAACTTGGCTTTGGCTGGCTCACGACGCGTCCGGATGCACGGCCTTTATCTTTCCCCTCATCGGTCTTTTTTGTATCTTTCCCCTCATCTGCGTCTGCAGGTGGTGCTGCGGCTGGTGGGTGGCCACCGCGGTCCCATCGCCTGCCTGCAGCTGCTGTACACGAGCAGCGCCACGGTGCGTGTTTCGTTTCATGGTACCAGCTTTCTGCGCCGCAGTGGCATGCCGCATTTTGTAAGCTTCAGTGTTTGCCACGTTGCGCTTAAGTGAAAGCTTAAGTGTTTGCCACGTTGCGCCCACTCGCTACTGCGTCTCGCGAGTTTCGTCGCTCGCCCGTAAGCCCGGCCATGCTTTCATCACAAGGGCCAGGCATCCATCCCGCCATGCCTTTAAGAAAGGCCAGGCATCCATCGAGGGTTCCTGTGTGGTAGATGTGCGCCAACTCCCCCGGTCTCGCCCAGCGGCGCTCCCCCTTTCAGCCTAGATGTATGGGTAGGCCGTCTGGTGTCCCCACGCGTGGCATGCTGGTTCCTTGCGAATAGCTTGCCAGCGTCCCAGGCACGGGGCGCAGACTTGTAGGCATGGGTTGCACTCCCCCACCGCTCATGCCCATCCTTTCCCGACTATCCTCTTTCTCCGGTGAACCTTTCAATCTCTTGGTCTCGCTCATCCCCTCTTCCCCCCCCACCCCGACGCTTCGCTGGGCCACCCACCCCGCCCATCGATCCTGCATCCTCGCGTTGGCCCCGTGCTTGCAGTGGCAGCTCCTGTCCGGTGGCGGGGACGGCATGGTGTGCGTGTGGGACCCCCAGCGCGAGCTGGCGGGGTCCAGCCCATCCGCGCCGATACGCGACATGTCGCCGCTGTCGGTGGACAAGGTGGGTGGTTTGTGCCCCAGGCGAACCGTGTGCGCGCGACAGACTAACTTGGCAGGCCAGGCACCCGGCCAGGCAAGCTATTGCGTGGCGGGCAAACATGCATGGGCCAGGCACGTGTTTTTGTGCCCTGTCTTGGTGGGGTGTGGGCGGATGAGTCTTGCCGTGTGTGGGCTGGGTGTTTGCCATGTGTGGGCTGGGTGGGCTCCTGGCCCGTAGCCCGTAGGATCTGGGCCACAGTCGTTTGCTCACGCCATGTAGGCATGTACTGCACTGATCATACACACCAGAAAAGCTTGCTGTGTCGTTGAGGTCCGCCCTCGATGGGATCAAGTGTAGCCCAATTAGGCAATACGCTGAGCGGGTGAGCCAGCATTTTTTCATCGCAGTTGGTTTCCTGCACCTGTTGCTGCGTTGTTGTAACCCCCAAACTGGCTGTGCCATCCGGGACCACTGCCCTCATCACCACGCTATGGGCCTCGTGGCAAGGCTCTTGAATGTATGCCTTAATCGCAGGATCTTGAGCATGACAGACCTTGGGCAAGTTTTGGGGGGGTGGGGCTTCTGCTTGCGAGGATGAAACTATTAGTAGCCAGCATTGTGTGAGAATTGTGTGGCTGCTTAGGCACGGGATCCCCTCTCGCTCGGGCTGGCCCTGGGCCGTCCCTGTGCGTCCCCCTTGCCCTCCCCCCCATTTCCCCCGTGCAGGTCCACGATGGCGGCGTCCACTGCATATCACTGGCCCCTGGCACCGGTGGCGGCGGAGGATCGGGTGACATCCGCATGATCACGTCGGGCGCCGACCGCTGCGTGGCGGTCTGGCAGCTGCTGCCGCACGTCAAGGTGGGCTTTGGGCATCCCCTTTCCCAGGGGGGCCATTTTATAGGGGCACGCCACATGCCCTGGTGTCACTTTGAATGTGTGGAAATGCTTTTGGGGGGGAAGAGAATCTCTCTGCGAAGGCAAGCCGCCTGGCATTGTGTGTGGAGATGCTGTTGAAACATGCGGGTAGTGACCGCATGCGTGGACGCAAGAACGGGGATGTGCTGCACGGGAGTGGGGGCATTTGATTGCCCTGGGGTGTGTACCGGGTCCTTTCGTCGTTATGGATTGCCTCCAGGTATCTAGTAATAGGGTAATATTGGGGTATGGCATGGCGCGGGGGGGCACTAGCCTCTTCGGGCTCTTCGTTAGATACATTGGGGTCCCTGCAGCTGTCACAATGCCTCAGATCTCGCCCGTCCGCTTTTCAGGAAAACTAAGCAGCGTAATGGTGATTGCTGCGGTGGCATGCACGCGCCTTGCACCCACGATTCTGTCACATCTGCCGCTACTTTCTTGGCTTGTAACAACGGTGCACGTATGAGCTAGCAGCTTTCACCTGTTCCGGTTCGTGTGCCATGACCCTTTCTTCCTACGAGGTTTACAGACCACACTCCTCTGGTCCCCGTTCCTCCTTGCTCCCTCGCCTGTTTGGTGCTCGGGGACAGACCACACTCCTCTGGTCCCCGTTCCTCCTTGCTCCCTCGCCTGTTTGGTGCTCGGGGACAGACCACACTCCTCTGGTCCCCGTTCCTCCTTGCTCCCTCGCCTGTTTGGTGCTCGGGGACAGACCACACTCCTCTGGTCCCCGTTCCTCCTTGCTCCCTCGCCTGTTTGGTGCTCGGGGACAGATCACACTCCTCTGGTCCCCGTTCCTCCTTGCTCCCTCGCCTGTTTGGTGCTCGGGGACAGACCACACTCCTCTGGTCCCCGTTCCTCCTTGCTCCCTCGCCTGTTTGGTGCTCGGGGACAGATCACACTCCTCTGGTCCCCGTTCCTCCTTGCTCCCTCGCCTGTTTGGTGCTCGGGGACAGACCACACTCCTCTGACCCCCGTTCCTCCTTGCTCCCTCGCCTGTTTGGTGCTCGGGGACAGACCACACTCCTCTGGTCCCCGTTCCTCCTTGCTCCCTCGCCTGTTTGGTGCTCGGGGACAGACCACACTCCTCTGGTCCCCGTTCCTCCTTGCTCCCTCGCCTGTTTGGTGCTCGGGGACAGACCACACTCCTCTGGTCCCCGTTCCTCCTTGCTCCCTCGCCTGTTTGGTGCTCGGGGACAGACCACACTCCTCTGGTCCCCGTTCCTCCTTGCTCCCTCGCCTGTTTGGTGCTCGGGGACAGATCACACTCCTCTGGTCCCCGTTCCTCCTTGCTCCCTCGCCTGTTTGGTGCTCGGGGACAGACCACACTCCTCTGGTCCCCGTTCCTCCTTGCTCCCTCGCCTGTTTGGTGCTCGGGGACAGACCACACTCCTCTGGTCCCCGTTCCTCCTTGCTCCCTCGCCTGTTTGGTGCTCGGGGACAGACCACACTCCTCTGGTCCCCGTTCCTCCTTGCTCCCTCGCCTGTTTGGTGCTCGGGGACAGACCACACTCCTCTGGTCCCCGTTCCTCCTTGCTCCCTCGCCTGTTTGGTGCTCGGGGACAGACCACACTCCTCTGGTCCCCGTTCCTCCTTGCTCCCTCGCCTGTTTGGTGCTCGGGGACAGATCACACTCCTCTGGTCCCCGTTCCTCCTTGCTCCCTCGCCTGTTTGGTGCTCGGGGACAGACCACACTCCTCTGGTCCCCGTTCCTCCTTGCTCCCTCGCCTGTTTGGTGCTCGGGGACAGACCACACTCCTCTGGTCCCCGTTCCTCCTTGCTCCCTCGCCTGTTTGGTGCTCGGGGACAGACCACACTCCTCTGGTCCCCGTTCCTCCTTGCTCCCTCGCCTGTTTGGTGCTCGGGGACAGACCACACTCCTCTGGTCCCCGTTCCTCCTTGCTCCCTCGCCTGTTTGGTGCTCGGGGACAGACCACACTCCTCTGGTCCCCGTTCCTCCTTGCTCCCTCGCCTGTTTGGTGCTCGGGGACAGACCACACTCCTCTGGTCCCCGTTCCTCCTTGCTCCCTCGCCTGTTTGGTGCTCGGGGACAGACCACACTCCTCTGGTCCCCGTTCCTCCTTGCTCCCTCGCCTGTTTGGTGCTCGGGGACAGACCACACTCCTCTGGTCCCCGTTCCTCCTTGCTCCCTCGCCTGTTTGGTGCTCGGGGACAGACCACACTCCTCTGGTCCCCGTTCCTCCTTGCTCCCTCGCCTGTTTGGTGCTCGGGGACAGACCACACTCCTCTGGTCCCCGTTCCTCCTTGCTCCCTCGCCTGTTTGGTGCTCGGGGACAGACCACACTCCTCTGGTCCCCGTTCCTCCTTGCTCCCTCGCCTGTTTGGTGCTCGGGGACAGACCACACTCCTCTGGTCCCCGTTCCTCCTTGCTCCCTCGCCTGTTTGGTGCTCGGGGACAGACCACACTCCTCTGGTCCCCGTTCCTCCTTGCTCCCTCGCCTGTTTGGTGCTCGGGGACAGACCACACTCCTCTGGTCCCCGTTCCTCCTTGCTCCCTCGCCTGTTTGGTGCTCGGGGACAGACCACACTCCTCTGGTCCCCGTTCCTCCTTGCTCCCTCGCCTGTTTGGTGCTCGGGGACAGACCACACTCCTCTGGTCCCCGTTCCTCCTTGCTCCCTCGCCTGTTTGGTGCTCGGGGACAGACCACACTCCTCTGGTCCCCGTTCCTCCTTGCTCCCTCGCCTGTTTGGTGCTCGGGGACAGACCACACTCCTCTGACCCCCGTTCCTCCTTGCTCCCTCGCCTGTTTGGTGCTCGGGGACAGACCACACTCCTCTGGTCCCCGTTCCTCCTTGCTCCCTCGCCTGTTTGGTGCTCGGGGACAGACCACACTCCTCTGGTCCCCGTTCCTCCTTGCTCCCTCGCCTGTTTGGTGCTCGGGGACAGACCACACTCCTCTGGTCCCCGTTCCTCCTTGCTCCCTCGCCTGTTTGGTGCTCGGGGACAGACCACACTCCTCTGGTCCCCGTTCCTCCTTGCTCCCTCGCCTGTTTGGTGCTCGGGGACAGACCACACTCCTCTGGTCCCCGTTCCTCCTTGCTCCCTCGCCTGTTTGGTGCTCGGGGACAGACCACACTCCTCTGGTCCCCGTTCCTCCTTGCTCCCTCGCCTGTTTGGTGCTCGGGGACAGACCACACTCCTCTGGTCCCCGTTCCTCCTTGCTCCCTCGCCTGTTTGGTGCTCGGGGACAGACCACACTCCTCTGGTCCCCGTTCCTCCTTGCTCCCTCGCCTGTTTGGTGCTCGGGGACAGACCACACTCCTCTGGTCCCCGTTCCTCCTTGCTCCCTCGCCTGTTTGGTGCTCGGGGACAGACCACACTCCTCTGGTCCCCGTTCCTCCTTGCTCCCTCGCCTGTTTGGTGCTCGGGGACAGACCACACTCCTCTGGTCCCCGTTCCTCCTTGCTCCCTCGCCTGTTTGGTGCTCGGGGACAGACCACACTCCTCTGGTCCCCGTTCCTCCTTGCTCCCTCGCCTGTTTGGTGCTCGGGGACAGACCACACTCCTCTGACCCCCGTTCCTCCTTGCTCCCTCGCCTGTTTGGTGCTCGGGGACAGACCACACTCCTCTGGTCCCCGTTCCTCCTTGCTCCCTCGCCTGTTTGGTGCTCGGGGACAGACCACACTCCTCTGGTCCCCGTTCCTCCTTGCTCCCTCGCCTGTTTGGTGCTCGGGGACAGACCACACTCCTCTGGTCCCCGTTCCTCCTTGCTCCCTCGCCTGTTTGGTGCTCGGGGACAGACCACACTCCTCTGACCCCCGTTCCTCCTTGCTCCCTCGCCTGTTTGGTGCTCGGGGACAGACCACACTCCTCTGGTCCCCGTTCCTCCTTGCTCCCTCGCCTGTTTGGTGCTCGGGGACAGATCACACTCCTCTGGTCCCCGTTCCTCCTTGCTCCCTCGCCTGTTTGGTGCTCGGGGACAGACCACACTCCTCTGGTCCCCGTTCCTCCTTGCTCCCTCGCCTGTTTGGTGCTCGGGGACAGACCACACTCCTCTGGTCCCCGTTCCTCCTTGCTCCCTCGCCTGTTTGGTGCTCGGGGACAGACCACACTCCTCTGGTCCCCGTTCCTCCTTGCTCCCTCGCCTGTTTGGTGCTCGGGGACAGACCACACTCCTCTGGTCCCCGTTCCTCCTTGCTCCCTCGCCTGTTTGGTGCTCGGGGACAGACCACACTCCTCTGGTCCCCGTTCCTCCTTGCTCCCTCGCCTGTTTGGTGCTCGGGGACAGACCACACTCCTCTGGTCCCCGTTCCTCCTTGCTCCCTCGCCTGTTTGGTGCTCGGGGACAGATCACACTCCTCTGACCCCCGTTCCTCCTTGCTCCCTCGCCTGTTTGGGACTTGGGGACACCTGCTCCCCCCCCCCCACACACACACAGGAGGTGGCCCGTTTCCGCCCCATCGCCAAGCACTCGTGCCACAGCGTGGTCCCGTGGATGCTGCCATGCGTGCCGCAGGCCAACCTGCTGCTGGGTGTCAAGGACTCGCGGCTTTGGTCGGTGATGTTTGAGTGTGGTCACTATAGCATAGCATGCTAGTAGTATACTGTACTGTTGTCCGCGTGGGCGTGAAGAACTTGCAGCTCTGGTGTGTGGTGTGTGCGTGTGGTCACTATACTTCAAGTATAGTATAGCATAGTGTAGGTTAGCGTTGTGTCTGTGGATGGCAAGGACTTGCGGTCCAGTGCTTGAGATTAGCCGTTCAGTCATTATGCCACCGGACCACCTGCCCTTTTACGTACCGTACCGGGCACAGTATTGCCGTGTTGATCACTTTTACTGACCATGTCTTCTAGCCGTGCGGGGTAGTAAGTGTTGTACGCGGATGCACTGTTCAGCTGTAAACGTCTTGTGGCGAATCATAGTTTTCTCAGGCCTCCGCCAAGGTGAACCTGCGATCTGGCGTGATTCTGGCCAATCACTGCGACAAGGATGTGCATGTACATGGCCGTTCCCCGTGGCATTTGCCCTTGGGTAAGCCCACTGCATGCAGGGCCCGAATGTTTGTGGGCCTCCTCACTTTGTGGTAGGCTTCGTTAGATCATCAAGCTTGGTATGTGCTCACTCGGTTGTCAGCCTACCATTATCAGGTTGGGCTCCCCCCCCATCTCGTCCCAGTCTTGCATTCTCTGCGCTTACATCGCTGGCTTCTTACCGGTTGTTTCATGCCTCGGCTCCCAGGGGCGCCCATCGAGGCGTGAAGGGGGGCGGGCCGCTTGTCCTGTGTGACCTGAACGCCTACCTCGGCGCGGGTGCAGTCAAGGCAGGCAACAAGGTCAAAGTGAGTGTGCACACTTGGTAGGCGGCAGGCCAATGCCGAGAAGCACAGCAACAGGTTTGCGATAGGTATGCGAGAGGTGTGAGGTAAGTAAGCGATAAGTAAGGGATAAGAAAGCGATAAGAATGCAGTCGGTATGCGATAGCTATGTGATAGGTATTCGATAGCTATGTAATAGGTATGCAGTCGGTATTCGATAGCTATGTGATAGGTATGTAGTCGGTATGCGATAGCTATGTGATAGGTATGCAGTCGGTATGCGATAGCTATGTGATAGGTATGCAGTCGGTATGCGATAGCTATGTGATAGGTATTCGATAGCTATGTGATAGGTATGCAGTCGGGATGCGATAGCTATGTGATAGGTATGCAGTCGGGATGCGATAGCTATGTGATAGGTAGGCATGTCTATTGAGGCAAATGTCACATTGGGGATGCTGATGGCATGGTCTTGACGGTAATTGGACATTGGTATACCGTTTGAGGTGACAAAATGGTAGCATGCAGGGTGGTCGCTACTGGTTGAAGTATCATTCCCCATTTCTGGGTCAATTACTCAACTATTCTTGCGACGCGCTTCACCAAGGTGCTCTCGCATCATCTTACTGGTCGGTGCAGCAAGCATCCTCACCATCAGGTCATGGCATGTCGCCTCACGCCTGCAGGTTGTGTGCATCCCCTTGACCTCAGGTGTGGTTTTTGTTGTAGTCTATGAAGGAGCACTTGCACGTAATCGTTACCAACGAAGTACCATGTGTTGAGCTAAAGAACGAGAAGCAAACTGATTTTTTTTCGAGAACCTCCAAATCTGAGCATACTCGAAGAAAATCCAAAAGTATTTCCTTTTCTATCTGTAAGCGACATTATCGTATTATTTAATGTAGTTTGAGCATGAAGTACTCCCATTGGTAATGCAACTGCTGTTTTGTTGCTACGATTTCCTGTTCTTTTCATAATGAGATATTTATCATCTTTTGAACTGGAGCGAGTGGCTTACAGCAGAGCATTCTGTTTCATCGTTGCATTGCATATTTTCTCGCAGATCTTCTGTTTTGATTGTTTTGCAAACCACGTTTACAGGGTTTGTGTACAGGTGATTGCATTTTCTGTTCTGCTTGAATGTTTCTGTTTTTGGTAAGAAGACTTAACCGGGGAAGCACATTGTTTGTCAAGGATTCTGGCAGCAAATGCCCGTGATCATTGACATCGCAAGTAGGATTGGGAACCGATCCAGCAATTCCTCAATTATGCAGGTAGGAGGACCTGCCTGCATTCGTGGCTGCTTGTACTGCCATTCGTGGTGTACGTTGTTGCCTTGGTTGTTATAATACTACAGCATATGCTCGGTTCATGCAGCATGCTCAGCTAGCTGTTCAGGCAAGTTGTCCATCGAGTTATCGTTGACGTTGGTTGCGATCAATCCCTCCCTTTCCACCCACGCATCCCTGCGCCCTCGTGCCCCCAAACCGACAAGAGGGAATCCCCCAAACAAACATCCCCTTGATGCCCTGGTGTTCCAATCTGCGGCTCCCTTGCCTAACGACTGGGAACACCATGTGCGCAGGTGTATACCACCAAGGTCCATCCGCTGCTTCCGCACTTGGTGATATTTGGCACCAACATGGGCATATTCGCGCTGGAGCTGGACAAGGGTGTCGCCCCACCCGCGCTGCTGGTCCCTGCAGGGTATGTACTCACGTGCCTGCCTGTCCGCTGCCTTCGTAGGTCCACCGAATGATTCCGCTGTTTTGATCGTCTCCCCTGGTGGTTGTCATCTGTGCCCAGCTGCGCAGGCGTGCGTGCCAGTTAGGTGCTTGCTGCCCTTGCGTGGTTCACACGTGCATCAACTTTGAAATCCGGTGCCTGTAACACTATCATGGACTCAACAGGTAGGGTACTGACATCAGTGCCATCGGTTCGTTTCTACGCCATGTGTGACCGTGGGCGTGTTGGTGTTGTAGGTACAGTCAAACTACGTTGTTGTAATACGTTGTGGGCTGGCACGTTTGTAGCGGCCCGCGCACGTTCTAAAATTCACGCAGGTCCCCTACTTGTGTATACCAGGTGCCATCGACCACGTTGCACAGAGACGCCGGGCTTTGTAGACGTGCTTTGTTTTTTAGGACTGATCAGCCCCCTGGGTCAAGAAGAACGGTTTGAGCGCACCCCTTAGTCTACTGTTACGGAGCTGGGCCATGCCGGCGTGGTTCCGGTTCCATTCTGAGAGAGCCAGGGAAGAGCGCGCACAACTCCATTCAGGGGCCATGGTAATCGGTCGAATGATGGAAGCATCGTTGTGTGACAAACATTGCTGCGTTGAATGGAGTCGAATCACCACCCCGGGCGCAACAGGCATGTTAACATAGAGGCATGCTCGGGCGTGCTGACGCATGCTTCAGTCACCATCATCGGTGCCTCCCCATCCCTTCCCCCTCGGGCCTGGACATGGAGCCAGCGGGGAAGAAGGCAGGCTGCACTGCTGCAGGAAGAAAATGTAGGCAAACTAGGTCCGTTGAGTGCAGTTCGGGCTTTGCAATCACAGGCCACTTTGTTATTGTTTTAATACTATTTTACTAGCCTTCCCTTGTATGCTTGGGAGGGATTGTCCTATGTTCATGGTCAATGAACCCGTTGCTTCTTATCATGTGGCGCACCCTGCAATGGCCCCCCCCAACCCCCCCGCTTTACACACACACACACACACTCAACACCACTGCGCACACACACATGCACACACACACACACACATCCCACCTGCCAGGGTGTTCCCCAACGACGGCCCGACTGCGGTGGTTAAGTCAGCGCGCAACAGCTTCCTGTTGGTGCGCAACCAGCAGCTGTCTCGCGTCTCCTTCCAGTTGCAGACGCTGGTATCCACACCCTCCATGTCGGGGCAGGCATTGGACGCGCCGCGGCCCCCCCCCACGTCCACCGTGATGCAGGTGCGGCAGGTGCTGGTGGAGGCACTACCGCTGCCCAATGACCGGGCGACGCTGACCTCCAACAAGGCACGCAGGTAGGTGCTGGCTGTATGCGCAGCAGGATGTACAGTGTACAGTGGCATGCCTTCTTTGATGGTTGATAAACAGGTTTTTCCTTAATCACACATGGCATGGGGGAAAGGAGGGGTTCCAGCTGTTTCCTCCGTGCACGCATGAGTGAGCATGAGAAGTGCGCGTGCGCATCCCATCGTTGGTGGGCGGCAAGCAGCACCTGGTCCTGTGGGTGCGTGCTGGCGGGGAAAGATATAGGAGGCAGACCCACATGTGCAGCCTTTATCGAATGAACAACTGCTAAGCTATACATGCGCTCTATGATGGGAGGACTGAGGCCGTCTGTTCTGCTTCTCGCCCAGGTTGGCAAACATGCTGTGCCTTCTTGAATATATAGTCATCAGGCGCATATTTTTGCCCGACGTATTTTTTAGGCCCGGTTTGAATACTCATATTCGCCAACCCGGCCAACTTGCCCCTGACATGGTAAATGTGGATATTCAGGCACCATTTTCTGTGCTTTTGACAAGAACAGCAGCTCTGGTCCCTTGATAGCACATGCCGGTGGTAGCAATGCATCCTGTCATGCCAATTATCCCATTTTCAATGCTGGCTCTGGCTTGTTGCTCATTTCACTCTCCACGCAGAAAATCGGTCTGGCTTCTTGAGCCGTGCCTGCGTTAGAAACATCACCTTGGATGGCCCCTCGTTTGCCGCATTCCCCTCATCCACCCTTGCCTCTGCAGGGCACCTTGTGCTTGCCGCTATGTTCAGCTCGTGTTGATCGAGAATAACAACTTATTAGCGACAAGAATAACAACTTTGTCTTCCCATCACTCCCTCCTTGGCATCCGTGCTACCGACCCCACGCTGGCACCCGGACAGGTACGTGGGCGTGCTGGCGACCAGCGCCCACCGCTACGTCGTGCTGCGCACCGCCACCTGTCACGTGGTGGACCAGGGGCGCGCTTCCTCCCTGGCGTGGGACAATGACCACCATGCCTACGGGGTGCTTGAGCCGGCCGAGGTGGCGACGGGGGAGACGGCAGGGGAGGAGCGACGCAAGTCGCTTCTGATGTCACGCAACAAGGTCGGTGTTGTTGCTGATGTTCACGCAACAAGGTGGGGCACGGGGGAGCGCATCATGTCGCTAGCACCAAGTCATGGGTATTCGTTCAAACAGACCCAAGATTGCTTTCATCATACTCCCTATCATCATTATCGCAAGCCAACCCCCTATTGACCAACCCCTTTCAATAGTGGGTTGCCTCGCGCAGCCGTAGATTATCATGAAAGCAACTATCGTTACCGCTCTAGATATTGCTAGCATGTCTTGAGGAGGGTAGCGCATGCATGCCTGGGGCCTGTCTCTGCCATCGTGGCAATGGGGGTATCCATGCGGCCTGTCCCTGTAATCGTGCAAGGGCAGTTTCATGCGGACACTGTGTGATGATCGCAGCATGTGTTGGTGTTTAGAGCCCAGCATGGGTGGCACCTGCACTTGCGGGCACATGCCATGCCCCTCGTCCAACCATAATTGAATAGGGTGAAATATTATTATGAAACACTAGTATTGTCACAGCGACTTTGACGTAAGGTATGCTGGCAACGTAAGAAGCCCCGCCGGGTTGGTGGGACCATTTGGCTGGGTTATCCGCCTGTGGTTCCATGGACGCGTCGTGCGCGGATGCCGTGGGGGTGAACAAATCAACGCTTCTTTTTAGAAACATAGCGTTCAGTGGACAAACATCCCGTCATCACATGCAGGGTGAAATGAAAGCACCTACCCTGCAGGCCTGGGGCAACAGCCCACCCTCCCGATGGAGGCACATGCATGAAGGGACGATGGACTTAGGCCCTGATGCTTCTACTGCTAGGCTTCCCAATTGGATGATGGTGGGGGCGCTGACTTGGTGCACATTTCGATTGAGCCTGGAAGTTGCATCGCACACAAGGCATGGGCGGTCTGTGAAGCTCACACCTGCCCTTACAGCATGGGTACTCGGGTGGGGCACGCGCCGTGACCACCTAAGGGACCATGAAATGCCGCGACCTTTTGCGAAATGGAATGGCGCCACCTTCTACCAAGTGGAATGGCGCGGCTTTCACCTAAATGAAATGGACTGACCTTCAACTAAATGGAATGCCCATGATCGCCCTCTTGACATGAATCGACCATTGCATGCAGGCCAAGGCGCTCGCAGTGGAGAAGGCGCAGCTGGAGGCGGCGATGGCCGAGGGCATGCGCAAGCCGGCGCGCGTCGTGGTCAAGCGCATGCGGCCAGATGGGGCGCTGGAGATCAGGTACTGCCCGATTGCAGACGATAGGAATCACACCAAGTCGCGCCCCTATGCCATGTTTACTGAAGGGGTAACGATGCGCGGGATATCAGGTACTACATCCCCGTTCGCATATCCCTCGTGGTTTGAGGCGGTGGTGATGGCGCGGGGGAGCCAAGGCCCTGAACCTCCGCACACGGTGGCAAGGCACGCCCAGCCATTATCTCGCCCTGCCTGGTCCTCACACCCAAGTGACTGCGTTGCACACCATGGCCCTCGTGCTGCGAACAGCTTAAACAGCTTGTCCTCAGGGTGCGCACATGAGCACTTGAATGTTGTATTAACTGCAGCAGTACAGCCACCGTGCATATGGGGGCGCTTGATCTATGTGCGCCTAGGGCTGCCTGGATGTCTCCATCGTATCACGCGATCATTTCTAGATCAGAAAGGGATGTTCAACTACCCCACGCCTCACTATGGGTGCCGCGTTCTCTTGTGCCCTCATTCTGTCGCGCGCTGGGCCCCTCTTGGACGCATGCGGTGGTGGCATCCATTCACGACCACCAGGTCATGGGCCCCTGTTGGATCGCTCGTGAGCGTAGAGCAGTAGCTCTCCCGGCCTTACAGCACATGCCGCTTGCGGTGGGGCACTCTGCATGTTTTTCTGTTCAGGTGTGACAACCTGCCCATCCCTGAAGGCACTGAAGTGCGGCAGCTGGTTGGGGGCTCACTTCTTGGGGTGATCTTCCACGCGCGGGGACTTAGCCAGGCGCCGGGCGCCTCCAAGAAGGCATCGTCGGACGGCGACACGCAGCGCTTCACGCCCGTGAGCGTGGGCCTTTGCTACGAGAAGCCGTTTCTGTTCTACAGGTATCCTTCGTGGCAAGCGCAACCCATGCTGCTCGCATGGTCATGATCACGCTCTTCTGTGCCTGTCCTACCAAACCCCCTTCCTCTTCTACAGGGAAATTGCATGAGATGGGGTTCTTGTTGCGCCAGCATTACTTCGCATGCGTGTGCTACGGAAAGCGGCTCCCTTTAAGCAGGTGGGGGCTTTGTGAGTGCCGGTGCTAGCAGTCGTCAAGGATGCATCTGTTCCTCATAACGAGCGAGCGAGACGTGTGCGCTTGGCACCTTCAAAGGTCTTCTTGAACAGGCTCATTCCAAGTGTCAGCAGACAAATGTGCATACCGCCAGTTGTCTTGCACCTGTGTGGCCCTATCGGTGGCTGCGCATGGATCCATCCTCCCCCACGGTGCCCCTCTTGTCCGGTGTCGGCGGATCAAACCACCCCACCGGTGCCCCCCTTGTCCGGTGTCCACGGGGAACAACATGTGGGCGGCAAGCTTTAACGCTGTCCATGGGCCCCGGGTTAGCACACTAGGCCCGCACACACCAAGTACCGATGTGGCCTACGTTTGCAGCTATGAATGCGACATACGTCTATCTTAAGCGTATTAGTAATAGGATGTCTATTAGAGTATAACTGCATTTAAGCGACCCTCGACCCCGAAATTCAATGCAGAATTGTGGTTGGGTCAATTTCAACCTTCAGCACGGATTCCGAATCCCTGAGGTCTGCTCTACTTGGGAAAAATGTCAGTATGGCGTCAGGATGGGGGGGGGGGGGGGGGGGGGGGGGGAGGGGTCCATCCCGTTTAAGCCTATGGGCTATTTTGAGCGTGCATTGGGGTTTCCAGGGTTTAGGGGTGTTTGGCAGGCAGAGCCATGAACGGCGAGTAAGCGGCGCTCAACTGAGCGCCGCTTACTCGGGTCAACCTTAGCTGACTGTGCCTCAGTTAGAGGAAGAAATAGCACGTTCACGTCAGTTGGTGTGCCTCACTACCCCCTAGCCCGGCGGCTGAGTGAACAGAATTAACTGGCCATGATGGATGTCCGAAGCCTGGCGGGAGGGGGGGGGGGGGGGGGGGGGGCGCTTTGGGGGGCGGCTTCAGCGGGGATCATGCTCTAACAGAGGCAAGCAAGCAGTTACTTGTGCATGAGTGTTGAAAGGACTGTGTGGATTGTCTCGGACGGCTTCAGAACACTGGCCGCATGCGGAGGCGTGCCAGCATCTTATCTCAGCGACAGATAGCATCGGGTGCTCGTTCGACTCTTGCCGGGTTCCAGCTAACCACAGGCACCGGTTTGAGCGGCCTCGTACTAACGAGCTGCCCCCCTGTGCGCCCTTTCTCGCGGTGGGCTTTCCTGCCTCGATTCTATACGCATTGGATGCGCTTTTGTGTGTCTGTGTGCGTGCATCTGTGCGCATTCTTGTCTTTGCGTCTCTCTGTGTGTCCAACAACCCGTGTGCGACCCCTGTGCAGTTGGGACGCGCTGTCACCTGTGGGCACAGCACTGCCTCTCCCTGACTGGGTGGAGTGGGATGGCGCATCCGAGATGTGTGCGATGAGGTTTACGAGTACGTGCTTTCGAAGACAAGAAAATGCTTGCGTCTGCGTGCATGTGCTTGCGTGTGCGCGCCATGAGGTTTACAAGCGCGTGCTGGTGCGGCTGTGTCTGCGCTTCCCTTTGTGCTTGCGCGCTTGCCTGGGTGATCGCTGCTGGGCATCTGGTGAGGAAAACTTTGTCATGGGATGAGGGGATGATGTCTAGTTTCCCTAAATAACGTGGAGTGCAGAGATAAAGCATTGGCCTGGTGACGACTGTTATCCAGATCCAGGGGTGACAGGCATCGTGCTGGTAGGGCATGACCGCAATACGTAGCGCGCAGCGCCAGCCGACATCACACGGAAGCGCATGTCACCACCAAGGTTCACAGTTTACCTCATTTAATACCTCATTTTAATATGTGGCGGGAGACTTCCTGTAGCCTATGATGGCGTGCACGGTGCTGCAGAATAGAGCCCTTGGTGGCCTGCCCTCCCATGGCAATGAGAGGTGCTTGGGCGCCGTTGCTCGTTGTGTATAGGGGTTGACAGCTCCCTGGGTATGACACCCACGTGATGCAGTCACGTGCTAATTTAATTAGTTAGTGATGGCGTGAGACTGGCTGCCATCTGCTCGCATCTGCCCGTACCCACAGCGGGAGGAAGCTGCACGCTGGCCATCTTCACTGCGCGGCCCACGTTCGCGCTCGTCGACACACTAAACCTGGCCGGCGACGCCGCCCCCACCCACGCCCAGTGGCACCAGCGGCAGCTCTTCCTGGTCACGCCCACCTCGGTGGAGTGCGTGTTTGTGGACAAGGGCGCGATCGGGGGCCAAACCGCGACGCATGCGGCCGAGGATGCGCCCTTCTCACCCTCGCCCATGGATGCGGATGTCGTCGTGCCGGGTGCTAGTCGTCCGCCCATGCTGGTCAAGGTGAGGACTGCGGTAGCGCCGCAGCGCCGCTTTGCAAGGCAACGCCTGGTAGGCAGCTGGACCACTCTCATAGCAAGCTGGTGTTTGAGGCGGGTGGATTGGTGTTGGAGGTGGTTGGTTTCCCGTCTTCGAAGGGGTGCACCGTGGCGCCGCGTTCAGCCACCAGGGCGGCAGCGCAAGCGGTGAGGCGCAGCGGCTAAGGTGAGGCGTGGCTGCCTGAACTTGTGGGGGAAAGCGTTGGCATGTTTCGTGCGCTAGCAGTATCTGCAAGGCGCGGCGAGGCCCTACTGGGGACAGGCGAGGGCAGGCGAGGCCCTCGCGGGTCTGGAGCCACCTGGTCATCGCGCCGACTGCCACCTTCGCTTTCTGGTCTGCTTCATGGGCGTGGCACAGAACATGGCTCGCGACCAACGCGGCCTGCCGTATGTGGGCACATGGGGTCGACATATGGGATGCGTGGCGTGTGCCCGCAAGGTGGCTGAAGGGACTGCTGGTCTGTGGGGCATCTGCCAGCAGATAGGACACTAGGATGCCAGCCCAAACAGAGATCTCATCTTTTTATGGTCGGTGGTTTGTTACAGACCCCATGGTTGGTCAGGATCCTTTACACGCCAGCCAGGAAAGAGCTGGCTACTCCTCTGCATGGCAATTGTTCTCCATTCACACACCTCTCCTCGGTGAGACTCTTGAGTAGACGAGCTGTCCATGGCTGCATCCGAACCCCTTTGGTCCCTTTTCGGTCCGCGGGTGCTGGTTGTGTGCTCTGAGCTTGCTGCCATCTCTTCCTTTGGTTTGTGCTCTGAACTTGTTTCGTGCGTTCTCTTTTCTTTGACGGTCGGCAGGTGTGCCTGGCCTCGTTTTCACCCCGTGCGATGCTGCCGCTGCCCCCACCGCTGCGGCATGACCGTCCGCGCGCCAAGGAGGGCGACCCGCTGCTGGCACTGGCGGCTGGTGGCGACGAGCTGTTGCTGGAGCTGCACAAGGAGGGGGGCTATGCCGCCAACGTGGGTGAGTGCCCTTGCATCATGCTACTATCTAGTATCATTACATAGTTATCTATTATTATTATATCATTATCTATTATTATATCATTATCTATCACTATTATTATATCATTGTCTATTTTAATTATTATGCTGGCAGGACGGCATTAGGCTGGTACGCTGGGAGGAGGGCATGATGGCACTAGGATGCATGGTATGCTGACATCCGCACGTCGCCCCGCCACCCTTGCACTCCTTGCGGTGATTCCAGCACTCAATGTGGAGGGGTTCGGGACGGCAGGTGCCGCGGATGCCAGCGCAAGCAAGCCATTGGCGGCTGCCCTGGAGACGCGTGTGTGGGGCGACCTTGCGGAGGAGCATGTCCGACCCGTGGGCCCGCTGGCCATGCTGGGTGTCTGCGACGGCTCGATCTGGGTGTCGGACCGGTGAGGCCACCAACCCCGTACAGTGATGCTCACACACAAGCTTACCTGCAGGGTAGATGCTCTCTTGCTTGTCACAAGCAGGGGTAGAAGCAGCCAATGCACCGCGGCACACCATCCAGTCATTTTGTGGTGGTGCTGGGAACACGTTGATGCCACCAAAGACATAACTGCTGCCGTGTGGGCGCAGCGCATGGTGGCATCTTTTCTTTGGTCAAAGACGCTTGGCATGAGTGCAACTGTTGACCTGCCCGTCCTCTGTCGTGGCTGCTTTGGTTCCATCATGCCAATGGCATGATGGCATAGCGCCCGGCCGGCCGGTTGGCGTAAGACCAGGCACTTTCACACTGTACTGAAATTTTCCACGTAATTGTCGTTTTCCTACCTGCAAACATATCTCTGTCATTATCGCTAGTCTTGGTTCTTACCTCATTGATCGCTCCTCATTTCGTTGGCTTCACTTCCGCCCACTTGACCACGGGCCCTCCTCCAGGTACTTCAACCCGGTCCCGGTCCCCCTATCGCACCCTGGGATCCGAGCCAGGTGCCTCGCCGCGTACGGCGACTGGGCAGGCGCCCTCAAGTGGTAAGTTGGCAACGCACGTGCGAAGGAAACTGCGGACCTTTTCGCCATGAATCACAGACGGTGCGCGTATGGTCAGTGTATAGCCAGGGCGTTTCGCTTCCCTGTTGGATTACTATCCCCTCGGCGGAGTGTAATTTAGTAATTGCTTGCGTGTTATGGCTCTCTCTGCATGTTTTGTCTGTAGTCTGCCACTGCCTGGGTCTGGTTTCCTGCATTGGCTGGGCTCATGGTCGGCTTGCCCCCCTTCTGTGTCACGGGATGCAAGGTCCTCTCTTCCTGCGTAGTGGATGCGCGCTGTCGGTGGATGGATGCTCCCTACCTCATATCTGGATTTGCCTTACTAGTCTGAGAATACCCTTGATCGGTGGACGACGGCCCCCTATCCCTGTCCTCTGCGCATGACGCACACGTACTTACGTCCCCCCCATCCGTTCATGGAACGTTCACCACAGGTCGGCGCGCTTGTGCGGCTCCCAACGCGACAAGATGGCCCACTTCTTTGCGGGCATGGGTGATGGCATGGAGGCAGCGCTCACCCTGCCTGGGACATCCAAGCAGTACGTGGCCATGGGATGGTGGGGGCGCTCCTGCCATTCTGCCTTTGTCTCAGGGGAGGGTTGTGCCGTGTCGATTTCTTCTTTCCCTAGTTTTGGAAATGGATGGTGGAGGCAGTACTGAATGTAGTCGAGATCGTCCCCTTTTTTATTTATCTCGGAACACGACTAGGGGCTGGGGTAGGGAGAAATTATTAAGGTCTACCTTCCTGGGACATTGTTGAATGAACCATTGACCTGCACCCCATTTTCAAAATTATGATAGCATAATTTGATAGCTGCGGAGCTGTTGCACATTTCAGTTCACAATGACCCTGTCCCTTACGCTGTCCCGGTCCCTGAGAGCTTGAATGCTGCATGTTTCCCCGTGTACAAGGTGTAGCTATGTCCTTCCGACCATGGTGGCTGTAACTTTATTGTGGATGAGGTAGGCAGCACCGCCAAGGCAGCTGTAGGTGCGCATGTCAAACCAGGTACATCCATAAAACGCCTGCCCCAAAGCTCTTGGATCTTAGCTGTGTCCTAGGGGCATCGCCCATAAAGGATGATGGTTGCCACTTCCCATGCAGGCCACACGTGTTCACCAAACGCGTGGATGGACACATGGGTGGACATATCTGCAGGTTCTATTTGTGCAACCAGGCCATGTGACTATTTGTGCACACCGACTGTCTAAATATGGACGTCTGCTGAGATAGGAGCCCGGCATGCACGTTGCCTCCATCAACCAGCGACGGTGGCATGCTGGTCGCTTGCCAAAGGGGGAGATATTGACCAGCGGCGATCCCGCCCGCTGGCTGTCACGGGAGCCCCGACGTGATGTCCTGCCTTCCCCCTGTCATGTCTTCACGTGCCCCTGCAGGGTGGAGTTTGAGCTGTGCCTCCAATCGGCGAACGGGCGCGACCTGGACCGCGCCCTTGCCTGCCTGGATGCACTCGCACGCTCCCACAGCAGCACCCAGTCCGCGCTGCCATCGTCGGATGGGACCCCCGCAGGGGCAGGATTGGAAGGGATGGGCGCGGTGCGGATGCCAGCGGATACCGCATTGGGTGCGCCGGCATCGGATCCGAACCGTCTCTTTGAAAACTTTGACAACGTCGCGATGGGCTGGTCGCACGACTCGCAGCCAGGGGCCGCCGAGGGGAGTGGCGCGCGGGTGGGACCAGGGGGGGGGGAGGGTGCTGCTGCCTCGCCCGACGTGGGCCTGTTTGTGGAGCATTACTTCCGCTTGGCGGACCGCGCGTCGCGCCACATGCGGGAAGACATCGCCACCGCGTGCTTCGCGCGGCTCATCCACAACACGCGTGTGCTGCCGGCGGCCGCCGCCATCGGCCTGTGCGCGCGGCTGGCATCTGCAGCGGGGGGCGGTCGCCAGCAGCTGCGCGCATACTACGACCGGCTGCTCAACGGCCGCTGCCTCGTGGGCGATCCATGGCAACCCTGGCTGGGCCTGGGTGCTGGGGGCAGGGGCATCAGCAGCGCAGCAGGCACGGAGGCGGCACTGATTGGTGCTATCCTTGGGGACGGCGCACTGGTGGAGAGGGCATTCCTGTGGGGGGGGCAGCAGGCAGAAGCAGCGCTGTTTGCGCAGGTGCACAAGCGCGAGTCACTGCCTGCGCTCATGGTGCAGCTCAGCGACACCGTGCATGCGCGCCAGTGATGGCACTTGAATAGATAGCTCATGGTCTACAGTGATGATGCGGTGTTGGTACCATGGGACATGCTCATCTGGTGCCGATGCCATGGCAGCGGCCATCGCCGTTTATGCTCGGCATTGAAGGTCGTGAAGTTGTAAGGTGTGAATCTGCCAAGCTAACGGCAGCAGAATTTTGCGTGACTAGTAGCTGACTGTCGCTTGATTTGGCGTATACCAGTGTGGAGGCAAGGACACTGCCACGTGCCCTGAGATCAGCTAGAGCCTTGTATAGTAATGAAGAAGTCTGAGGTAGTCCAGCTGTATGTTGATGCATGGTGAATGTACATTTCCCAGCGATTGGCCAACATTGTCTAATGTGCCCCGCGCCATGTTCCCGATCAACCCACTTAATAGTTTATAAATATTATAAATTTTTTTCAATCAATCAATCACGTACTACTATATAGACTAAACGTACATCAGGTGAGCACAAAGTGCGCATTTACATGTGGTGCTACTCAATTTCACACCGAAATAAATTCAAACACTTGTCTCAAGCAAGCCATTTATTAATAATAAAGAAAATATTTCACATTGCCCTGAAATGGCTAAATTGCATCACTTGTTGGTGACTGCATGACACAGATATTTAGGAAAACTCAGCCACAAACTGTTGGCATGTCAAACCTGGAGCCCACCAGAGGTCCCGTCCTTCAAATTTTTTAATGAGTTTACCATTATCTCCATGGTTCAGGTCAGCTGCACAAATCGCGCCTGCACCCTGGTACCATGCAGACACGGTTGGATGTTCCCGAAAGCTACACCAAACCTGTGTAGTCCAGCTATTGGTTTTAATTAATAGTGCCAGAAGGCCCAAGCCCAGACAACCTGGGCAGCAGCAGCTGGCCCAAACGTCGCAGGAATGCCAGAGATTCTGCCGCCGTGCTGACATCATCATGTACTACACCGTGCCCGACGCAAGCACAGAAAACTGTGCCATTACTCAGCGAACGCCAAGGTTGCGGACACCCACGCAGGAGCCTCTGGCAGCCAATGTAGTGCCACTTCGGCAGGGGCGGCCAGCTCTCAGTCGTCGTCGCTGCCGTACTCGTTGTCGTCATCGTCGTCATCCCCTTTCCGCTGCATCTGGAACCCCATGGCCAAGTCCATGAACGCGTTGTAGTCCCAGCTGGCGATCATCGCGTCTGCAGCCGCACGCGGTGGCGGTCCCAGCAGCAATGGATGCGCGAGGTGTTGCCCAAGGTGTTGCACGAGGTGGTGCGCAAGGTGTTGCGATGCAGCCGCACGCGGTGGCAGGCGGCCCCAAGCGACACAGGCAGCGTGCGGTTGCAGTCCCCCCCGTGATGAAGGTCCATGGGACAAATGGACACAGAGGCATACGGGGAAAAGGCCATGATGAGGAAAGTAGTACGGGAAAGGGCAGGGACGAAGGGCAAAAGGAGAGGGGGGGGGGGGGGGGACAGATTGCCAAGAGGCTGGGTAATAAAGGGGGGCAAGGCGGGAGCGCACTGAGGTGACTGCAGGGTGGCATAGAACAGGGTGGCACGGTGCTCAACATGCGTGGCAGCCCACATGGCTTTGTAGGATTCCATCAGGCCAACATCAAACCAGCAACCACAAACACGTTCTGAAATGTGGATGGGATGTATACGGAATGTGACAGGTAACAGCCAAGGCATGTAGCTTATGAGGCGCACAGCACAGGTATTGCGCATGCTTGGTGATGCGTGCGAGGTGCCGCAGAGCAGGTGAAGCATTCCCAAGAAAAAAGCACAAGGACCCCGTCTCCCGCTCCATGCCCACACACCACCCTTGGCCCGTCTAAACCTGTTCAAAGAAAAGCTATGGCCAGCGCGCTGCCTCATGGCACGAGAAGACGTGCGGAGGTGCCCAGCCTGCGTCCAAAGGGAAGCCGAGGGCGAGGGCGAGGGCGAGGGCGAGGGCAGCAGGGAGATGAGGCGACCAATGCCCATGGGCGTGTGATTAGGTGCAGTTGGTTAATGTCATTCAGTGGCCATAGCCGGTACGGCATGCAGCGGGGGCGCCGTACCGAGGAAACGCGAGTTCTTCTCCGTCTGCTTGACCTTCTCGCAAATCACTTTGAGCTCGTTCGCAGATATGCCTGCACCAGCGCGTTGGCAGAGGCAATATGGCAGCGAGGGGCAAGCGGGGACGCCTGGTGGGGATCATTGGTGACGAATGCCGGGACACTTCAGGTGGGCAGTGGGGATCATTGGTGACGAATGCCAGGACACTACAGGTGGGCAGTGGGGATCATTGGTGACGAATGCCAGGACACTACAGGTGGGCAGTGGGGATCATTGGTGACGAATGCCAGGACACTACAGGTGGGCAGTGGGGATCATTGGTGACGAATGCCAGGACACTACAGGTGGGCAGTGGGGATCATTGGTGACGAATGCCAGGACACTACAGGTGGGCAGTGGGGATCATTGGTGACGAATGCCAGGACACTACAGGTGGGCAGTGGGGATCATTGGTGACGAATGCCAGGACACTACAGGTGGGCAGTGGGGATCATTGGTGACGAATGCCAGGACACTACAGGTGGGCAGGCTTACCATACAGCATAACAGGCGGGCGATGAGTGAACGCTTCCAGGATCACTCGGCGTCGCAGGGATCAACAACTTTTCAGGTAATCCCTGCTGCCAATTTGACGCTTCGCTCTAAAGTTATATAATCTCTACACCTCGTAACCATCAAAAGTCTTCCAACACTGCTTCATGCTGCACCCAAGGGTGGTTGTCCATGGTACGCAAGGAATTAACTGACCAAAGCTGGCCTCTAACATCAGTATCTAATCTAAGAGAGCCTCGATTTGGCCACCAGACCTTCCAGGTCATGAACATCCGAGCGTCCTCAGCAACCTGCAGTACGCCATGGTCTAGGCCAAGGGTTTGAGGTCATGCCATTCACATACGTGTTCCGAACAGCCCACACAATTCTCAATAATGGCTGGCACGGCAGCACCAGATGGTGAGCTGCACAAACGGCGGCACGCAGACAGGGCGGGGTATGCTGCCACCTCCCTTTCCATGAACGTTTCTCAATAAGCTCCCTTGCAATAGATACTGGTATTTCCCCGTCCCACTTCCATTTCATAAACATGTCCACCGATCTCAGCTTGGGAGTTGACTACCCTCACCCACCTTCCTTTGCCATGAACTTTTCTAGGTGGTTTTTGAACAGCTCCAAAAATAGGTTGTAGATGTTGTGCGCTTCAAGATCCTGCTCCTCGTCCACCGACTGCACATGGGTACACGGGGGGTAGGGCAGCAACACACACACAGGACATCAGAACACACGGGCAACAACGAGGTAAGGAGGGGAGGAGGAGGAGGAGGCGGCGGCAGCGGCGGCGGCGGCGGCGGCGGCGGCGGCGGCGGCGGAGGAGGAGGAGGAGGAGGAGGAGGAGGAGGAGGAGGAGGAGGAGGAGGAGGAGGAGGAGGAGGAGGAGGAGGAGGAGGAGGAGGAGGAGGAGGAGGAGGAGGAGGAGGAGGAGGAGGAGGAGGAGGAGGAGGAGGAGGAGGAGGAGGAGGAGGAGGAGGAGGAGGAGGAGGACGATGGTCAATGATCAATGAAGGTGTTTCTCCAAGTTTCCAAGCGCATGAAGAGATGCTAGGGTGGGAGATGCACACAATGTGGGGCGGACATGCCAGGCATACCTAAAGTGCAAGGGGCGCTCTGCCGCATGGCAGTGGGTGGGGCATTCCCAAAAATGCCCATTTGCCATGTGGACAGATTGCAAGTTACCCTAGGGGTGCTGGTGGCCACAAAAGATGATTGAAGCATCTGCCAGAAAACATGTTTGAAGCATCTGCCACAAAACATGTTTGAAGCATCTGCCACAAAACATGTTTGAGCATCTGCCACAAAACATGTTTGAAGCATCTGCCACAAAGCATGTTTGAAGCATCTGCCACAAAACATGTTTGAAGCATCTGCCACAAAACATGTTTGAAGCATCCGCTACAAAACATGTTTGAAGCATCTGCCACAAAACATGTTTGAGCATCTGCCACAAAACATGTTTGAGCATCCGCTACAAAACATGTTTGAAGCATCTGCCACAAAACATGTTTGAAGCATCTGCCACAAAACATGTTTGAAGCATCTGCCATAAAACATGTTTGAAGCATCTGCCACAAAACATGTTCGAAGCATCTGCCACAAAACATGTTTGAGCATCTGCCACAAAACATGTTTGAAGCATCCGCTACGAAACATGTTTGAAGCATCTGCCACAAACCATGTTCGAAGCATCTGCCACAAAACATGTTTGAAGCATCTGCCACAAAACATGTTTGAAGCATCTGCCACAAAACATGTTTGAAGCATTCGCCACAAAACATGTTTGAAGCATCTGCTACAAAACATGTTTGAAGCATCTGCCACAAAACATGTTTGAAGCATCTGCCACAAAACATGTTTGAAGCATCTGCCACAAAACCTGTTTGAAGCATCTGCTACAAAACATGTTTGAGCATCTGCCAGAAAACATGTTTGAAGCATCTGCCACAAAACATGTTTGAGCATCTGCCACAAAACATGTTTGAAGCATCTGCCACAAAACATGTTTGAAGCATCTGCAACAAAACAAGTATGAAGCCATCTGCCAGAGCAGAGCCAGGACATGCATGCAAGCAGCCAATAGACATGCATGCAAGCAGCCACAAGGACACAGCTCCTGTTCATCGGAATGGATGTGATGACTAGCAGAATGGTAAGAAACCAAGCGGGATAAGCCATCACTGCCCCATGCAGTGATCATCGCACCCATCGTCAGGCCAACTGTGATGGATCATTGTACGGCGGGTAGCATGTTGGCAACAACCAGGGCAGTTAACAGTGCCAGGACGGTCAACATGGCAGTCTTAGTTGCCGACGTGGTTTGTGCAGCCATGCCCAAGATTGCTTCTACCGTGACCTCGGTCTCCGCAAAACAGAAACATCACGGGACTTGTCAGGCTAAACTGATGCTTTCTTTCCAAAGGTGGGACAGTCTGCGAAGCTCAGCAAGACGTCCCGGGGAGCAAGGACAAATATGCCCGATCCATCGTACTTACTGTAAATGTCATCTTGGGAACGTGTTTCGCCAGGAAGGAGTTCAGAGATTCTTCGAATTCCTGTTACAATGCAAGTAATAACAGTATCTTGGTGAGCACTTGAAATGGTAAGCGTTACGATCTGAAACAGGGAAACGACCTACGATGGCGTGCATCGTGCTTGCTGTTACATCATCACTCAGTACACCATTTCTTCTGGAGTGAAAATGCACGTAAAAACTCATTGATGCAGCATTCTTCCATGCTAATCATCTGCTCACATTTTCGGCAAGGTAGGACCGGAGCTTCTCTAGCAACACGTTCTCCATGCTGCCCATGGCACGGCGAGTATGCCAGACACGAGATCGGATGGAACCACGGCTTAACCTGCTAGATACATAGCCAAATCAAATAAAAAAAGCTTGCCCTTTCAGGCAGCTGCCACGAAAGGCACGAGGGCAGAACGTGGGCACCCCGCTCGATGGAACCTGTACAGCGGTGATGGCTGCTCGGGGTTGGCACCTGATCTGGAGGCATGAGGGAGAACCCAGGCATGAGCAATAACCACAGCGTACACGTGTCCCCCAGCCAAATTATCATAGAACTTTCCAGCAAAGAAAAGCTGGGTTCTGGCCTCTGGGCTGTCCTAATAACTTGCCTTCCGCCTTTCGGAGCTAGGAGCACGCCAGCACGGGCGGGTATTCGCCGTAAGGTTGGGAGGGTTTGAGGGATGGAACTTATGAGCTTGGTTACGTGCAAGGTTTGGTGGTCGGATCTACGGAGATCCTAGAGTACGGGGATCTCGCTCAAGTCAGCAATGCGCTGTCAGCGCGGAATTTGCGCGGGGGAAACGACAGAATTCTGCAGCAAGGCACGGACTGATTACTGATAAGGACTTTGATTGACTAGGTACATAATTATGTATGATAGGCGGTGGGCGCTTCGCTAATGATTGCAGGCTGCAGCTATCTCGTCGACCTGCTGTAACATTTGGCTGTAAGCTTACCGCAGGAAGACAATTATTGCGTGGTATATTGTACAGGTAGGTACCAAAAAACGTCATGTGGCGATGTCGGCACCACAGAGGAAGCATGTATTTGTCATATTAACCACTCCGTGGCTAATCCAACGCTGATTTAGGCGGCCGAGAAACAGGATGGTTGCTAAACCCAAGTAATACGGTGGCTTACATCCCATGAATCACTGCTGTACGCCTGAATTCCAACCCTTTATGCTTCGTTAGGCCTAACGCTTTCATGTTGGGGACGGAATTCTTGCAAATCCAGCAAGCATTTGTACCATGACGCCCCTTGCTTTATCCTCACCGTCATTGAAGACCTAGCGTCATTTCTAGGATGCCGCCCTGTGGACGACAATGCCGTAACATGCAGAATTTTGTCCGTCATACCGGATACCAATAGCATGATTTGCATTTCATGCTTTGCTTTCGAAATTCGCATCTGATTTCCCTTATCACGAATCTGTCAATCCTCTGGACTGGAACCAGAGACATTCAACGTGGCCATGCGTAGAACTGTAATTTGGGGTGAGACGGACGACCGTGTCGGCGCGAAGCAATATTATAAGACCTGCTTCGTAGACGGACAAAAGATATCGTTACATGACAACTTGGTGGTCAGGACAGCAAATGGCCCCGCTCTGCTCCATCTGTGTGCCATGTGGGAGAAGGAGGGGGACGAGAAGGATAGCGAACTGGGCAGCGACGAGTCGGGCGACGAGGAAGAGGGGGAAGAAGAAGAAGACGAGGAAATGGACGAGGCGGATGATGACCGTACCAGTAAAATGTTGATTAAGGTAGCCATTACTCTATTTCATTAGACATATAACATGGCCAATCTCCGGGCCCTTTCTCCAGGAGATAAAACGAATCCATGCTTTAGTTTAATGTCACTTGTTTGCCTGCGCCTGCCACCTCACAATAAACACCCGGCTGGTCCCCGTTGCGGCCCCTCATTGGCCCCATCCCCCCGTTGCCTCATCCCCATCCCCCCACCCCCCCTTGCCTCATCCCGATCCCAACCCCCCGTTGCCTCATCCCGATCCCACGGAGCAGGGCCGCTGGTTCTATCAGAAGCACGACCTGGAGGAATTCCGCTTGTCCTGCCGCAAGAAGGAGGTCTTGCTGGAGTGTGGCATGGCCCCTGCTGTCTCTGATGCCAATCCGGTGGTACGTCGTCGTGCTATAGTGACCTGGTGGTACGTCGCCATGGCCACTGGCTGATGATAACGGCCATCCCTGCTGAGTATGCCCATCAGCCACCTGGCGTCCCATTGGCCACCGGTGGTCTGTTCCGCCACACTTGCCCCTGGGAGCCGTGTGCCCCATGTCACTATTCTTATTCTTGCCCCCTCCGCTGGTGCCCCGTGTCCTCACCCCATGCCCCCATGTCGTGCCGGTGCCTTTTCCTCCCACCGTGCCGGGTGCCCCCTTCCCTCCCCCCCCTCTCCCTCCCCACTTCCCACTCCCCGCCCCCTCCCCCCCCCCTGGTGCCACCAAGCAGACGGTATTTATCCGCAAGGCGCGTGTGGTCTGCCTGGCGAACCACCCAGGCATCCGCAAACCGACGCAACAACAGATAGACGAGGCCGATTTTTTCTTGAGCCAAGGAATTGACACCACGGTGCGTGCTGGGTGGATGTTTTTGTCGCCAAGGCATCGACACTGATGTGCGTGCTGGGTGGATGTTTGCATTCTGAGTGGATGTTTCTGTCGCCAAGGCATTGACACTATGGTATGTGCTGTCGTCACCCCTGTGCGCCGCCTGTGATGGCTGGATCCTGGAGATTTTGTCCTTTGCGTGTCTACTGTTGAACAGAACGCGGCTGGATACGATGGGATGGAGCAGAGGGGCTGAGAGGCTGAGGGGATGAGAGGCCATGGGGTTGAGAGGCCGGGGGGGGGGGGGGCTGGGGGCTGGAGGCCGGGGGGCTGAGGGCGGAATGTGTTAATGGGGCTGAATGGTACCAGTTGACAGCAGCTGCCATGGGCCAATGCACGTGGCACCAGATGCGGATATGCTTGCATCATAATTGAGGCGTGCCAGGTGGCGTGGGGGGCAAGCATCACAGTAAACCAGGTGTGATTAATTTTTTCCAGGAGTGTTTCTGCGATCTTGTTTCCGCCAGATGCTGTGTGGGCTTCCCCTCTCCTCTCAGGATGGCGTGTGGCTCCCCTCGGGGCATGCCCATGTTCCTGACAATAACACACGCCACGTGTGGCAAGGCTTTTAAAAGTGTGATCCCTGGTCTCGGAACTCTTTTTCAGTGTTCCGTTCCCTGAGTATGCTTACTCTGGACGGGTCATTTGCGGCCCCCCGTCTGTTCGCACTTGTTCTCTGTCTCACGTGGTGGCTGTGTGGCGTCCGGCCTCGTCCTTGCCCACCCCCTGCAGAGGAGGTCAAAGGTGCCATTCCAGCGGCTGCTGCAGGACCTCGCCCGGTTCAATAAGTACAAGGCCTTTGACCCACGGCTTGTCATCAAGTGTGAGTGCATCGGGTGAATGTTTCCTGTACAGGCACGGGATGGGGGGCGCGTGCCGGTTCTTCCCGTTGGCATGGCCCTTCTGGCAAGTTTACTTTCTGCCCCCCCCGGCCATGGCGCCACCTGTGTTGATTTGACAGGTGGCATGCACCTCTTGGCCTCCTTGGCCTGGGGTGCATTTGGAGGTGATGCTACTCCCCTTCCCTCCCCTCCCCTCCCCTCCCCTCCCCTCCCCTCCCCTCCCCTCCCTCCCCTCCCCTCCCCTCCCCTCCCCTCCCTCCCCTCCCCTCCCCTCCCTCCCCTCCCCTCCCCTCCCCTCCCCTCCCCTCCCTCCCCTCCCCTCCCTCCCCTCCCTCCCCTCCTCCCCTCCCTCCCTCCCCTCCCCTCCCTCCCCTCCCCTCCCCTCCCCTCCCTCCCCTCCCCTCCCCTCCCCTCCCCTCCCCTCCCCTCCCCTCCCCTCCCCTCCCTCCCTCCCCTCCCTCCCCTCCCCTCCCCTCCCCTCCCCTCCCCTCCCCTCCCCTCCCCTCCCCTCCCTCCCTCCCTCCCCTCCCTCCCCTCCCCTCCCCTCCCCTCCCTCCCCTCCCCTCCCCTCCCCTCCCCTCCCCAAGAATGATCACCAACAATGCACGGTGGTCGCTGGCACTTGTCCTGCAGGTGAGGACCTGAACAACCCGAAACCCCCTCGCCTCACCAACGCCACCGCCACGGCTGAGCCAACAAGGCAGCAGCCAGGGGTGCTGGTGGAAAGCGGGTTGCCTGCCGGGCTGACCAGGGCCGCCGTGGAGGGTGCACGAGGTATGTACGTGAGGTATTGATGATTTGTGTGTGCATGAGGTTTACATCAGTGAGACAGCCGTGAGGTTGATTTGTTTTTGAGGCAGGTATATGGGAGAGAGTGGGCAGGTTGTGCAGTGGCATGCTGTTTGTGTGCATGTTTGTTGCATGGATGACGTACCCAGAACAGCCTCCAGCGTTGGACCGGCTGCTGGCGAGCCATAGCGCTAGTAATAATCGTATGCAGTGACGTGTTCCCCTCTACATGCCGGCTTTATTTATGTGTTCTTCATACAGTATTATAATATGCTCCATATAATAGTACAGTATGCTTCATGTAGTAGTATGCTTCAAATATAGTATGCTTCAAGACAGCATTGAGCCCAGGGGCAGAGGATGCTGTGGTCAGGCCCTTGCCCCCACCAGTTAACTTGACATGACTGCCCGTGCCACCGGTTCACCCAGGCTGCTCGTGTGTTTGCATGTCATCATGCTCGTGTGTATGTTTGCATGTCGTGATGCCTGCAGCTCGCCTCCCCCTCGCAGCCGGGCCCTCCCTCGCGCTTGTTCGTGGTTATGCTTGTTTCGTGCGTGTTCATGCCTGCACATGGCTTGCCGGCACGCAGGGGGCTCCACGCGCTATGCCCTGCAATCATTCCTTGATCCCGCCCATTCAACTAATTCTTGGCCGCGCCCCTTCAATAGGAGGCCAGCATGTGGTGGTGGTGTGGTCCTAGTCGCAGATGGGCATGCGGGGCATGCAGCGGGGAGAGTTGGGGCTCTTCGCACGCGTTCGCGCGACCCATCCCGGCCACGTTCCTACGGGACTGTTGTTTGTACACTTTTGGCATTAAAACGTGTTCTGACGGTGAACTTGGGCACGTGCATCGGCTGTATGAACTTGTGACTGTGGATCAGGGCTCCTGCATGAGTTCCGTGCATTATTTTTGGCGTGAGTATCAAGTTTGGAGTGGTCATCAATCTGAGATGGGCATGAAGCGTACGGCACACTTGTCACCATGGCCTTGTTTGCCTCGGCATTTGTCACCACGGCATTTGTTACCACATGCCGCGTCGGGCTCGTGTGGGTTCAGCCTTTCATATGCATGTAGGGCGTGGTTGCATCGTGTTCTGTTCTGTATGTTTGTGAGCGATAGTCCACACAGGTGCATGGGTGGTCGTGGGCGTGCTGTTACTACGCTGCTGTATGGCATGGCGGCATCTTTGTGACGCATGGACCATGCCAGCCAGTCGTACAAGGTGCACAGCCTTACAAGGTAGTCGCTAAGTCGCTATGGTGACGCATGCTAGCCTCACGCATTGACCGGTCAAGGGATGGTATGCTCCATGTGTGCTGGCCGGTTGCCACAGGAGGCCCCTCGGGCACACCGGGGCCATCAACGCCTAGTCAGCCGCCAGCTGTGAATGAGCGCCAACCGGCTTCAGAAACGGGACGACAGCCCCCTGCTGAAAAGGAGCGCCCACTGGCCGTTGAAATGGGGCCCAGCCAGTCTCGCGGGAAGGAGGCGACGGTTGGCATACAGCACGCAAAGGAAAGCACGGCTGCAGGTAGCTCGCAGCCACAAAAGGGGGGCACAGCACTCCCCAAGTCCAGCCAGCTGCCACTTGCGGCGACCGGGGGTGGGAAGGGGAAGGAAATTGCTGGTGCGTGCCAATGTATACGCAGACTGATGTGTACGTAGACCGATGTGTACGTAGACCGGTGTGTACGTAGACCGATGTCTACGTAGATCGGTGTGTACGTCATGCCACATGGTTATATCAGGGTTGGGCGTTAAGGGGTTACGTTACGTCGATCACGTAGTAACGGGGGCATAATCACTTGGTTTTGCGTTACGGTTTACGTGACGAAAGTTGGCACGTTAGGCCTTTAAGTACTTTGCCCCTTTATGTTCTGTTTCTACTATACGCAAAATAGAGTGGCCGTAACGGAACCAGAGTGGGAATGTTGACAGATAGTTGCAAGGTGAAGTGGTGGTAGTGAGCCCTTGTAGGCCACATGGCGCCATGTCGCGCGGCATCGGCGTGGCGTCATGTAGTGCAGGCCCCCCGCTGTCTAGTTTTGCCATGGAAATCGCGGGAAATAGTCGGAAAATCACAAGCTATTCTGCAATTGTACGTATTTACGTTACGTTATGTCTTTACGTAAACTTCTACGTCTATGGTATGTTCTTCGTCACGCTTTTAGCCATTCTAGTCTACAGGGCGTGTTTACATTACGTCAACTCCCTGGCCTCCTTTACGCCCAACCTTGGCATATATCATGCCACATCTATGTATCATGCCACCTGTATATGTAATGTGATGACACGGCGCTGGAGACATTCCCCGGTTTGCCCGCATCACCTCCAGGAGTGTAAATGGGACATGCCTTTCGCTCGCCTGCACAGCACGTTGAATCGCTTATCGATAATGTCACCCCCCAACAGCTCCTAGGGCGCGCAAGGGGCGTTCTGTTGGAGGCAGCAGGTCGGTGCCTTGCTTTAGCGGAGGCAGATCCAAATCAGCTTGGAAGAATCCTTGAGCTTTAATTAGTGAGTAAATAAGTCTTGTTCCAATAAAATTGCCGGTAACAATAAGTGATGAGCGTGGAAGTTGCAACTTGATCACAAATCATAGTAGCTTTCATTCTGCGTGAGGCTAGAGTGCACATGGCCCACTGGAGTGCAGCGGTGTTGGTTGGCTCCCCTTGCCACGTCGAGGCCATGCCTTAGTCTTGGGGTGGGAGAGCCGCGTTTTGGGCTGTTTGTGTATCTTTGTCCGCAAGTGTTTTTAGCGTTTTTGCGACGAGGAAGTACTCTGCACACGGTCGTAAGGGCGCGACAAGTGACCTTCGATGCCTGCACGCACTGCAGCTACGAGAATCACCCTTACACAGGTTACGGTCAGCTGTCCAAAATTTACTTGTGAACATGTACAGCATCTCTGCAAAGCCCCGCTGATCCAAAGTCGGTCGCACATGGCGCCTATCGCCTGTTGGTGTGTTGTGCTCATATGCTCATTGTGCTCGTGTGCTCATGTGCTGATGGTGCTCATGCGCGCACAGGCACCTCGGCAGCAGCGCCGCATGAACCGTCAGGGACACAGGAGTCCAACAAGTCGGTCCAGAAAAGGAATGGCAAGGAGCCTGCGGAGGATGGCGCGGGTGCCAGCAGTGACAGGAAGAGTGCGGGGCAGCAGGCCGCAGGAGTTATGGCGGTCGTGAAGGCTACTGCTAAAGGTAGGGGACATGCTGATGTCATGCTTGGCTTGCACAGCAGGACTGGTTGGTTTTTTTTTTTTCTTTTAACTTGACCTTTCTTCAGTGGGGTGGTAGAGAATGAGGTGAGTGGAGCACGGTTGGGCTTGGTTTCTTTATGCTCATGGGGTAGCCTTGCGTTGGCATGGGCCTAAGTGCTTGCGGCCAGGGAAGCCACACCTGCATCAGCAGCTAGTAACTTGACAGGGGGGGTCTGTGTGCTGGGCTGTAACGTTAGGTTGGTGGTTTCCAACATTAATATTGCCTGGCACTAGTTCTCGTCTTCCCTCCACCACCACCACCACCACCACCACCACCACCACCACCACCACCACCACCACCACCACCACCACCACCACCACCACCACCACCACCACCACCACCACCACCACCACCACCACCACCACCACCACCACCACCACCACCACCACCACGGCCACGGCCACGGCCACGGCCACGGCCACGGCCACGGCCACCGCCACCGCCACCGCCACCGCCACCGCCACCGCCACCGCCACCGCCACCGCCACCGCCACGGCCACGGCCACCGCCACCGCCACCGCCACCGCCACCGCCACCGCCACCGCCACCGCCACCGCCACCGCCACCGCCACCGCCACCGCCACCGCCACCGCCACCACCACCACCACCCCCACCACCCCCACCGCCACCGCCACCGCCACCGCCACCGCCACCACCACCACCACCACCACCACCACCACCACCACCACCACCACCACCACCACCACCACCACCACCACCACCACCACCACCACCACCACCACCACCACCACCACCACCACCACCACCACCACCACCACCACCACCACCCCCCCGCCGCCGCCGCCGCCGCCGCCGCCGCCGCCGCCGCCACCACCACCACCACCACCACCACCACCACCACCACCACCACCACCACCACCACCACCACCACCACCACCACCACCACCACCGCCGCCGCCGCCGCCGCCGCCGCCGCCATCACCGCCACCGCCACCGCCACCGCCACCACCACCGCCACTGCCACCGCCACCGCCACCGCCCGCCACCACCACCGCCACCACCACCACCACCGCCATCGCCGCCGCCGCCGCCGCCACCACCACCACCACCACCACCACCACCACCACCACCACCACCACCACCACCACCACCACCACCACCACCACCACCACCACCACCACCACCACCACCACCACCACCACCACCACCACCACCACCACCACCACCACCACCTCCACCACCACCACCACCGCCACCGCCGCCACCACCACCACCACCATTTCCATCATGATTGCATTTCCTCTGTCACCAGAGCCCAGCGATGCTTCCCTTCGAGCAAACGACGGCAAGGGTAAAGAGAAGGAAGGCGAAAGAAAAGAGAAGGAAGGCAAACGCAAGGCAGTGGGGGACGTGGCGGAAGCTCAGGAAGGCGCATCCAAGAAGGCTCGTGTCCTTGTGCCTGCATCCGCCACCACCAGCCCATCACCCTCGGCCATTCCTGGCTCACGCCCCTCCGCTACCACCCCAGTGGCGGCAGGCAGTAAACTGCCTAGGCCAATGACCACCACGTCAGGGGTTGCCCGGCCATTGCAGGCGGCCAAGGCAATGCCTGTGGTCACCATACCTGGCAGCACTAGCGCGGATGCCAGAGCCAGCATGGCTGTGGGTGCCGGCACCAAGTCACCAGCGGCACAAACACCGCCGGCAACCTCAAGCTTGTCGGCACGGCCCCCATCCAGCCTAAAGCAGGTCGCCAATGACGAGAGTCCCAGGGGCCCAGGTATCCTCGCGTTGAGATTGTGCTGTGATGCCTCAGCCACCTCTGCCATGGCATAAAGAAATCGTGCCGTGTTCTTCTCATTTAATGAAGTAGTGGAAAGAGGGCTTTCATGTAGGCGCGGACCAATACGTCAGTAGTCCTGGCCAAGAGCACCATGTGGAGGAGTATGCTGTAACAAGGTCTGCATTCGCCCGACAGATGGCAGCACAAATGCCTGGAATTGTGTGTGAATCACCTGTTCTAGCACGCTTCCTGGAGCATGGCCGCAGCTGCCCCCCTGGGAGATGCATGTCAGATAAAGACATCGGCTCCTGCGCTGCCACCTGGCCGTGGGCTGATGCCATCTCCGCTGTAGGTTTCGTGTGCCACATGCCCACATGTCTTCACGGGCTATGGCTAGGGGGCCACATGCCCACATGTCTTCACGGGCTATGGCTAGGGGGCCACATGCCCACATGTCTTCACGGGCTATGGCTAGGGGGCCACATGCCCACATGTCTTCACGGGCTATGGCTAGGGGGCCACATGCCCACATGTCTTCACGGGCTATGGCTAGGGGGCCACATGCCCACATGTCTTCACGGGCTATGGCTAGGGGGCCACATGCCCACATGTCTTCACGGGCTATGGCTAGGGGGCCACATGCCCAATGTCTTCACGGGCTATGGCTAGGGGGCCCTGCCAAGCCAGCATCATTCGCTCCTTGAGCAAACTCGGGTTTTGTCCGCTGCGTGGCAAATAGCTTGCACATTGTTCCGTTACGTCCTGGTGGCGTGTCCTGGTAGCAAGTAGAGTGTTCCAACCAAGGCAGGTGCTGGTGCTGGTGCTGGTGCCCCTTGGCTCACCCGTCACCGGGCGGCGTGTCGTGATGCAGAAGTCCATGGGGGGCGTGTCCGCGTGCGATTGCCACATCCGGTGCGGTGTTGTTACTTGCCACATCGGTATGGTGTTGTTTATTGCCGCATTGCATAGGTGTCAATTTTTCCTTCCTGCTATCCCAGCTCAGGGTCACGATAGTGTCCATCCCACCTCATACAACCTGCTTTGGTAATCCACAAAATTAGAAAGAGAAGAACTACTGCGATTTCTAGTTCGCTGTGTGGAATGAACTACACCCAACGTACATGTGGACCGATTGCACGGAGCCGAGGCGTAATGCCACATAGGAGTGGGCGTGGTTCCCTATGATGGGCCAAGTGGGAATCATGCGCAAGACCAGTCGTCCTCATATTAACAATAATAATGATAACGCTATGAACAAGACAATGCGCGCGCGGCACCTTCCTGTCCTTGAACCTTTGCAGGGGAACCCCCCCGCAAGCCCTCCACTGCCGGCGCAAGTGGCAGTGTCAGCGTGCCAAGGACCAGCACCAGTGTCCCAGGGAGCAGCGGCGGCGGTGGCGGCAGCGGGGCCAGGCCTGTGCCCGGGCGGCCCGAATTGGCCGGTCCATCGGCTTCCAAACCTTACAAGCACGGCAAGCATGTGGGCATGCTCATGGGGAGTGGCAAGGTGGGATGCCGCGCCGCCCCAAGGTGGGGTGCTTGACAGCAGAATCGGAATCAGACCACTTAGAGAGGTTGCCTTGTGGCGCCATCGGCTGCATGCCAGGTCCCCTTGTGCGGGGAGTTGTGTGCGCTCTGGCCGTAGGCAAGCACGGGTCGCCCCATGTCACCGTATATGTGCGCTGGCTATGTGCAAGCGCTGGTTGCCACATGTCACAATATATGCGCGCTGGCTATGTGCAAGCACTGGCGGCCGCATTCTCGCCCATGTGCCAGCTGCCATGTGGGAATGCGGGCGATCTGCGAGCTTCATGACATATACACGCTGGAGTAGGTGGTATGCGTTCTGGAATAGGTGGGTGCCGGCACCATGCCTGCCCTGTGCCCGCGTGGCGCATGCGGGCGTCTAGGGGGTCATGTCTGTGCATGTCCGCGCGCGCACAACCTGACCAGGTATTGTATGACTAGAGACTGCAGAGGTAATGGAGGGTGTGTTCCAAGCCTGTGTTTCAGAGTGCAGTGCATATCCCTCGGCAACGAGGATTCGGTGCTGGACATTATCCCAGTGGATCCCAGTGGCGTGACTTGAGGGATCCATCCATTCCTGAAAGCTGTGTATGTGTGGGCTAAAGAGCATTTGCTCGTGCTCCGTTGGTACTCCTCAAAATAAAGGGCATGTGCTTCCATCCCCTGGTTTGTAATGTTCTGTGTACCCTCAACAGAGGTGGTTGTCTAAGCAAGCATCGTGCCCGTCACGATGTGGGTTGTTCTTCCATCTGGGGCGTATGGTTCAACTGCGGTCGTTCCAATAAATGGGCATGTTACCCGCATTGTTCCTGCATGGTTGGCGGGGACCATACCCTGTCCCCATCTGCGCATGCCCCTTATGTTCCTGTTCCCCCCTGTGGCTGCCGGCCGTGGACTACCTATGCAGAGGCCCGGCAGCAGCAAGCTTACCTTCGTGAAGGCCAGGGTCCCTGTCCCTGTCCCTGCCACGACCACGCCCTCGGTATGACCATCGCATGCCTCCCTTTCCATCCCATGCCTCCCTTCCCATCCCATGCCTCCCTTCCCATCACACGCCTCCTTCCCATCCCATGCCTCCCTTCCCATCACACGCCTCCCTTTCCATCCCATGCCTCCCTTTCCCGTGCGCATGATTTGGTGGAATAGGCCATGAGTGACTTTATTGGATCGTGGAATGCACCAAATGAATGAGTGTATGTTCGTCAGGACACGCGCACATTGCCTTCTGCAGCAAATGTCCGACAAGGATTCGCATGAAAGGGGCATGTGTAGGCACTTCTCTTGCCTCCAGCATGCTCCCATGGACCTATGCTGCCACAAAACACTTAACGTCAGACTGCTGGTGTTGTCATTCATCTGTACCCAATGTCAAGAACTTGCCTCTCGTATCTTACTTCAATGTCTCTGCTCCCTTTGCCAAGGGATGTGCTTGGCCAACGTGCCCTACTCATTACTTCACACCCTTCCCTAAAGCATGGTTTGGGGTTTCCCCTCATCCCCTTTTTTATGTCGCTCGCCTGCTTCACACCGGTGCTTCCCGTCTGATAAGCTTAAATTTCTCATGCTGTGTGTGATGCCCTCCTTCAAACCGTTGGTTGGGATCATTACGGTTGGTGGCATCACATTCGGCCTCGTCAGCATCATTTCCAGGCCAAGGCAGGCACCGTTGCACCGTCTCCCCGTAGCGCTCCGATGCTGCCGCCCGGCCCTGACGAGAGCCTGCGCGCGCGGTCGCAGTGGCGCAAGGACTACTCGCGCGAACAGATGGTGCTTCAGGCGGTCAAGTCCGGCCGCGTTCTATATTTGGACAACATCCCGCTGCTTTTCGACGACCTTGGGTTATGGGTGGGTGCAAGTGGCTGCTAAGGTCGTTGCGGTTGCTTCTTGGCGTGGTTGCCGTTGGCCTTAGGAAGCCCATGCCGGCGTCACACGCGCGCGGAGTGAAGCCCTCGCGAGTGTGCTTGTGTGCGCCCCTGACGTTGTCCTTGTGGGTGGACTGCGAGAGGATGCCTCAGTACGGGGCTGGGATTTCGGAAATGCGCATCTCATTTGGCCATGCACCTCATTTCTTTGGATCCTGCATCTTATTCGCCCTTGGTCACGCAACTCACGTCATTTGGCCCTGCATTGGTCCACACATGGCGACTGCTGCCTGGGTGGCCGCAGGATGTGCTTGTGGACCGCCTGCCTGGGCTGGAGGACGTGCGGCTGCTGCCGTGCTGGGACCTGGAGGGACACGTGCTGCGAGAGGAGGACATCCAGTTTGCCACACGTGCGTCTTTTTGTGGCACACACCAGTGAGGCTGGTTCATTCATTGGCCCTGCGTATGTCAGTACAGTCGGTTTGGTGGGCGGCCGGGCGGGCGGGCGGCTGGGCGTGTGGGTGGGTGGGTGGGTGGGTGGGTGGGTGGGTGGGTGGGTGGGTGGGTGGGTGGTGGGTGGGTGGGTGGGTGGGTGGGTGGGTGGGTGGGTGGGTGGGTGGGTGGGTGGGTGGGTGGGTGGGTGGGTGGGTGGGTGGGTGGGTGGTGGTGGGTGGGTGGGTGGGTGGGTGGGTGGGTGGGTGGGTGGGTGGGTGGGTGGGTGGTGGGTGGGTGGGTGGCCGGGCGGGTGGCTGGGCGGCCGGGCGGCCGGGCGGGCGGGCGGGCGGGCGGGCGGGCGGGTGGATGGGCGGGTGCGTGGGTGGGTGCGTGGGTGGGTGGGTGGGTGGGCGGGCGGGCGGGCGGGCGGGCGGCGGGCGGGCGGCGCGGGCGGGGCGGGCGGGCGGCGGGCGGGCGGGCGGGCGGCGGGCGGGCGGCGGGCGGGCGGCGCGGCGGGGGCGGGCGGCGGGCGGCGGGCGGGCGGGCGGGCGGCGCGGGCGGGCGGGCGGGCGGGCGGGGCGGGTGGGGGGTGGGGGTGGGTGGGGGGTGGGGGGTGGGGTGGGGGGGTGGGGGGGTTGGTGTTTGGGGGGTAACCACAAGGTGTTAGCCCAGCGGTCGGGGCTTAAAGTAGGTGTGGGGGGGGCGGGCGCGACGACAGGTAGGCTGGTGCATCCGCGTTTGAAGGGGCTGGTTTGGAAGGGGAAGACATCCTGTGGAGACGCGGGGGGGGAAATAAATATCTGTTCTGCTGGGAGGAGTTCATTCCTGTGGAGATGCAGGGAAGCAGCTGGGATGGGTTCCTATTTTGGTTGTTCCTAGCCCAAGTGCTACAACCAATATCTACATCAGTTTGCCCAGTTTGGTACCTGCAGTTGCAAGTTGAAGCGTGTCACCCAACGGAAGGAGGATAGACCACACTGACGATGCTGGCCGGTGGCAGCCTAGGCCGGCTGGTGACATGTGCCCGCTGCCCGGCAATCTCTGGATATGGTCAGGTATCTGGGGGTGCCACCCACTCTGGTTTGCTACCATGGTCGCGCCACCCACATGCTTCACTGCCGATTTTGCGCCACCTCTACGGCTGTGCGTGCTTACCCTACCCTTGGTTCCCCCGCAGAGCAAGGCTACGCCGTGTTTCAGTCGCAGCGGCTCGCAGTGGAGGCAGAGCAGATCGTCGACAAGGATTTGCTGCTGCTGGAGGCCGGGGAGGACTGTCTCCCATGGTGCGTGTATACCAATACCGTCATTCAGTCATACGTACGTGCTGCATGCTCTCGCCACGATTGCGGGCTATCCGAGGGCACCATACTGGGACGCGCCTTGGCGGTTGCGCAGCGCTGTCTGTTTCAAACCGGGCATCGGACAGCGCATGGAGGCGGGATGTGGTCGAGATCTGGTCCATCATCAGTATCAAGGGTGCCGATAATTCGGAGCAGTGCCAGCTTCAACTAATGTAGTACCAAGGATAACATGGAGCAGTGCCAGCTTTAACTAAAGTATTACCAAGGATAATATGGAGCAGTGCCAGCTTAACTAATGTAGTACCAAGGATAACATGGAGCAGTGCCAGCTTCAACTAATGTAGTACCAAGGATAACATGGAGCAGTGCCAGCTTTAACTAAAGTATTACCAAGGATAATATGGAGCAGTGCCAGCTTAACTAATGTAGTACCAAGGATAACATGGAGCAGTGCCAGCTTTAACTAAAATAGTACCAAGGTGCGCAGTCGTGGGAATGCTTAAGACTCCCTATCATCGCCACCGCCTCCATGTCAACTGTGTAGATCAGGGGGAGAAGGAGACCACGGAAGCCAGCAGGCTAGCCATGCCCAGTTTGTAGTAGTGCATGAATCGAATACGTATGCTTCGCTCTGCTGAACGCCCGTATTCGGTCTTCTGGGCTTCCTCACCCCCCCTGAGAATACTCCCCCACTCAGATCTCCCAAACAAGACGTGAAACCCACATGAGGCCAAGCCGGCCTGGGTGATACCGGGTGCGCATCATCCAAAAGCCCCCATTGAAATCTGCTGACAATTGGTTTCACCTTGGGCTTGTTTCCCTGTGCTTGGCGGCACCCTCGCTGTTGCCTTGCTCCCCCACCGCTGGTTGTCCATCAGCCCGCTGCTGGCGACCCCCGCGGCCGAGAGCCGGTGGATATTCGGCCTGCGCCTGCGTTCGGAGGAGTGGGCGGGTTGCTTCCACGGGCACATGCTGGCGGAGATGGACCGATGCGAGCGGGAGGAGAAGGGGCAGAGGGCGGCCGAGCTCAGCTGGAATCAGCGGAACGCGGTGCGCGCACACGCCATCGATCCTACTGTGCATGCGTGCTTGTACTGCCCATACATGCGTGCGCGTTCCTCCATGCTTGCGCTGTCCATCCATGCTACCGCTTTGCAAGGCAACCCTTGCATGGTTGGCTGTAAATTTTCTTGTGCTTCTGCCACCCATCCATGCTTGCCCCAGCAATCCATGCTGGCACCGCCCAGCCTTGGACTGGGAGCCTACTGGAAGCGTGGCATTCATCTGGGGCCCATTAATATCCATAGGAGGAGATAACACCTGCTTGGTCTAGGGGTTTTGTACTGTGTTGGTTCCTACAGTGCGCAGGGAACAGGGGGGCAGGCAGACATGCAGCAGAATTTTTCCTGGCTGGATCGCTCCATTCCCAAAAAGGCTGGATCACTCCATTAATTTCAAGCATTTGTGTGATCTCGATTGTCCATCCCCCTTTCCCCCCATTTCTGCGGCTAGCGAGTTTTGAGAGGCATTCTTCACATGATACCAACGAAAGCGTGCGAGGCTTGGGGTATATCTGAAGGACAGGCAACAGGGGTGACCCGAGTCGATTGCGTTGGACGCATGGGCATTGAACAACTCGCATGCCTTGTGTGTTTCGCCTCTCCCTTCCCATCCCCCCCCTGCCCCCCTGCTGCTTGTCCGTGATGTCAGTACACGTCCATGCACTTTGCGCAGCCGACCAACATAGAGTACACCTTCGCGGTGCAGTGGGCGCTGCTCATGCGGCGACAAGAGGAAGAGCGGAAGTTGTTGATGGAGGTAAGGGCAAGACGCCGATGGAGGTGAGGGCTGTCATGTGGCAGCAGCAGCAGCAGCAGCAGCAGCAGCAGCAGCAGCAGCAGCAGCAGCAGCAGCAGCAGCAGCAGCGACGCTAGTGGCCTCAAGGCATGGGTCACCACCACATGGATGCAGCTTGGCCCCTCCACGCTAGAAGTAAGGAATGGCAGCAACAATCACATAGGGTGTTTGTGGGACACATTTGCCATGTTGAGGTTGCACCGAGGCAACACCCAAAAAGCCGACCTTTTCAGCACTTGTAGCCAGCAGCTTCGCCGTTGCAAATCTAGTACATATGCTGAATGGTTCACTCATATGTAGTCCAGTACTTCTAACAGCAGGCGTCCTGTGTGATGGATCAAGTTAATTTTTGCTGCAGCAGCAAGTCAAGTGTTTATAGGGCAGCTGGTATTAGCCCTTTTTGCAGCTCCGAGCAAATGAGTCGCCCTGGGTAGCCATGGAGAACGGAGGAGGCAAGGGTGGAACTCTGCAGAGGGGGAATGTCCGGAGGAGGGGGGGTACCGACCATGACGGTAGGGTCGGGCCAAGACTTTGTGTTTGGGCAAGTTCTCTGATGGCATGTCCAGACCAGGGCAACGTCGTAATTTAATAGTTGTGCCTGTGTTTGAACAAGGTGGTGCATCAGCGCATGTCAGAATGTGCGTGACAGCAATCCTGTGGTCGTATGGTGGGAGGTTGGTGTAGCAGCTGCAGCTGACGCCAGGTGGCTAGTTGGACTTTGCGATGACTGTTGGTAGCTGCGTTGTTTGCTGATCATGGGGCATGTAAGTTAACGCCGCGAACATGGAGTCGGATGCGGGTTGTGCCCCATGTTCTACACTTCGATTACCTGGCATGGATGGGCATGCAAAGTGGCATTGGTACGTCTCCTAACAACGAAATCGTGGGTGCGTGTGTTTCCTGCAGGACTGCCGCCGAGAAGTGGAGCTGTTTGCTCCGCAGATCAGCAGCCTATCCAGTGTGGCATCTTATAAGGCCTCCAGCAGGTTGTAAATTTGTTACTTGGAGTGCATTCACAACCCAGCTGCTGAACTGTTACGTCCCAACCGTAAGAGTAGTTAGATTTAGATTTATAGGCTTATCCATTTGCCATTGGTTCCGCTGCATTAGGATAATTCTATAAGAAGTTATGCCATGCCGATCGGGAGTCCAGGTCGTGTACCTGGTCAGGGCCGGTTTGGTACCGACCGGTGGGTTTCTGAAACTGATCGTGACCTGTCCTGTGGTTCAACAGAATTACCTGTGTGGCATTCATATGCGCTGCGTACCTGCCTCGAGGTGCTGGTGCGTGTACACTATGTGCTGGACGCATTCGTTTGTGTGGCTACCTGTTACTCAAGAGCCAGTCGGCCCAAGGCCCTAATTTTAGGAGGACGTGGTTGTATGCGACACATATGTGAACCCTTTGTGTGGTCAGTGCCTAGCGGCCCACATGTTGACCCGCATGTGTGTGGTCGTTGGAAAGGGCAAAAGTGAGGAAGTAGGCCCAGACCTCCTCACGTGCTCAAACGGCTATGGTTTCCATGGAGCAGCCTCAAAGATTCTTTTTACTCTTGTCCCGACAGAGGTTCAGACCCTGGTATGATGCATTCATTGTTATGATAATAACGGCACTGTGTCATTAGCTCTTCAACCACCTGCCCACTAGGCAGTGATCTTTCAGATAGTGACACTGAGCACTATCGGCACTGGACATGGAAGTAAGTAAGTAAGTAAGTCAGTACTTGCGTGTCATGCCCATGGGCATGCCGCGGAGTACTCTGCTAATCCCATGAGAAAATAATTACACGCGGAATACTATGCTAATCTCATCAGAAAATAATTACAAGAAAGTTACAAATATCGTCTGCATCATGCCCCTATAACAGAATAAAATGGTGGCCTCTGCTCCACTAAATACACAGATCTTTTACCTCCTGTAATTGAAGACAGAACAGACTTATCAAATCCCAAGAAACAGGGGAGACTCCGAGCACTCTCCAGGAATCGTTGAGGGTGGTCATTTTCCGTCTAGAGGCCTTTCCAACAAGACGGTACTTACGCGGTAGAGAGCGGTGGTCCCCTTTTTGTCGGGCGTCTCTCTGCTTGTTCATATACAGACACAAGACCTTCTGTCTACCGGATATGGCTGTCCAATCACATTCAGGGCCTGAAGTGAGGATGGTTGGTTATTAGAAATAACTTCACATTAATGGGACGGTATCCGCTTCGTGGCTATCAGCGTTTCGATTAGTGGCGGAATTCCGCTGAATGTGACGGTGACAAGCTAATTTGGGGGAAATGTGGCGGCACAGCCCTGTTTTTCAGCCCGTCCAAGATGCCACATAATTGGGCGGTGCTGGTGCTGCACTGTTGTTGTTGATTCGCCAGGGGTTGGACGTGCTGACAGCGCACGGGTAGTTGGCCACGTTTGGCCGTGTCAGAGGCGCCAGCCCACAGGCTTCCCGCCACAACAGATACTAGGCCGGTGACGCGTTGGGTCATGGGTGCACTAGTGCAGTCATGTACGTGCTGCAGTCAGGTGGCTATCTGTGGCTATGCAGGCCCAAGGTGTACTGGAGGGGCGGGGACCTGATGATCAACCACAAGATGTGGACGCCCCCAGCGGGCTAGAATAGCAATAGCCCTAGCTTGTAACCATTGGCGTCACTGCCGCTAAGGCAGCCATGCCTAGAATGTTGCCTAGCTGTGCCAACACACCTAGTCACGTGCCGCCAACGCACGGTACACAACCAGCCATAGCCTAGTCCTAGTACAGCCATGCTACGCCCTGGCTATGTTCAGATTACTTGCCCACGCTCCTTGCTATGATATGCTCACATGGGTCTTATTGCACCCACAGTTTGCCGGATCGTTAGCCTGTCCTTTTAGCTAGCCGCGCCCGATTGCAGCTGTGGCATGCCTTTGGCATGAAGGAGACTGGGGGTCTCTGCCCTTTCTCCTGTAGTGCACACACAGGGATTAAAAGCACTTCGGTGCTCCGTGACTCCCCAACGGGAGCACGAGTTTAATTAATTAATTAATTAATGCAGGCTCTCAACAGTCAACAGTCTGGCGCTGTGGCGACTTGTGCTTTCTGCCTGCTGCCGTCCCTATAGTTGTTATGAGTATCCAGCAACGTGCGTTGTAACTTTCACGTTAAAACTTTCGTCGGCGGAGCCCTGCATTTTCGGAACAACCGACGTTCGAAGGGCGAAGGCAATTATTGGAGAGGTGCGTGGAGTGCAGGATCACCTGAACGAATCCCATTGGCGACTACTCAAATGGGACGATGGCTCTTGGCGCAAAACTCCTGACTCTGCGGCCAAGATGGTATGACTGACAAAAACAGGATCTTGGCACAAAAATGAAACTCCTTGACTCTGCGCACATTCATCGCACGCGTCGCCAGGACTTGGGCAGTCACCAGCTCTCCGCACGCTCATCGCACGCTTTGCCTGAGTTTGCCAGGACTTATATGCTTGCGAAGATGCGCAAATTATTTGGATGGATGGATGGATGGATCGGTGGATATGGATGGATGGCCATGGGTTTGACGTGCGCTTTCCCCAAAATCCTTCTATCACTGCTGCTTTTGTCGTACCATCTTGGTCGCAAAGTTCGGAGTTTTGCGCTATAAGATCCATCGTCCAATGAGGAGACGCCAATGGAAATGCTCAAATTGCTTCCCCTCTTACACACCGGCTGACCAAAAAAATTGGCTTTGCCCCTTCTTCGAACCTTTGGTTCTTAATTCCGAAAATGCAGGCAGTCCGCCAGGCTTCGCCGACAAGTGACAACCAGTGCCGCGCCGTCCCTCTGGCAGGAGCTGACACACAGTATGCTAAATAGTACGGGCGCCCGCCACTGAACCCGCGCCACGCATGGCAATGGCGAAACCAATCTTACTGGCCGTCAAAACGCCACACAAATGAGCGAGCGACACCAGTATGCAAAGTTCAACACGCCACACGTGGCGGACTGCAAAAACCTTAATAATCGAAACGCTGGTGGCTATATGGTGACAAACAGGCAAAGCTTATGTCTCCTTGGAAACAGAGGACTCCAACGCAATCCTACAGGTCTCATGCAGCCAATCAGAACACAGTCGAACCGGTAAGGTTCTGTCTAGGTATGCTTTACACCCCTAACTTAAGAAAGATCCTAACTGACATCTGACAGTTAGATTACACATGGATTCCAAGGTTCTACATCCCGTACCGTATCGTCCAGCTAGGGCCCAACACAAAGGACCATGAATTGGACGTAAGGGCGCGAATTTTTTGGCGCCGAAAAAATTCACGGTACTGTAAGTAAGTAAGTACTTGCGTGTCATGCGCAAGGGCATGCCACGGAGTACTATGCTAATCTCATTAGAAAAATAATTACACAAAAGTTTAAACAAATATCGTCTGCATCATTCCCCAAACGTTAAGCACGAGATGGGGATGTAATCCTCATCCGAGCTGTCCTCTACTGTAATGGCAGACGAGGCGGTAGTGTAGCGGCTATCCTCAGGACCACCAATAACCTCCACCTGCGGACTTCTACCCTGGCTAGCAACGGGCCGCGGGGCCCGTGGGGAGAAAACAGGAGCATACCCCTCGGGAAGGTGCTTATCGCAGATGACATGCAGCCCATTTCTCCTTGTCAATCATGCGGGCGCGGAGTACGGATAGTCCCAGAAGCCCTGCATCTTCAAGCAGTTGTGTCTGACACATAGGTCCGGGTCGCGCCGCGCCGGTGCCCGGCGCGCGCAAGTTTGCCAGTGGGTTGCGATGGGACAAGGGGACCCTGCCATAGGAGGCCGGTGTCTACCTGGTTGGCCTGTCTTAAGCGGCCCCCCGGCAGGGCCCACATCGGTATTCACCTGGTCTCGGTGCGGGCAAGATGGCCGGCAAAGAGGAGGCGGCGGTGCATGTCGGATGGTATGGGTGACAAGAGGGAGCTCGCAGTAGAGCTCGGCCCGGGTGCGGCGTTCTTGGTAGCGGACGCCGAGGATATGACGGAGCATTCGAGTGACGGTGCCGTCAACGGTACTGTACCCATCCGTACTCAGGCGTGAAAAAGTGGTGCACGGTGCGCGCACCCCTAGCGGAGCTGGGGCCCCATGGCGACGGCGCAGGTATCTGAGGCGCAGGCTGCACTTGTCTCTCGCCTATTAAGTCAGGACGTGGAGGGCAAGTGCGGCCTGCTCGTCAAGAAGCTAGAAGCCATCCGGCCCAAACCGACGCCCTGGCCGCGCAGGTCCCGGTGATTGCAGCGCAGACGGCCACCATCGCAGCCCAGCCCACCCGGCCGGCAGATGATAACCTCTTGCCGCACGAGTCCTACGCGGACCTGCTGCGCCGGTCAGCGACCGCCTCGACCATGCACTGACGCCATCGCTACGAAAGTCCTGGGGCTTGAAGACCTTCGCCAGACAAAACAACGGGAGGCCACCGACAGCGCTCGCCGCGAGTGCCGAGTGGTGCCACGTCGTTTCCCCCAGAAGCCAGGTGAGACGTCATCCACCCTTGCCGACGAGCTCAAGGACCAGCTTCTTACACTCATCATTGGGCCTGGTAGGTGAGGTAGAACTGCGCGCGGGTGCCACCGCCTTCCCCACTCACGGGACAAGGCGGCTCGATCCAAGGTGTACTGGAGGGGCGGGGACCTGATGATCAACCACAAGATGTGGACGCCCCCTGCTGGCTAGAATAGCTAATAGCCCTAGCTTGTATCCATTGGTAGTCACTGCCGCCATGGCAGCCATGCTTAGAATGTTTGCGTAGCTGTGCCCCCATATGTACCTAGTCACGTGCACCGCTAACACACGGTACACAACCAGCCATAGCCTTATTAGCTTAGCCCTTGTACAGCCATGCTACCGGTCCTGGCTATGAACAGATTACTTGCCCACGCTCCTTGTTATGATATGCTCACATGGGTCTTATTGCACCCTCAGATCTTGCCGGATCGTTCTGTACCGTGTCCGATTGCAGCAGTGTGGCATGCCTTCAAATGGCATGAAGGAGAAAGGGGGTCTCTGCCCTTTCTTCCTGTTGTGCACACACAGGTGCTCACTTAGGTGCTCCGTGACTCCCCAACGGGAGCACGAGTTGGGTTTAACTAATAATTAATTAAGGCGGCTCCCCCACCAGTCCTGCTCACCTTCCCCTCCCCTGAGGACAAGCAGCGGTTCCTTTCTCGTCGCAAGAGGTTGCACGACCTCACCTGGACGCTGGACGACGACCTGACCCCCGCTCAGCAGCAGCAGAGACGCGATCTGTCAGCCGGAATACCTCCGCCACAAGCAGGACCCCCAGAAGCCCAAGGTGTACTGGACTGCATGGGGCGGGGACCTGATGATCAACCACAAGATGTGGACGCCCCGGCCTTGCGGGCTAGAATAGCCCTAGCTTGTAATCCTTGGTAGTCACGGGTTGCCGCCATGGCACTGTCATGCCTAGCATGTTTGCCTACTAGCCTTGCCACCATACCTAGTCACCGCCGGTGCACCGCTAACGCACGGTACACAACCAGCCATAGCCTTCTTAGCTTAGCCCTTGTACCGAGCCAGCCATGCTACGTCCTGCATGGCTATGCTTCGCTTACTATATTTCAGTGCCCACGCTCCTTGTTATGATATGTTCACGCGGGTCTTATTGCACCCACAGACCTAATTGCTTGCCGGATCGACTATCGTGTCCGATAATGCTGCTGTGGCATGCCTCAGACTGGCATGAAGGAGAAAGGGGGTCTCTGCCCTTTCTTCCTGTTGTGCACATACAGGGATCAAAAGCACTCCAGTGCTCCGTGACTCCCCAACGGGAGCACCAGTTTAATAATAATGACATTAATGGCGACGGCTTTCAGGCAAAGCTAGACATAGCATGCGGATCAATGCAGAGAAGTTGCGAGAATCTTGAAGACGATGATTTTATGATCTTATTTCATAGCTAAACTTGTGCGCTTTGCAAATGTCGATAATTTTAGTATTGATGACCATCGCCGCGGGGGTCCAATCCGAAGTTTGTGCCGCAAGGAATAATAAATTAGAATGCACGCTGGCGGCGGTGATTGTCAGGTTTTATGGGCTTTACTTAGCGGTCAAGAAGGATGCATTTGCATGGTTAATAGAAAATCCTAACGAAATTCCTCGGGGTTGCAGTTTCGGCAAGATTTTCGTCATTATCTGTAAGACACTGTTAGGGCAATCGCAGGATGCGCATCTCATCTTTCCATGGAAGGTTGGCCTTTCTTGCACCGCTGGGCAAAGGACATTGCCGGTAATGGTACGATCCTGTGAGTAGTGCCCCCCTCTAATAAATGTTTCGTTATCAACGCAAGTTTTCGCCTTCTTTCCGTGCAGTTAGCGCCTGGTAGCTTGCCATGCCGTGATGATGCACATCGCCAGATTCCTGGCAGCTTTCAGTGAATTTTTATCTATGATTCTACGTTGCATTGCTGCTGCATATAGCGATTCGGGATGTGGTGCCCACAACCCTGTAACTAGGACCTAGATCGCTTACCGACCATCCATCCCATGTTCCCCTCCCACTGAGGACTTATTCTCACGTGGCGCAGTTACGTGTTAAGTAATTAATTAATTGCTGCATGGGACTTGTCAAATCGTGAGCGCCGTGGCATGTTGGCAAGTTGTCAGGGATTTGTCGAGTGGTTCTTTAATTAGTTTTAATTAGACATGTGACTGTGGTTCTTGGAAGGAGTTTGGTAAAACACTCAGTTTTGTATGAATATTGCATGTCAAGTCCAGACGCAACCTTTCTTAGCAGGGGCCATTCAGTGTGCGTATGGCTCACAAGGTTGAGGTTGTTTCTTATTAGCAAACAATTGCGCTGGCAGCATGGAAAGAAAGGTGATAGTGGTCGAGTTCTGAGGGGCACATATTGCATGGGTGAAACTGCATGTAGGTAGGGGATACCATTGTCTTCTTGGCCTCTCATTCCACGTATGCCATTATGCATGGGACAGCCCCGCTGTCATATGCTAGCTGAAGGCAAAGTAACCATGGTAAGAAGCCCTGGCACGCAGCACTTTATGATTCGTATGCTTTCTCTGTGGACTGTCTGTTGTTCCTTTTGGTTGGGCAATCAGTGGATATGGCTTTCTAGGGCCTATTTGCCTTTGTTTTTGGTATGATGCTCACAACATAAACCTAGAATATGCTTAAAGAAATGTTGGCTAGACATGTAGAGCTACCTGCCTGGTTGCTGTGCAGTGTGCACACACCCCGAGATGAGTTTGCCCATGCCAAGGTAAGGCAAGCGCACATCATTGAGGTGCCAATTACAATAGTCCCCACTGCCCAGCCACCTCCTTGTACGTTGTGCTCGTCGGAGCTGGGCCGGCATGGTCTGGAGCCATTGGGATGGCATAGAAAGTGTGTGCCTACAATACTCATTATTGCCGGCTTCCTTAGCGTCTGCGCAGGTGGCCAACTGCCCAAGGCTATATTTCTTCCGCTTTTATAGTCAGAATGAGCTCAGACTTTGCGTGGAGGAAAGCATGAGTGTGAACATGCTGTTATTATTCCTATTGAGACTTATTATTAATCAGTAAATTACTAGCTGCACCTGCACTACGCTTTTGCTACTTCCTCACTATCTTGTATTGCGCACCCACAGTACGTTGGGCCTGCACCATGATGCAGAGAGAGTACTCTGTTGCCTGCCCACTAGCTTGAGGCAGCGAGAGAAAAAGCTATAGGGCGCCCACCCTTCTTTTCATTGTGTATAGAGGTTGAAGGTTCCTTTACTGGCCGGTACCCATAACCCACGTGAGGCATGCAGTCTACGTTATTTTATCAATTAATGGCAAATTACTATAGCTGGGAATCACGATCAAGATTAAGACGTTTTTGAACTTTATTATATATCTTCGCGCCATGCAAGGAAGTTCAGTATAGTCGAAAGATAGTTAGCTGGACATGATTCTAAATCTGCATCTGGACATGCAGATTGTCTCATAATAATGCATGGTATCCAGGAATAGTTATCTCAACTAATAACTGATAACCTGGGCCTAACTAATAAGTATATCATTCCGCAAAGCTCGTTACCGTAGCTTTGTTAGGCAACACTGACACCAGCTATAATAACGTTTACTCTTCACCGGACAGCAAGATGAGACGATCTCCAACACTCCATGTCACAGCTTCCCATCTATCCAGCGGATTGAGGCATGGCTGCCCATCCTTGGGCCAGTACCCCAGCAAGATCTCTCCACCCATCGCAGCTCGTCGCTGCATCTGCAAGAAACATGCCCTTTCACCCAGACTGGCATAACGAGGCACAGCGCTCTGCAAGTACAGTGCGGACTGGCCTTGCTCGAAAAGGCACCTGCATGCATGCGCGCATGTGAACCAGGGACAAGCAAGGGCAGTATAATCATGGAAGCAACAGCATACATAGTTGTCGTCTCACTTAATAATGTGGCAGTACTAGCCATTCACGGAGCACCGCTTATCGTAGCCAACGCTAGCTGAAGCGCTGAGCACGATGCTTTTCATCACTGATCGATGGCAGCAAAGTAAAGCATGAAGACCGTCCCATTATGGCTGCAGCCCGCGTGGCAACAAAAGCCCAGAATGAAGGCCTTTTCTGGATCACGTACATGTGATCGCCTTTGGCTAGTTGCACATTTCTGCAAAAAATTACGTACAACGGTTTATCCATATCACCGCCCTCCAATGCCATGCATGCATCCTGCATGCAATGCTCCGGCGGTCAATATACCGATCATGCAGGCACCTCCAAACACTTACGCGCCTGCCACTATACGCCTGGCATTGGCACCCCGACACCAAGGGCGCTGAGTAACTACACATTTGTAGCATCTGCAATAGACACCATGCATTACAACATGTTCTACGCATAAGAATGAAAGGGCAGGGACGTGCCTCGTGGCAAAACGAGGAAGTGCATGCATTGCCCGAATGGGAGCCATTTGCAAAGCAGACTCGAAAGTGCCTCATCGTCTCGCAGTATGAACATGCTGCGGGCAGTAATCGCACCCTGGTGATGTGCAGTGGAGTGAATGATGGGCATAATAATCTCAGCTGGTATACCTAGACAGCTGGTAAACTCAGCTGGTACACCTCAGGGCATCAAGGTCTGAACATCCTGAACAAAGTCCGGTGATTGATTCCACCCCACAGCTGCAACTAACAGCAGAGTGTACACGCAGGCACGCTACGTGCACAGGCTGCAGCATGGCATGCTCGATTAGCTAATGGCAGGATCTCGCAGAACAAATCTCAAACTGCATGCATGCACCCTTAATTCCTATTAGATTATTAGATCCACTCGTCCATTCCTTCTCCCAAAAGGAGATTGAGATGACGCATCGCGAGCCGCTGGTCCACCCAAGCCTCCTTGACCGGCGACACACCGCCACACACTCGGCACATCAAGCAGTTTAAACCAGACGTGCACATTGACCATGGCAACGCACATCACCCACTGCGCATGCATCATCATCACTGCTGTCCATCGCCATGAGACAACCAGCTGCTATGCTCATCACATCACGCACCCACCGGAGGATCTCGTGCGTCCGCGGCTCCTCCGCCGCCATGGCCAGGGCCTTGCTGGTTAGGTCATTGCGAAAGACAAAGGAACCGCTGCCGTCCGCCACGCCGCTAAGGACCTGTGTGCGCGAGCCCTGCAGCTCCACCACCAGTACCCTGGGTGGGTGCATGCCCCCCCCCGGTTGATGCAGCCTCGCCCTCGTGTGTTGGATGTGGCAGATGAGCGTGGCGGTGAAAAGAGAATTGGTGTCGGCCGCGTTGACGTCCGCCTGCAGCAGGACACGTTGCGTCAGCCAAGGGGTGCAATATTCCCCCCCCCCCTAAATTTAGATGATACACCTTTGTTATGCCAGATCGAGGTGAAAAACTGTGAAGGCTTGTCACACACAAAGAAGACAGACGTCACGAGACGTGCTTTGCGAGACCATGCAAGCGTTTGCGATTATATGGTGTTTGCAATTGTTTGCAAGTGCTTGCAAGTTTTTGCAACTGCGTTTGTAAGCTTACGCAAGAGGTTGAAGGTGGCACGCCACTCCTCCTACGTACTTCAACAGTTTATGAAACACAACGCTCGTCTCTACCATTGCGGCTAATAATAAAAGAAAACTAATGAACAAAGCAACGCGACTTGACAGGGAGGGCAGCAAGCGGACGCTCGGCTGGCCAGGCGACCGCCAGCATAAACCCAACCAACTCGTACTGCGCTGTCTGATACGCTGGATTTTGGACCCACAAAACTCGCAAATCCTCAAAGCATGCGCCACAAACTCCCTGATTTCCATGAACAAGGTCAAAACTGCCAACCATGTCATGCCCTAGACACAGTATGCTTTCATCGTTATCACGGGGAACACAGTGTTTAACCAGCCTTCATCCCCGGCGCATGCTTTTGTGGATGTGTTTGCATGGGTGGATGAGCGCACGCAGCAACGGCCGCCCACCAAGGCACCCACCGTGCCGATGCCCTCCAGCGAGAGACTGTCATCCGTCACCAGCACGGCGGCGTACTCCTCCACGCGCACGCGCTCCAAGTCCACGCGCCGGAGCGGGTCGCCCGACACGTAGTTGACGCGCACCTTCTTCGGCCGCGCGCTTACCAGGTGGCTGCGCTCCTGTAGGCGGGCCGCCGCCGCGCGTGCCCCCGCCGGGCTCATGAAGGTGACCTCGGACCCTGGCGCCAGGTACCGATCGAGCGAGATGATGATGGTCTCCACGTCGTTGGGCCAGCCGCAGATGAGCACCTTCTGCGGGAGGTCCCACGCGGGGGATGCAGGACCGCCGTCCCCACCCCCGCCCCCGTCCACCCGCCAGTCTTCCAGCACCGAGGCACCGCTGGCCCCCGCGCCGTCCAGACTGTGCCGCGCGCTGTTTCCCTGTACATCTTCTTCCACATCCTTCATGCCGCTACTCGCTTTTTTCCCGCCATCATGGTCTGAAATGTGCGGGGCCTCGGTGCTGGAAACGTCACGGGTGGCACCCCGCTGCGCAGCCCTCAGTGACTCTGATGTGCCAGAATCAACCATGCCTTCTCTCGCCTGCCTAGCTTCTGATACGTAGCTAGACACGCCACTTCTTCCCGCCGCATCCGCCGCATCCTCCGACGCCCGTTCCCCGTTGCCCCTCACGTCCTCCAGCCCAAGCAAGAGCGCGCGTCGGTCGGCCGCCGTCAGCTCCCCCATGAGGTACCGTGCCACGCGCTCCCTGGCACGAGGGGAAGGGGCGCGCGTCCGCCGCCCCAGCTCCCTGCATGCTGACACCAGCGCCACGAAGTCAGCATAGGGGGTGGTGTGGCTGACCTCCCACAGACGCTCCATGCCCCGCGGAGGCAACCCCCTCCGTTGTGACCGGGGTCGCGCCGGGCCTTTTCCATCAGAAACAAGCCCCGCGTGGCCCTGCTTGCCTGTTGGGGGGGTGGGAGGCATGTGGACGTATATAGGCGCCTCGTCGCGGGTAGCCGGCCAACCTTCGGGCGCACCCTGAGGCAAACCTGCCCTGCTGCTGGCATGGGTGGCAGGATCCTGTGGGGGCCCTCCATGCCCCGGCGCGCTGGTAAGGTAGCCGCCCACCCCTCTGACCTCACCCTGGCTATCCTTGATGCCTGACCCTACCCGCGCCATCTCACCGCCGTGACCACCACTGCCGCTTCCACCCACGCTGCTGCTCACGCTACTGCTGTGTTTACTGCTGCCCGCCAGTTGGCCACCCGCGCCCATGCCACCTACACACCTGTCACACATGAGAGGCCACTGCGCGTCCCCCGCCAAAGCGTCCCAGGGCGTGTCCGCCTCCTTTCCCCCCATGGTGGAAATGTGGTCAGAGGCGCGCTGCGGCCGCATGGCCATACCCTGCCCGTCTCCCTCCCCTTTCGACATATTATTTTGCGAGCACTGACAGCCGTCATCCTCCACCACGCGCCGCACCGCATCCGCCACTTGCAGCACGCCGGGGAAGGGAGACATCGGGCGCCCCTGCATCGCCGATTGCGCCTCCATCACTCGTTGGTGCTGCGGTCTTTGTTGTCGTTGTTGCTGGTGCTGTGGTGATGGTTGCTGGTGCTCCTGCTGCTCAACGCCCTGTGGTGATGGTTGTAATGGCATGGACAGCTGCCGCCACGCGGTCAAGTCCCCCGTTTGTTGAGTGCTCACTGTGTTCGCAGTCATACGCGGTTGGATGCCGCCACATCGTTGTTGGATCGGAGTCCCCGACGAGGCAGGGGCCCTAAACGCCATGGAGCCATCACCGCCACCGCTCACACCCTCATTCCCTTGACAGCCATCCTCTTCTCCCAGCAGCTGCAGCGCCTGCAGCAGCTGCCGCAAGTCCTCCCCCGCGTCCCTCGCTCGCGAACCCCGGTAGAAGGCTGGCAGCGCCGACGGCACGCGCAGGCCCATGTCTCCACGGCCTGGCTCCATTCCGTTCCCACCTTGTTGTGGGGACCGTGGGGCCTGACCGGGTGCGCCAACGGCAGCAGAGGCAGCAGGGGGGCCGCCGCCTCTGTGGACTACTGGCATCCGGGCATCTGTGTCGACCCCTAAGATCCACTCACTTTCCGGCTCAAACCACTCACCTTCTCCTCCTTCTCCCGTTTCCTCCTCCTCTTCCTCCACAGGTGCACTTGTCCATGTGATCGCCCAGCGACGACCAGTCCTCCGCAGCAACTCCCCTCCGCCGCCATCACCAAACCCCACATCCCTGCCCGGCAAATCGGCTGGCCGTGTGCTCGGCCCGTAGCCATAGCCGGTGGACACCTCCTGCAACGCGCTGCCTGCTGGCGTCGTGGGTGCATCCACCAGGCCAGCGGCCGACGCCGACGGCTGATGGTGGAGGGTGCACTCACCCGCCTGCTGCATGCCCCCCAGCAGCAGATCCCTCAGGTGCTCCCAAAGGGGGGGCGGGCGTGACACCTCGGCCCGTCGCCTCGCCAACCTAGAAAACAATATAAAATAAAGAAAATCCCGTCACATGGCAGTTGAGATCCATTAGAGCGGCTCACCCAGAATATGCCATGTCAACATGCCTTTTCGGTTACAGTAGCATGCCACTTAGAAGCGATTGTAAGCGATATGCCATGTATTAACCATTTATATGCCAATCATAAGCCAATGTCATAGCGCCACCAACTACCTGACACACCCACCCGATATCACACCAACTGCCCATCCAGGCTTTAGCCGGTTCCGTGCTGGCATCTGCCACTGCCACACCGTGCCCCAGTCCCTTTCATGGACTTCGGCTGACAGGCCACTCGCTGCCCTTGTCTGCACGACGCAGCGTCAAGTAGCTCATCTACCACCTTCATGCGCTACAAACTACCACCATCATGCCTGCTACGGAGAATAGCACACCGTCGTGGTCATTATCAATATGAGATTGCATGCCCACACATGCATCCTTGATACATGCCGGTGCATCGGTTGGGAACGAGGACAGTTGGCGCCTGCGGCTGTTCGCCATGCATCCGGTTGACGTTGATCGGAGGCGTGATGTGGCGAGGCGAGCGTGCACGAAGCCATTGGTGCTGCCACCGGCGGTCAGGCGTGCATTGCCGACGGGTAGCTGCTAGAAATCAGGTAATGTGCGCTGGCAGCTACGGGCGATGCATTAAAATCGTGCAGACATGGGCAAGGGACAAGATGCACAGTGAGAATGATGCCGCAGACAAACAGGCCAAGGGGCCCGAGGAGCCGGGGGGAATATCCTCAACCCCCCCCACCCGCCCACTTCCCCCCCCCCCCCATCCCCCCCCCCCCCCCTCCACCCCATCCCCCCCCCCTCCACCCCATCCCCCCCCCTCCACCCCATCCCCCCCCCTCCACCCCATCACCCCCATCCCCCCCCCTCCACCCCATCCCCCCCCTCCACCCCATCACCTCCCATCCCCCCCATCCCCCCCATCGGCCCCCATCCCCCCCCATCCCCCCATCCCCCCCATCCCCGCCATCCCTCACCACTACTCATCCCCTCACCATTTCTCGTCGACCGGCCCCCACACGTGCTGCGGAGTCTCCCCCCATGTGACCCGGTCGTTGTCCTCCGCCAGCACCAGCAGAGCATGACCTGGCAGCACGACAAACTCCTCGGGAGGGCACAAGCGCAGGCCGCACTGGACGATAGATATGCATGGTGGGAGGGCCGCGCAGGCAGGTAGTGTCGTTGTTGTTTATGGCGGTGTTGGTGTCGTTATTGTTATTTGTTGTGGTGGGAAGGGGGGAGGGGGGGCGGGAGGAGGGAAGGGAAGGCGGTGTGTCGTGACGGGGAACAGCAGAGCTTGCAAATGTCACCACCAGAAGTTGGTTCTTTACATGCGGGGAACGGAGCACCACCGCACAGGTACGGATGCCAGATGCCGAATGCTCTCCCATGTACGTCCACGTGCGAGTCGCGGCGCGCCCCCACCCAAGGGGGCCCCGCACAACACAATGCACGGCCCCGACCGGGAAACATCAGCGAGAGGTCACCTCGGGCTACGGGTGGAACCGGCTGTAAGTATAAGACATACACCATTCCGATCCCCTGCGGATGTGCCGACGCCGGTGCTGGCGTCTCAGACCCAAGCATTATTGTTATGACCCAACAAAAGGCACGGACGCACACACACCTGTGACGCATGCACGCAGTGGCATGCCTACCTCAGGGTCCCACACGCCACAAGCGATGGCATCGGTCAGGTACGCCCCGAGCTCGCCAAAGGTGCGGTGAGCGTGGCGGCGTGGCAGAGGGTGGAAGTAGAACTCGCTGCCTCCAAACCCAAACAGCTGCGAGTAGACCTCGGTGATGCCCGGCATGAACACCGCCTGCACCATGAGGCGGCTGATGACGTCACCGGACACCACGTGGCGCATGCTGGCGGCGTAGGAGGGGGGAGGGGGGGAGGGGCCAAGCATTCAGTGGGAGGGGGGGGGGTTGCAGAGGGAGACGCGCTCACGCACCAGTGACGTGTGCAAGCACAAATAAAGCAACACAAACTGACCGACATCTGATTACGACAAATTGTGCCTCTGCGTCAGCCGCTAACCCCTCACACGCACGCCCACTTCCATTCATTTGTCATGAGTAGGGTGGCAGAGTGCTTTGATACGTGACGTATGCCATCAACAACACGATCGTGGTGGCTAGGCAGCACGGCTAGGCCAGCAGCTTCCATAAACGATGGGCTACTGCCATCCCCTCGTTCTGTGCCCATCCTTGTGGATGCCGGCCAATGATTATATACCCGTTGCAACAGGGTGACCTAACACCACAGCATGGTTGCCCCCCGAGGCCCCCCTCTAATGCCCCCGCCCAAAGCGCCTGACTCTAGTGCGTCCACCATGCAGGCAGACCCAGCGCATGCCCCTACCCACCCACCCGATTGCATCCCCATCGCACACAGGTGGCAGGCCTCCCCCGAACCAAAAATTTTCCTTGCAAGGACAACACTCAACTTCAAATCATTAGGCAGCACTCAAACACAACACTTGCCAAGCCATACACAACAGCATTCGCGTCGAACCTAGCCCTACAACCCAATCGTCCCTCACCTCCAGTGCACGTGCGCATGCCCCAAGGATTGCAGCACATCAACGTGCGAGCGCGACTCTAGCTCCGCCACCACGTGCGGGCCCTTGCGCTGGCCCCCGTCATTCCATGATTCATCGCCGTCCCCCTTCGCCCCATTGGCCCCATTGGCCCCATGGGCCCCATTGGCCCCATGGGCCCCATTGGCCCCATGGGCCCTGGACTCCCTCCCGTCCCTCATCATGTGCCCACTGCCACTCCTTGGGTGGCTCCCATCACTGATCCATCTCCCCCCCCCCAATATGGACTGCTGCACACCGCGACTGCCTCCCGCGTCGCGTGCCACGCGTTGCAGCGCCAGTAGCACCCGCAGCACACAGGCGTCTCTCTCCTCCCGTCGCCGTGTGTGGTCGGGGGCCAGCACGACCACACAGCGCGCGCGCAGCACGTTCACGCGATGCAGGTCCGAGGGGAGGTCGGGGCTGCCCTGACGCCAGATGAGCTGAGAAGGTTGGGGGGGTGGGGAGAGAGGGGGAGAGCCAGGGGCAAGGAGGGAAGGTAGGAAGAAATGGGGGTGAGGACCGAGGTAGGAAGAATGGGGTGTGCGGAGGGAAGGTAGGAAGAAATGGGGCCGATGGAGGGAGTGGACGGAGAAAGCGGGGGGCAAGGCGACAAAGGGGGGAGTGAGGGTGTGTGCGATGGGGCGTTAGGCAGGACATGATGTACATCGTGCGGTGTGAGGCGAGGAAACATCACCTCAGGATGTCTGCGCAAACACACAGGCGACTTGACCAGGGTAGCCGAGCTTGGTACGGTGGTCAAGAGACCAGGTTGATCGAGGGCCACCATCCGATATGGTGGCTCGCATTGTTGCGGTGGCTCGCATCGCTCTGGTGGCTCGCAGCGTTCTTCGACTAGAAAAAGGCAACCAGCAGCTGCACTGGCGCACCAACCGGTCTCCTCTACATCCACGTATGCTCTTTACGCGAGATTGCCCTGTGCAGATCCGGGAGCAGCTCCTAAGCGTTGAGCGCTGCCAGACTTGTGAGGAAGCCGTGATGAGGAGGGCGGCCGTCTGAAACCAGGTCAAGTCCAAAAACTAGAGACCCGGCTACCAGGGCAGAAATGGTGCATTATATCTAGAATACAACAGAGGATAAATGACGTGTACGAGCAAACCACAACTACCTGGGATCCCTGCAGGGACGCGCGGGTGGCCGCGAGCTCCCCCTTCCAGTCCGCCTCCACCTCTGCCTTGCTCGTGGCGGACAGCAGCACGATAGCAACACCCCCCTCCGACCGGTTGGCCTCTGCCAGCTCGTTCACCAGCCCGAATATCTTGGCGTTGAAACCGAGCAGAAGGATGTGGTCCGTCTCCAGAACGTCGCTGAACCCGCGGTCGAGCTCGTCGATGCGCGCTGCGATGGCCTCCGCAGTCAGGCCGACAAAGCCGCCAAAGTTGACCAGGCCCTGCGCACATGCGCACAAGCACGAAATGCATCATGCAGATTCAACGTGGGTCCGCTGCAGCGCATGTCGTGAGCCGCTCGCCGTGATTATATGGGTATGCGGGCATGTTGGTATGTGGGAACGGGAGCCTCTGGGGACCACGGTATTACCTGGCCCCCGCCCCCCACGGTATTACCTGGCCCCCACCCACCACCATCCCCCCTGGCCACCCACCAGGATGCACAACACGCCGGCGGTGATGCGCTGGCGCACGTCGGCGTCCGCGAGCTGCGTCGACCCCGCATCCACGATGTATAGGAATGCGCGCCAGGCGGACTCGCAGTAGACATCGGCAGGTGCCGACGATGACTCGGACACGTCGCGGGTGGTGGTAGCCAGCACCAGCGCGGTGCCCAGCAGCAGGAGCGCCCCGGTGGCGCCGCTGAACAACAGGAAGCGGTTGAGGGGGCTTGATGTGTACACTTTGTCGATCAGGTAGCGCAGGCGGGAGAGCGGGCCACCACTGATCTTGTGCCAAGGCGGGCGCAGTTGCCAGGTGGCGGGGGGGGGGATGCCAACGGGGTGTGGCCGGCCTGGCACCCTGGATGTGGGGCGTTTGGAGTGGTCCTGTCGGTGATCCCTTGACTGTGGCGAATCTTGTGGGGGAGGAATTGTCAGATCATTGGGCGGCGGCGGGCCTTTATGACGGCCATTTTCATCGTGGTCGTCTTGCAATTCTGATCCTGTGATGCGGACGTGACCTCGCATGATCCACGAACCCGCCACCCGCCGTATGCTGCCGCCTGAAAAGGGGTGGCCCGGGTAGCCCAACCGAGCCGGGTATAGAAACGGTGGACGCGAGTCGCGCTTCACACGGTTAGTCAACCCTGGCCTCCCATTTATTCGGCAATAAAGGGCTGCTGACGTCGCCGCACCGTGGCAGCGGTTCGCCCCTCCCCAATATTGCTGCATGTCTCCGACTCGGCTCGCTACGGGCAGCGCACTCCTCTGCATCAGCTAGAATGAAAAAACGGCAGCGCTCCCATCCCCGCAATTTGAAGCCCGCGTCGATTCCCTTGACGAGTTATTTCCAGTGGTGAGCACGAAACCAACCCCGATGGTACCATCAGCAATCTCGTCAGACAGCCGACGCCACTAGATACAGATTTGGTGGGAGGATCGCGAATTCTGCTTGTTCGAATTCGGCGTGACAATAATCACCGAGCCAGAAGCCCATGATTACTAATTACAGTAAGGTTTTTACTACCAGAACGATGGAATAATGTCGATCGAGCTGCTCCGGCTTGACAGGAGTCAGGATGCGTCTAGGCAGAGCTTGCCACTTGGCAGGAGAACCTGCGTCAGGTGCTGAAATGATGGCAGACTGGCACAGCTGTCCAGTGTTCAGTACAACCCGTGAGAAAGGGAAACATCGCATCGAGGGATGAGCGACGTTCAAAAAACGAAATCGGCCGGGACGTTCCTACGTACTAGGTAGGTACTGGCGCAGAGACCGTCGAACATCATACCGTACTGACGTGAAAATTGCATTATTTACCATTTACCCGGAAAAAAAATTGCATTATTTTGCATGTTATTTTGCCGCAAATATTGCAAACGCCAAACATCCATGCTCACTAGACCAGGGTACTAGACCAGGGCCAATTAGAGCCCTCTGAATCACCCGACGTCGGCACTCCGTCATCTGGCACTCATCTACCTAGCGGCCTTCTCTTGGGCGGGCGGGCGGGCGGGAAAATGTTTGAAATGGCGGCTGTGGCGGATTTACGATTTTCACCCGCCTACGCTTCGAGGACTGAGATAAGTTTTAGCCCATCGAAACCTCCTGCGTGAGACCTTCGTAATGAGCTCTCATTGCGCCACCCATGCGCAGCTTTGACAGACTTATCGTCGCCCTGCCAACTGAGCCGACGCCTCGACTCCTTCTCAGGCTCAGCACTGTAACCAGGCCTTATTTCCTCAACCGCTGTCGATACGCCGGTTTCCCTCTTTTACCTGATTACCTCGCATGCCCATGCACGCGATTCGAGCTTTCTTGGGTCAATTCTGTGCAGTTACCATAATTCTAGCCCCACCGACAATTCAGCCGCCCCTTAGGCTGTTGAGTGATGTCCGATTGGCACGATGGAGAGGCCTCCATCACATTGGCGACCTGACGAGTGGCCCACATGTACCGACGAGACCTGCATCTCGAGCTCCTCGGCCCTCACGTTGCAGCTGTCACCACGCGAGACGCCCTGAGACTCTCGGCATCATTTTTCCCATGCAATATCACGCCCTCGATTCGCAGCAAGCACAACACCTTGAAATGGCCTTTTTTTACATAAATTATGGCCCATGGCAAGTATATATTAAAGAGACAACCAGCGCAGGCCAGAAATCGGGAGAATCCGGACCATGGTAGCTCGAGCCTGCCGTTATCTTTTCCGCGTTTTCGAGTCGTTCAGGATGATGAAGATGAATGGTGATGGAAATGTGTATCCTTGTGCATTGAAATTATGGCTGGCTTACGTGTGGAGCGACTAGATGACCTAGACGGTGGGGCCGGAAACAGCATGCTTGATCAGGGCGTGTGTTTCTAGCCTAACTGGCCGGGAGTGTCTAGTGGTGAGCACCATTGCTGCGATCGCTCTCCCACCATTTACGAGGAAATACCCGCAAATGGAAAACCACTGAAAAGGTCTAGCTAGTCAGTCATCACGTTAGCCATGCCATGATTCCAAACGTCCAAGAACTGCACACGGTGCAAAGGCAAAAAGCCGGAGGACAGCACTTTCAAATGTGCGGCGGGAACCAAAAGCCCGCGGATGCCAGAAAACATCGTGTTGCGGCAGCGACGCGACGATGTGGACAACGAATCCAGCAAGTATATATTAGTCAGATTGACCTAGGAATGGATCCCACCACTCCCCGCGATGTGTCTGGCTAGCGGTGGAGTAGTTGAGTCAAAATGATAAGTTTACATGGTATTCCATGCTTAATAAGTTTGCTCCAGATCCAAGGCCGAAATTGGCCACCTAAACCACTTGCAGTGGCATAGAAACAATAATTGATATCAGATTATGCTGTAACTTTGCAATGGTGACGAATAATAGTTGTTCTGACGTTGTACAAAGTTCTACGCCATTTGGAGCCCTAGTTGGTGACAAATGCTAGCAAACTTTTGCTAGCATTTGTCATTCATGGCCATTTTAAATCAATATTTAATCCAAATAATGTCAGAATGCCACCAAAACTTTTTGCAATCATGCCAGCACCTGACGCATGGTCTAAATAAGTCATGTGCAAGAATTCAGATCACGCAGAGCCTGAAATGGTGACATTTGCCAGCATTTGTCACCATTTTTTGCCTTTTTACTCACAACTTTAACAACACTTATATTGTTGTCACGTTAATTAAGGCTGACCTTGTTCATTGGATCTCATATCTTGTTGATATAAACACCTTCATTTGTTTTGCGGGCAATGTATACCAACAAGCTATCGGCATCCCCATGGGCACTGACTGTGCCGGGCTCCTTATATAATAGACACGTGACTGCGTCACGTGAGCATAAGTCCTCAATGGGAGGGGAACATGGGGGAATGGACATGTGGGAGAGGCCACACGGGATGGAATGGATGGTCTATCTAGGTCCTAGTTACAGGGGTGTGGGCACCGCGGCCCGAATCGCTATGAATGCCATACTTGGTCACACGCGGAGCCCCCACAGACTTGGGGGTGGTCTCCTTCATCACTACTTGCCACCATCTGCCTCCATATTACAGACAAACCAGGAGGCTGCCCGGGTGTGAGCCCGTCACGTCTAGTGTAGCACATGTCCATGCCGAGTCTATATCACGAAAAGTCCACGGGTGGCGGCCCTGCCGCGCGCAGCCGGGGGCACGCCAGGTGAGGACATATCGCCCAGGCTGGGCGGGCTTGGTGCCAGCTAGTCGCTATATGATGTATCTACCTGATCTGTGCGGGCCAGGTGCCCGGCTAGTAGGCCCAGGCGCCTGTGCCGAATGATGTGGGAAACATAGGGCAAATCAGCGTACAAATCCTCATTACTAATGTGCAAACCAAAGGGGATGTTAAGGGCCTTGCGCAGCATCATGGTGACGGCGCCGTCGAGTCGTTGCTCCAGCTCCTACGTCAGTGTCCAGGTCTCGGCGCCGTAGGTCAGGATCGTCAGAATTACGACCTTGAAGAGGTCACGCTTGACGATCCGGGGTAGGGCGGGGTTCAGCTCCACCAGCGGCGGTGGTCATGGAGTTGCGCCCACGCCATATGCCGATCCGTGTCGTCAGGTCGTCCTCGAAGTCGGGAAGCCAACTGCCGAGCAGCTTCAATGAAGCGGCCTGAAGTAGGGTAGTTGACCTCGGTGTGGTCTAAGAGGCGGAGTGTGGGTGCCAGGGGGCCCTGCCATGCCGAGGGCCAGGGCCTCCGTTTTGGGGCTGATCAATTTCTATACCAACCGCACGAGCCTCGAGCGCCAGGCAGTCCAGCCAAAGTTGGGCAGACTCCAGTGTTCAATTATACGGCGTATTATACGGTATTAATTAATTAATAGACACGTGACTGCGTCACGTGAGCATAAGTCCTCAGTGGGAGGGGAACATGGGATGGAATGGATGGTATAAGCTATCTAGGTCCTAGTTACAGGGGTGTGGGCACCGCGGCCCGAATCGCTATGAATGCCATACTTGGTCACACGCGGAGCCCCCACAGGCTTGGGGGTCAGTGGTCTCCTTCATCACTACTTGCCATCTATCCTTGCGCACCATCTGCCTCCATATTACAGACAAACCAGGAGGCTGCCCGGGGGTGAGCCCGTCACGTCTAGTGTAGCACATGTCCATGCCGAGTCTATCACGAAAAGTCCACGGGTGGCGGCCCTGCCGCGCGCGGCCGGGGCACGCCAGGTGAGGACATATCGCCCAGGCTGGGCGGGCTTGGTGCCAGCTAGTCTATCTGATGTATCTACCTGATCTGTGCGGGCCAGGTGCCCGGCTAGGCCCAGGCGCCTGTGCCTAATAATGTGGGAAACATAGGGCAAATCAGCGTACAAATCCTCATTACTAATGTGCAAACCAAAGGGGATGTTAAGGGCCTTGCGCAGCATCTTGGTGACGGCGCCGTCGAGTCGTTGCTCCAGCTCCTGCATCAGTGTCCACGTCTCGGCGCCGTAGGTCAGGATCGTCAGAATGACGACCTTGAAGAGGTCACGCTTGACGATCCGGGGTAGGGCGGGGTTGCTCCACCAGCGGCGGTGGTCATGGAGGTGCGCCCACGCCATGCCGATCCGTGTCGTCATGTCGTCCTCGCAGTCAGGAAGCCAACTGCCGAGCAGCTTGAAGCGGCCTGAAGTAGGGTAGTTGACCTCGGCATCGTCTAAGAGGCGGAGTGTGGGTGGGGGCCCTGCCATGCCGAGGGCCAGGGCCTCCGTTTTGGGGCTGATTTCTAGACCAACCGCCCGAGCCTCGAGCGCCAGGCAGTCCAGCCAAAGTTGGGCAGACTCCGGCTTCTCGATGAGCGTGATGTCGTCGGCATAAATGAGGTCAGCTAGTAAATTCTGCTTGTTAGTCGGCCCCCCTTCCCCAAGCTCGTTCGTGATCGCTAGGCCAGGGGCACGGCCTGCAATGCTAGCAAAGCGAGCACGTGCCTGGCGCATAACATAATCCACTACAATAATAAACAGGTACGGCGACAGGACGCAACCCTGCCAGACGCCGGTCTGCAGTGGGCAGGGCGGGGTTATGCCGTGCTGAGTGCGCACCGAAGTGGTGGACCCCTCATACAGCGTGCGGATGACGGTAATCAGGGGAGTGGGGACGCGAGCGCGAGCAAGTACAGCCCATAGAGCGTCCCAGAGGACAGAATCAAAAGCCTTGATGAAGTCGACGATTATACGGTATAATACGGTATAATACGCGTTATACAAGGTCGAGCGTATAATTTTTATCCGTTTTATACGATTTGCGTATTTTTACGTATAATACGGCGAATAACACGTATCGGCGCGCGTATAATGGGGTTTTCGCGCTCATCCGAGGTCCGGCAGCCAAATTTCCAGGTAAATAGGTGTACGTTTATTCCAAATATAGCCAGTAGTTAGCTTCCCTGCTCCGGCAGCCAAATTTTTCGTGCGGGAACCAAGGCGGGAAAGCAAGGGAACTTAGAAACACTACGGAAACCATCCACTGGTTGACATTTGGCGACCGTGAGACACAAGGATCTTACAAGCAAGCTACACTGTAGCATGGCAAGTTGGCAACCCTCCATGCTGTTTAGGTCTCTGCCCTTGCCTCTCGGGCAGCCATGCACCGAATATTGAAGTCATACAGAAAACTGACTGGTACGAGAGCATGGCCGCTTTACATTTTAGGCATGATCCTTAGGTCTTGAAAAGCTTATATCCTTGGCCAGGCAGCTTTGGGATGTGCGCGGATGTGTCTCGACCTTCTGCTCGATGCGGCAACCTCGTTTCAGCAACCAGGTGGCGACCGTGCATGTGCTAACTGTTGATAGGCGGGAAATGCCCCTACATTTGAACGCGGATAGCTATTTCACGTTATTCCTTACATGATTTATAGGCGACGACGGCCAGGAAAGGCTCGCAGCTACGTCCATCAGGTGGGCATGCTGGCTCCGTCAAGAAAGGTAATATGCGGTTTTGATCTGGTACGTGCTATCCTGTTCACGTGTTCATTGTACTGTATCAAGTTGTTGGGTGGATTGTAAAATAATCGTAGACCTGTAATGGAGGTTTTCTGCTTGTCTTTTGGTTGCTTTACTGCCTCTACGCATTGTTGGCTTGTTGTGATGGTTGGGGAATACCACTACGACATGCAGATTTTGGACCAGGTCTGTCTGCTATTAGCTTATGCTTCATCGAAAGCAGTGACGTCGTGCTTGGCACGGTTTATAAATATGATAAGCTTGATAACGCGATGTTTTTTCTTGCTAAAAGCATCTCGAAACAAGTGGTTTTCTGGCCAGATCTAGCCACTATTTCTTGTTTTGCTCGCCAAAGTCAGCCTTCTTCTTGTGTGCTCCTCATGCATACAAGAAACATGGAGATGCCCAGGACCTGCTTGCATGGAAGCATAGCCATCTTACTTCTTTTGCTTTTTTCATCTTTCCATTTCATTTGGCGTTGTTTTGTAGGGTATAATGCATAGGTAATCTAGCTCCTTGGGAACCCCGGTTTACACGTCCAGTGTTCCCAAGCACTGCTGAGCAGTGGCAACCCATGTATCATGTGTAATTTAGTGTCAGAATGTTCATGTGGACTGCTTGAAATGATATCAAAATGCATGAAACAACCCCCAAAACGACGAAATCCAGTATTTGCGTATAATTTCCGGATAATACCGTATTATACCGTATTATCCATTATACGGACCCCGCGCGTATAACCGCGTATTGCGTATAATTGAACTCTGGCAGACTCCGGGTTCTCGATGAGCGTGATGTCGTCGGCATAAATGAGGTCAGCTAGTAAATTCTGCTTGTTAGCCGGGCTCCTTGCAAACCTCTATCAATACACTTATGAGCTTGCATTCGTGGAGAATCTCATTGCCTCAAATGATGATGTTCTCATCAGGCGTTTTATCCACACATGTCGATACATTGATGATGTTATTGCTTTCGACAACCCTGATTTCGCAACCCATTTGTATATCACAGCTGGTCGATCTGCCTGGCATCTACCCGCAAGCGTCCCTCACGTTAAAGCTCACGTCGGAGGATACTAGTTGCAATTACCTCGATCTTAACATTACCCATAACTTGAGAAGGGCTGGCGTACGTCTGTCTATTATGATAAGCGCAAGGATCCTAAATATCAGCAAATTCCTTTTATTCGCTACCCCGATATTCACAGTCCCCTTTCCCACACAGCAAAAATGGTGTTGTTCTTAGTCAGTTACATCGTTTTTCCCGTCTTTGTTCTTATCGTGTCGATTTCATCACGCGACTCTTGTTGAACTCTTGCATCGTTTGTTGGTCAAAGACTATGACCAAGACATTATGCTCCGTCAAGTCCGGTGTTTTTTGCAACGTCACCCACATCTGTTCGGTGCTGCCCCTTGGCACAAGCTCTACAAACAGGTCGTGGACCGGCTGGATCGCGTAGTATCTCCGCACATCTGAACCCTGTGATGCCAGATCTAGCTCCTTTGCGGATGTTCCGAGCTTGGCACTGGATTCGTTGTCCACATCGTCGCGTCGCTGCAGCAACACGATCATTTCTGGCATATGCGGGCTTTTGGTTCCCGCCGCATGCACATTTGAAAGTGCTGTCCTCCGGATTTTTGCCTTAATTGCACCGTGTGCAGTTCTTGGACGTTTGGAATCATGGCATGGCTAACGTAATGACTGACTAGCTAGACCTTTTCAGTGGTTTTCCATTTCAATGCGGGTATTTCCTCGTAAATGGTGGGAGAGCGATCGCAGCAATGGTGCTCACCACTATAGACACTCCCGGCCAGTTAGGCTCGAAACACATGCCCTGATCAAGCAAGCTGTTTCCGGCCCCACCGTCTAGGTCATCTAGTCGCTCGATCTACACGTAAGCCAGCCATAATTTCAATGCACAAGGCTATACACATTTTCGTCTCCATTCATATTCATCATCCTGAACGACTCGAAACACGGACCTGAAGATAACGGCAGGCTCGAGCTAGTACCATGGTCCGGATTCTTCCGATTTCTGGCCTGCGCTGGTTGTCTCCTTGCTTGACACTAACCACCAAGACACTCCCCAAGCTGAGGCACATACATCATGACGTTAAATGTTTGCAGGCAACTCAAGAATGACTAGCTAGTACAAACAGTGTGCAAAACCTTGGTGCATGTGGATGCCTGAGTGGTGACCATTGCTAGCAGAATGCATCATGTAAGGTAGACTGTATTTCCAGTTACTGTGCATGCCACAAAGTGTCATGATGTGCAGTGCTGCCAGCCAGTGCATGTCCATATTTATTATAGCCCACGACAACATACCGCAAAACTACTTGGCACATTGCAAAATGGGAATTAAGGAAAGGTGAACAAGACATGCCACGTCACTAACACAGCCACTTGAATGCTACCAACACCCACCATGCATGATATAATAAGCTATGTGTAATGCATGCATGTCGAGAATATGCCGAGCGAGGTGAAGTGTCACCAAGGTTGGTGCCCACATGTCACCTGGCATCCGCGTATGCTCACATGGTATTAATAATTAATTAATTAAACTCGTGCTCCCGTTGGGGAGTCACGGAGCACCGAAGTGCTTTTAATCCCTGTGTGTGCACTACAGGAGAAAGGGCAGAGACCCCCAGTCTCCTTCATGCCAAAGGCATGCCACAGCTGCAATCGGGCGCGGCTAGCTAAAAGGACAGGCTAACGATCCGGCAAACTGTGGGTGCAATACTTAGACCCATGTGAGCATATCATAGCAAGGAGCGTGGGCAAGTAATCTGAACATAGCCACATGGTATGGCCTTGGCATATCCCATCATCTCCGGCCATCTCTTGCACTTTGTGCGCACCGGGCCAACCATGCAGTCACCCACCCATGCAGCCACTCTGGCCACCTACCCACACAACTGCTCACACACTCGCCCGCCCGTGCACCCAGACACCCACCCGTCCACACACCCAGTGACCCACCCACCCACCCAGCCACGCACGTGCTAACCCACATTTTATAACCACGCGTGCACCTAGGCACCCAGCCACCTACTATACCAACCCACTTGGACATCCACCCACCCACCAAGGCACCTAGCTGCGCAACCCACACACCAATCAGGTAATAAGGAGGCATTCACCCATCCAATTATGAGCGAACCACCCAACCACCCAACCACCCAACCACCCAACCACCCAACCACCCAACCACCCAACCACCGAAACACCCAGCCAGCCGGCCCCATATGCACCCCTCAGGCCAGTGACCCACCCTTGACCCATATGGACCCACGCCTACCCACTCAACCACTCACTGCCCCCACACCGTTATACCCACTGACCCACCCACACATGCATTTTCTCAGCCAGCCATCCACCTATACCTCACCCCCAACGTGCACAGCCCTTCACCCGCGATAGGTGAGACGGTCCCAACCATTAACCCATCCACACATCCATATCTGTGCGCCCACCCGTCCATCTAGTGCCCGTCCCGGCTTCGCCCACCGGCCACGTACCACACCTAGTCATCTACACATCCACCAAGTGAACCACCAATTAACCACCAATGGCCCACCCACCAACCCACCCACCCACCCACACGCATCCCTAACCAACCAACCACCAACTCGGCACCAAGCCACCACCCTCGAAACCGTGAGATTGCTTCACTCACGAATCCAACAACCCACCCACTTCGCAGTCCCCAAAGCTGATCAATCACCCAGCCACCTGGCCATCCGCCTACAACCCACCAGTCCCTTGCACTTATCCACCCATGCACCATGACCAGCCAGCCACGTACCCACCCATCCTCTCCAATCCCTGCCTGTGCTCCCTGGCAGCTACTCGGCCAGCCATTTACCACGGCATCCACCTTTCAGCCAGCCACATGCCATGGAACCCACCCACGCCTAGTAGGCATCCCTTGAAGCATCTATCTATAGCCTATGTAGTCACGAGTCAGAGACGGTAATTGTTGAGGGGTTAAACTCCACACACCCCGCCCCCTCTGACCCCCTCTTCAGTTACCCCCTCACATGCACCCCCCCGACGCGAAACCTTTCAACAACTGAACTGGCGTGGGGGTCGGTCAGACGGTCACGCAGTTTCTAGCAGTATATATGTATGCAATCGACACCACGGCACGTTCTACTGTCTCGTAGCGATCGATCTCCATTCTCCTGTCTACCAAAAGCAGGGCTTGCATTTGGATCCACTATTAATAACGCTGTCGGACCACCGGTGCGGGAATAAACTCAACTCAACTCAACTGCTCTTAATCAACAGTCTGTCTTAATTTCTGTCCGTCATGACCGGCGTCATGATCCTTATTATTTATTGGTCGCTAGTCGCCGCACCTCGCCGTGTCGCTCCGTACGCTTAATTTCGTAATGCTCGTACATTTTTGCAAAGGTACACATATTCCCGTATTTTTGCGGCTCAGTACGGCGTATTTGCCAACCTGGCTGGATGTGCTTAGGTCAGTACCCGACTAAGGTATACGTGACTCGTATACCTTCGAGGCACTTAATATTACATGTATACTAGGATGTATATAGCTCTGGTTTGCACATTAGCAACGAGGATGTATACCCTGATTTACCATGTGCTTCCCACGTTCACACAGCTGCATGGCCTGCACCTGGGCCTAGCCGGGCTGCCCGGGCACCTGGCCCGCACAGATCAGGTAGACACATCCGACAGGCTAGCTGGCACCAATGATCGATGAAGCTTGTCCATGGCGTGGGACAAGTGCACAGCCAAATTCCCTGCGATCACTGTGATTCCTTTTTGCCTGGTACCACTCGCAGATTTGACGGTCAGATATTCGGCCCGCCAGTCTGAACTGTCGGATCTTGGGTTCGAAATAAAAGTATGACACTTTTGAAATGTTGGTGGTTTTGGGGAAACTATGGAAAAGGTGGCGCCGTGGCGCGGTCGTATGCGTGGCCGTAGCTAGATCAATCATCGGACGGTTAAACTGGATGAGCGGAAATTACCCAGAACGAGAGGCCAGACTGTCGTCAGGATCAATTAAATCAGCGGCGAAAATCGTTGGTGGAAGGGCGGGGGTGGCGGGGCGGGAGGCGGCCCCCAAGAAACCGCGACAGACACGGGCGCGCTGAACCGTTGTGGAGGGGTGGCCAAGAATTAACCGCGGCAGTTACAAAAGGCGCCATGACGGCGCGCACTGGACTTGTCAGCCTGGAACTGGTCAACAAGAATATTCTGCCGGCAGCCTGCTTCTTTGTCCGGGCCTGGACACTTTCTACATCGGAATCTGTATTGTCTGGCCCACTCTGGTTCCGTGACGATCTCTTCTACTAAAATGGCAGCCTGAAGATTCAATCATGGCTCCGGACTGCTCCGGAAGATGGTGCATTCTCCCTTTTTTATTTCCGCGAGGCGGTTATTATTCAAGCGGATCACTGAACTTTTTACGCGGACAAACAACAGGTAGGTACTGCAATCTGGTTCAAAAGCAACTTCCATCTGAATTAATTAATTAATTAATTACAGGTGCTGCTTACAACTTCTAAGAAGTGTTAGGCGGCCATGCAGGCTACTTTGGGCCACAGATCAGCCCGTGGCTTTTTTGTTAGGTAATTGAAAATTTTTAATTAAGCATTAAAGTGCTTTGCTTTTCAGCTGGCCCTGTATTCATGCCATCGGGCCATCCTCGTGAAACATAGATCATAGATTGACTGGGGATCGTCATTGATCGAGCACACATCATTTCTATCTGAGCGTGGTCGGAGCTTGTCACATATTTTACCGGCCGGTTGGTGGAGGTAAGACTTGAGCAGCTCACGTGACGCTGTCAACGTGTAAGCTAATTAAATACTACATGAGAGTAGTAATTAATTGAGACTTGAGCAGATTAGTTCGTGACCGGCGCGTCTTTTATGTCAGTGTGACTACGGCCTATAGATGTCAAGTGCGTCAGCATCTGTACTGAGCACACGGATTTGTAGGTACGTGGCAATAGACCACTACGGTAGCGACTACACCACTGGAAGATTGTCACTAGTGTGGGATGTCCCATACCACCAACCATATTGTCAACATTTCATTTATAACAGGCCAGGATAGGCCGGTCAAATCCTGCAGTGCTGCCAGGCACTGCCACGCTTAATACCTCGACTCGACGGAAACCAATCTGCCACCAGAAACAAAACAATGAGGCATGCAATGGCAACAGTACCCCACAGTAAGCTCATTTCAAGTCCCCAACCAAATCAGCATCGTTTCAACATGGTTGATCATGTGCAAAAGAGAAAAGGCCACCCACCCACTGGCTGGCTAATTGAACATCCTCGTCACACCTGGTGTCAGACCTGCCAAAGAAGCGGAGCATGTGATGAACTATATGCCCTGCCCTATCTGTGACAGGTCATACACACATGCTGCCGCCAGTGAGGCTGGCCTTTCCTGAGCAGCAGCCACGGGGCCTACCTGCCGCCAGTCCACAGATCTGCAACTGATATCTCAGATTGCCCCGTTCCCCCAAGGGGTGCTTCCCTTTGAGAGACAAACCAGCAAGAGCGCTAGTATGGCCGGGCACCGCTTGATGTCAAATGCTACAAGCGGCGTGGTGTGTTGAAGAGGGAGAAAGAGCAGGCCACTAGGTACCTGCAGGTACACACTCACAAATGTATCAAGGAACAGGGCTGCTGCTTCTATAATCAAGAGGTACAGATGCCTGCATTCTTACATACGTTCTCCCACAAGAACGCGAGCGCAGATCCAGCCATCCAGGCAGAAGAGATCTGCCTCCACCCTTTCGCATGGCTGCCATGGCAGCGCAAGACTGGCTAGACGAGCTCTGGGCAAATCACAGAGTTCCATAGCAACGCCTCTGCCAGGCTCCACTCTTCTTCCCACCGCCAAACCAGAGATGCGGCCAGCAGGACAGATGCTATCATACAAACCTGCCCAGTAACATATGCCTCCATTATGACCAACGCCATGTGCCATCTATGGTGCCATACCATGCCACGCCACCGCGCTAGCAAACAGGAGATACCGCTGCTTGGGAACCTCGTAGTCGTGCAGATGTAGATAATACAAAGTACATTTGATACCGCACCCAAAATTACGAAACAGTAAACCTACAGTGACTTGTCTTCCAAGCCATACCAATACAACCCTTATCATCTTATCTATCGTGAACTTGCATACTGATTGTTCTGCAGAACATGGAACCCAAGGAACCACAACGAGAGTAGCTGCAGGCCAGCCCATCACACGTGCCACATCAGCACTGCTTGAGGAATTAAAGGGCTAATGACTGCCCATGACCAATTGTGTAAGAACTGCTACACAAGACACCATTCCTTTCATTCCGTGTCAGGGCAGCTGGCCTACCTGATGCACCAAGTACGCCTCGAACATGCTGGGCCGGATGACGATTTTGGAGAAGTTTTCACTCGCGGTCTGGCGAGGATGGCAGCATAACAAGAGACAGGGACGCCGATAGAACGACGAAGGAGGAGAACACCGAACACCGGGCACGGACATGAACTGGCATTAGTCCGAGACGTAAGGACAAGTGTTCCAAGGTCCATGGAAATCTGAGGGGCAAATATACGGAGCTAGCTTATGGCTAGGGAGGATGAGAGCAAGGCACAATGTCAAGTGCCACATGCCTAAGCTGATTGCACAGCGACAAAAACACAAATTTTTGCTAACTCAAATACATCCGGGTTCAAGGGAAGACCAGATAGGTATCTGCGACAATTACCCGGCAGAGATGTGAGCAAATGCAGTTCTGATGGGAAACCGGCGACAGCCCCATAACCATGAGCGAGCACACTGTGAACACAAACCCAGGCCCGTCCACACTGAACCATGGTGGGTGGGTGACGCGTGTGCTGCCACTGCTACAATTCATGGCGAGGCGCCCACCACAGTGCCACCTGGCGCTCACCTGGGACACCTTCTTGTTCTGTTTGTACGACTTCCAGGGCTGGGGCTCCAGGATCAGCACGCCGCCCTGCAGGGTCCAGCGGGCGCCCACGAAGAGAGCATCGCAGGCAGGGGGGAAGCAGGGTGGAGGGGCACAACAGAGGCCTCCGCGTAACCGATGGATGATGAGTGGTGGGGGTGGGGTGAATGATCATTGTTTACTTGCATGATTATTTGGTCGGTTAGACCCGGTCGGTCGGTCGGTTGGTTGGTTGGTCGGTCGGTCCGTTGGATGGTCGGTCGGTCGGTCGGTCGGTCGGTCGGTCGGTCGGTCGGTCGGTCGGTCGGTCGGTCGGTCGGTCGGTCGGTCGGTCGGTCGGTCGGTCGGTCGGTCGGTCGGTCGGTCGGTCGGTCGGTCGGTCGGTCGGTCGGTCGGTCGGTCGGTCGGTCGGTCGGTCGGTCGGTCGGTCGGTCGGTCGGTGTGTGTGTGTGTGTGTGTGTGTGTGTGTGTGTGTGTGTGTGTGTGTGTGTGTGTGTGTGTGTGTGTGAGTGTGTGTGTGTGCGGGTGGGTGGTTGGGTGGGTGGGTGGGTGGTCGGTCGTTTGGATGGTCGGTCGGTCGGTAGGTCGGTCGGTGGGTGGGTGGGTGGGTGGGTGGGTGGGTGGGTGGGTGGGTGGGTGGGTGGGTGGGTGGGTGGGTGGGTGGGTGGGGGTGGGTGGGTGGGTGGGTGGGTGGGTGGGTGGGTGGGTGGGTGGGTGCGTGGGTAGGTGGGTGGGTGGGTGGGTGGGTGGGTGGGTGGGTGGGTGGGTGGGTGGGTGGGTGGGTGGGTGGGTGGGTGGGTGGGTGGGTGGGTGGGTGGGTGGGTGGGTGGGTGGGTGGGTGGGTGGGTGGGTGGGTGGGTGGGTGGGTGGGTGGGTGGATGGGTGGGTGGGTGGGTGGGTGGGTGGGGGTGGGTGGGTGGGTGTGGGTGGGTGGGTGGGTGGGTGGGTGGGTGGGTGGGTGGGTGGGGGTGTGGTGGGTGGGTGGGTGGGTGGGTGGGTGGGTGGGTGGGTGGGTGGGTGGGTGGGTGGGTGGGTGGGTGGGTGGGTGGGTGGGTGGGTGGGTCGGCCGGTCGGTCGGTCGGTTGGTAGATTTGGTGGGTGAGTGGGTGGGTGAGCGAGTGGGTGAGCAAGGGGCTGGTTGAGGGAAACTGACACGGATATGACCGAAAGCAGAAAAAAAGCTCGGTTGTCTGCACCAGCAGCATGCCATTCCGTGATATCAGTCAGAAAGATGTCTGACCAGGCCATCATGGCGGTCCATGATCACACATCAGTGAGCGCCTCCCCACTTCCTGGCATCTCACCTCATCGAGCACCGTATACATTTTCCGGAACAGCTGAAGCAGGCCATCATCGCCCCAGTTGAGGTGCACCCATTTGGTGACACTGAGGCTGTCGCACGCAACAACAGCGCACCCACACAAAACACACACCCAGTTCATGCGCATGGCGGGGTGGGTGGTTCACGGGAGCAAGGGACGGTGACATCAGATGGCAGTCAGCCAGCGGACTGATTGTGCAAAACGATCAACATAGACCCGGTTTCTTCCGTATGGTCGCATGGCTCCTGCCATGTGCGGTACACACAGTTTTATGCCCTTGCCCAAACCCACCCCGTAGCCATCCGTCTGCCTGCCCGCCCGCCCGCCCGCCCGCCCGCCCGCCCGCCCGCGCCCGCGCCCGCCCGCCGCCGCCCGCCCGCCCGCCCGCCCGCCCGCCCGCCCGCCCGCCGCCCGCCCGCCGCCCGCCCGCCCGCCCGCCCGCCCGCCCGCCCGCCCGCCGCCCGCCCGCCCGCCCGCCCGCCCGCCCGCCGCCCGCCCGCCCGCCCGCCGCCCGCTCGCCCGCCCGCCCGCCCGCCCGCCCGCCGCCCGCCCACCCACCCACCCACCGACCCACCCGCCCGCTTGCCCCCCTGGCCGCCCACCCATCCACCCATCCATCCCATGTGCACACGTTCACACCAGTTGACCTGATACTCTGTGCGCACTGTCGGTGTGCCCACGTGACCTGTGGGGCACACACACGCACACGGACATTGGGCGCACACATGCACATGGTACAGAGGGCACACACAACCAAACAAACATCGGTTAGGGGGAGCCTCCCATCCCCCTACCAGAGCACTGTGTCGTAGCTGCCGGCCGCATGCGATGCCTCCAGGAAGTTCTGACGCTTGAAGCTGACGATGTCAGCCAGCGGCGTCGGCTGTGCTGACGCCAGCGAGTCGTCAGCGTCGCCCCCTGTGCCATCCCATCGGCTTCCATCCCTGGGTGACCCCCCTGCCAGCTGCGCCCCCTGGCTCCTCTCCCCCACCCTTCTGTCTGGGCTGGACAGGGCGCCCCTTGCCTCATCCCCTGATTCTGTCGACCGGCCACGGGACGTGCCCGCCCCATCTGACGATGCACCAGCGCCAGCATAAGCGCCGGTATCGGTGGCAGCTCCGGTCGCGTCACTTGGCTCTGACCACCCGGCCGACGGCCCCCGTTTCCGTTTGCTCTTGTGCTTGCGTGCATGGCAGGCGCCCTCCCCCACAAATTGCTGCTTGAGCAAGGCGCGCGCGCGGACAATCAACTCTGCCCCACAACAAGGGACAAAGGAATGGGCATGCCGGCATACCATGGCGCAAAGGGGCATGCCACGTCCGATATAACACAGAGGGCACCACACCTCGGTTTCGATGCCAGGGGAAGACGAATCCACGGTTGGCAAGTCTCAGGAGATGCACTGGTGGCAAGTACCAGGAGATGCATGGGTCACAAGCAAAGCATCAGGAGATAATGGCACAGCGGCGCAGAGAGGCTACAGAGCTAAGGGGGACCATCCAGTATCGAGGGACAAGCCAAAGTTAAAAGTAAAAGGACAGGCAACTAAAGAAAGCACATGTCAATATAGAAAGGGCAGGCCATTATGGCAAGGACATGCCGCTGTAAAAGGACAGGTCACCATAGAAGGTCGAGCAACTATCGAGGAACAGGACGCCAGAGCCCTCAGCCGTGCACCCCCACCCCCATCCCCACCCCCACCCCCACCCCCACCCCCACCCCCACCCCCACCCCACCCCACCCCCACCCCCACCCCCACCCCCACCCCACCCCCACCCCACCCCCACCCCCACCCCCACCCCCACCCCCCCCCCCCCCCCCCACCCCCACCCCCCCCCCCCCCGCCCCGCCCCCGCCGCCCCCCCCGCCCCCGCCCCGCCCCCGCCCCCGCCCCCGCCGCCCCGCCCCCGCCCCCGCCCCCCGCCCCCGCCCCGCCCCCGCCCCCGCCCCCGCCCCGCCCCCGCCCCCGCCCCCCCCCCCCCCCCCCGCCGCCGCCGCCGCCGCCGCCGCCGCCGCCGCCGCCGCCGCCGCCGCCGCCGCCACCACCACCACCACCACCACCACCACCACCACCACAACAACAACAACAACAACAACAACAACAACAACCACAACAACGTTGTTTTCATTTACACAATCTTCTTGTTGATCCTCAGACTAGCGCACGCTCGGACCCAGAGGATGGGCACACGACACGTGTGCAGGGGGCATCAGCAAGAATTACGACAGCTACGTCAACCCAGGAACTGGCCGCCACCGGTGGGTAGGGTACCTGCGTCGATGTCCACCCCCAGCATGCTCTTGCAGCCGAACTTGGACGCTGCACAAGTGGACAAAGGCACGACCACACACGGCCACCCGGCATGGTGGAAGGTGCAGGCACGGGGCACAGGCAAACGCGTGAGAGCAAGGGGGGGGAAAGGGGTGATATTTGTACAAGCAAAATAACTTGGTTCTGTGGCGTGATGAAGGTGCCACGCAATCGGGGTGGCGTAGGAGGTGTGGGCATTATCACTGGTAGTCGGAGCGAGCCGTAGACACCAAAACAGCCCCCACAGCCATCAGAAACAGAGCAAAAACAGAAGAACCCGCTGAAGCGACAGCAGATGGCGTAACGGGTGATGGCACAAACAGCGCTGGCGGGGCGTATCCATTGTGTACCGAATATGCTACCCTTGTGTACCGAATATGCTACCCTTGTGTACCGAATATGCTACCCTTGTGTACTGAATATGCTACCCTTGTGTACCGAATATGCTACCTTTGATCATGTGACCAGTGCTCTCACCCTGATGGCGCCCAGCGCCACACAGACAACATTTACGTGTTGTTTACGGTCACGTCATGGGCACCCGTCCACTTCTTTGTGGATTCCTTTTCATGATCCATTCCAGCGCGTCAAGGCCACTGCACGGTCTTGCGTTGACGCAAGCACTACCATAGATAGGCAAATGCAACTATTTTGAGGCACACAGGCACAGCATCATGAAAAAACTAGCCGGGAAAGAAAGAAGAAATGGCATCAGCAGATGCTCATGTCGTCCTTCGATCCCTTCATTCCGCCCCCTTCCCCCCCCCTTTTCCCCCTCTCCTTCCCCCCCCCCCTCCCCCTTCCTCTCCCCCCTTCCTTCCCCCTGGCCCCCTCCCGTGTCACGCACCAAGCGCCTCCCCCCTTCCCACGCACCAATCGCCATGGTGACAAACCCGACGTTGCAGCCGATGTCGAGGCAGCGCTTGCCCTGAAACCACTCGCGACGCAGCAGCCGCAGCCGGGGGTCCTCCTCCAGCGTGCGCCCGATCTGCGCAAGCCAGGCAACCGTTTATTTGATCCAGGGTGGGTGCTTGTATGATCAGGGCGACCGACTTGCACGATCATGCTGGTTCATGGGCAACCGCAGGGCACTGGCCAAGGTAAGCGACCTTTAACTGACCCCACACATGGAAGAGCCGCAAGCATACCCCTTTACCCTTTCTCCTTCCCTACCTGCCTGCCTGCCTGCCTGCCAACGCGTCCGCTGCCCGCCGGCCTGCCTGCCTGGCTTCCCCCCTACACCCTCCCCTCTCTCCGGACAATGCGCCTGGACCCCCCATCCGCATGTCCTGCAAGACAACGCAGATGGTGGGGCATGAGACATACCGTTTCACGTAATCAAACGGGGCAAACAGCCCGCTCAAACATCCTACTGGGCCAACCGCGTTGAAATGGAGTTCGGCAAGTGAGCACCGGCATGTACCGCTACTTTGCTACGCGGCACTGTCCCCAGGCGACAACCCTCGCACGCTCCGGGCAACCACTGCCCGTGAAATTTCTTTCCCTATGTTTTCCCAGCCTGCAACTTACCCTGTAGCCGTAGTATCGGTTGTAATTTCCATAAATAAAAGTGGTCTTTGCAGGCTTGCCTTGCCCACCCTCCTCCGCATGCGCCTGCTCGGGCGCAGCGCTTTCCATACCGCTCACCACTGTAATTGCCCGACGCCGGTCCTGAGTATAAAGATGTTTACGTCGCTGTGCACTAGTCTTTAAGTGGAAAAGACCAAATGTATCTTTAGCAATCGCATGCATTAGCGACAGTACCACTACCGCCCAGTTCTTTGTTTCCCTTCAGCCAGAGCTGCAGATATGTCTCCAGCCAGAGTTGCTCACCGCACGCCTTGATTGCTAGGCTATGCACCATTGAAACCCCAGCCTGGGTGTCTTATCAACCGCACACGATAACTATACACGCAATCAATCCTGGTAGAACAGCGTGCAGGGATGCCGCAGTTCTTTATGGTCGTCAACGAACGAATGCAACTTTGTTAGCAATTTCCCGCAGCTATGTCACGTAAGATACAACATTATGGGTGTGGCAGGTCGTTATGCTAACATAATAATAGGTACTCACCAATAGATTGATACATGATTATTACTAGTGATGGTAGTAGCCTGCAAGGAAGTGCCACCTGGATCCTTGCCTCCAACATGGCAGACCACTTTTTCTCGTGGGCCTGGTGCCCTGGTCGCTGCGGACGCTCGTTCGTTTTTTTGCATTTTCAAGCGCGCGAGATTCCCGCCTCACCCCTGCCTCACCTCTTTTATATTAGCACGCACTCCTTGGCCATGGCGTATGCATATTGCCGGCACCCTTGTGACACATTAAACCCATTCAAACGGGCTTAGCAAGCTTGCGTATTTTCTCAGAGCATATCTGAATCCGATACCACAAACCCTTAAACGTTTGATATGGCGCCGAGGATCTGAACGAGGGAAATTTCCGAGGGGTGTTATCATCCATGGTGGTCGCGTGATGATCGTTCATGTTCGCTTGACGGGCATGCAGCGGCTCCGTTGGCATGAAAGGCTCTTTGCCGGGGGTGGGTCATGGATAGGCTGATTTCGGTTTCTAAGAGGAAGACACTACCAACGACGGAGTTTCGTTTTTCTTTCTCGACCATTTTAACCGGGCTCCATGGCTGAAGTGCATATAATTGGCCAGCTGGAAGGGGCGGAGGGCTTCAAACAGCGAAATTTGTTCTGCAAGTGGGGAATTGTTGCTGGATCGAATTGGGAACTACTTGAAGGCGTTGACCATGGCCAGACCCATGTCGATCATCCGCCGGTGAGGGTTGGAAGCCTTGCCCCGCCAAGAAGGGCAGTGCTTCTAGGTTAGATTTCCAGCAGTTTCTTTGGGGAGCCAGATGGCCCTTTCAGGTATGGTCAGTTGGCCGTGGATGTACGCGGTGACCTTTCATAACCAGCGGGGTTTCCTGTGTCCGCCTACTGTGTGCAGGAGGGTGAATCGGCGTCGTGGGCTCACCCGGTGGACGTTCATTTCGCGACCAAAGGACTATCGGGCTGGCCAAAAATGTACTTCCAAGTTTGGAGCCAGGATATACACGGGCGAAATGATTTATGTATCCTCTGAAACGTTTACATTCGCTCTCTGTCCTTGTCCAGGTCATGAAGAGTCATGGCTGAAACTCGTGGTTGGGCCAGCCTGCCAGGTTGCAACATTGTATGACGGTGCGACTCTGAAGTTTGCGCAAACAGTTTTCCCACTGCTTGTTGGAACCGGACAGGCTTTAGTAGCGGGTGTGGTCTATCGTCAAGCTGCAGGGCTCGATGAGGTGCATGCCATGGGGTCATGATGTGGGCCTTGTGGGTATTGACACACGGCAGACTCAAGTAGCAACCCTAACCATGATGGCCGATGTTGAGCCTTGGGACCGCTTAGCAGGGGCGACTTGGACGGTTTGGTCTTGCAGTACCGTGGTGCTGCGCCCTATCCATGTTGCTAGCCAGGGTAATGTAAGGTTGCTAGCCAGGCCTGGGTCTATTGTCGGCAAGATTACTGGGCACGGCGGGCCCGAGCCCCTATGTCCTCGCGGTGCACCATTGCACCGGTGATCAGAGGGGTCGGCCACACAGCTGCTACTTATGCTGTTGTATGTGCGGTAGCGTAATGCTGCTGTATGTGCGGTTGCGTAGGTACGGCTGCAAGGTCACTCACTGGTTTGTTCCCACAGCACGCAGTCGGCAGCAAGGTCAGTGTATCCATGCCGGCATGGTGCATGGTCATGGTTGTTTGGTTGCCCCCGGGTCATGGTTGTTTGGTTGCCCCCGGCACACCGTCCATTGCACACGCAGCTGCCATCGTAGGGTATCGTCACCATCTCTCGCCTTCGCTTATCATGGAGTGAATTTTCTTTGGCTAAGAGCATGCTTCCTTGACCAGACGCCCGCCTGTCACCCAAACCTGCTCTCTCTCTCTCTCTCTCTCTCTCTCTCTCTCTCTCTCTCTCTCTCTCTCTCTCTCTCTCTCTCTCTCTCTCCCCCTCCCTCCTCCCCCCCCCATCCTCTCCACCCACGCACGCACGCACCCACCCACCCACCCACCCACCCACCCACCCACCCACCCACCCACCCACCCACCCACCCACCCACCCACCCACCCACCCACCCACCCACCCACCCACCCACCCACCCACCCACCCACCCACCCACCCACCCACCCACCCACCCACCCACCCACCCACCCACCCACCCCCGCCCGCCCGCCCGCCCGCCCGCCCGCCCGCCCGCCCGCCCGCCCGCCCGCCCGCCCGCCCCCGCCCGCCCGCCCGCCCGCCCGCCCGCCCGCCGCGCCCGCCCGCCCGCCCGCCGCCCGCCCGCCCGCCCGCCCGCCCACCCACCCACCCATACATACGCCAACACCACCGCTGCCGAGACGCTATTGTTTCCCACACTCTTGGCCGCCCTCCTTCTGGTCCTTTTCTCCATCCCTCTCTTCCTCTCTCCCCCTCCTATGCCCTTCTTCTCAATTTCTATTCCGCCCCCAAACCAACATGGCCGGGGCCAACCATGGGCCAGGTGGCTACGGATTCTGCCACGTGCCCACCGCCGCGGGCATGTACCAGCTGGACTGTGTCACCTGGGCACCTGAGGGGTCCCTGAGCGAGAGGATATCCGGTACGTTGGCACCCTGCAGATATCTGGTATGTTTTCACCCTTCGTTCTCGGTGGTAAGCTAGCCTGCTGACCCGGACTTACTTAGAGCTGCTGGGTCATTTTCCCATGGAGCTCAATGGCGAAGGCCCTTGCATTGTTTCCTCCCTCGGCGCCTCGTATCCCAGCAATATAGTAATCAAACCAACAACCTGACAAACTGGCCGATCGACCCCACCCACCCACCCGCCAGCCACCTAGCCAGCGTAGCCCATTCCTCTCCTTGCCCCCCGTAGTCGCCCTTCGGGCCCTGTCCCCCCCTTTGCCCCCCACCTGTTATCAAACAATACCGCATTGTCATGCTCACTATATAGTCACCCCCTTTGCCCCCTACCTGTTATCTGTTATCAAACAATACCGCATTGTCGTGCTTACTATATATTACCATGTGGTATTGGGTAGGTGGCCCCCGAGGGGTGCTATAGCCATTTTTCAGCCTATTTTTTGTATGCCAGCCCCCGGCCTGGTTCGCTGTGCCAATCGCTCATGCTCTCAATCTCTCACGGTTGCCTAGCCTTTGTGTAACCAATGCAGAACTGCTTTCTTTCCTGCTTGCCTGTCACCACACACCCAACGGTGGGTGAAGCCCCTTTTTCTCAACGAATTTCCTAGCTACAAAGCCATGCCTAGGGATCTCATGTACCCTGGATCAAGCAGTAGCGTGACCAACGCATGTTGCCCCATCCATGCGCACTCGCCCCCCCACCTGCAGCCTTCTTCATCGGCGGCGCGCCACGGCTTCGGCTCGAGGAGCTTATCCACAGCCCCGGCGACCGCTTCCGGCTGCGCACGTGCACGACGGGGCGCATAAACCTGCGCTTGGGCATCATCCTAAAGGACTTTGCCACGTACAACATCCAGTGCTGATCCATTTATTTGATCCAGTGCTGATCCTTAAGCTCTTACTCGGAGGCAGTGCTGCTGGCCCGACAGATCTGAAGGATTTGACACAGGCGGCAGCTCTGGCCACCGCAGAGTTGAGCACATGCGAGACGTAAAGCAGCCACTTCTTTTTTGAGGCGTTTCCTTGCTTGTGCAGCGGTGCTAACACTCAGACTTCTCCATTGTTCAGGCACCGAGATTCGCTTTGTGGCCGTGTACTCAGAAGGAAGTGAGGAGTGGCATACTTTACCCTAGCACTCAAGTTGGGATGTTAAGCAAGACAACTAATACAGTGTGTTTTGAGGTGGCAGCACCCAAGAGTATGGTGTGTTTTGTGGGTGCACATACGCTGTCTGACGAGGCGAAAATGCCCTCTTGCACATGAGAGTTTCTCCTCTGGCTTTGAGGAATGAAGAAGCGATTTGGAGTAGCCTGTGAAGACATGCCACGTGGGAAGGTGATGAAACGCAGCAACTTCCTGTTCCATTAAATTAAATTAAATTAAGTTATAACATGCCTCTGTTGGGAGATCATGTAGCACATATTCCTTGCTGGATGGGAGGAGGTGGAAGGAAGCCGCGTTCTCGAACTAACCTAACGCTAAGCTATATCTAGTCTAGAAAATCCTAACGACACTACGAGTTCAGCAAAATGCCCCTTCCTCTTGGGGGGAGGTGGCTTGCCCACAGGGGCTGGCGTGTGAGCCTTGACAATCTTCTGCCACCTCGTCTTGTTCTACATGGGAGGCCAAAGAAGGGAGAGGGAGTGGATGCGGTGTTCAAACTGAGCTATGACCACTAGGTCGGCCAGCAACATCTGGGTACACGTAGTTCATGGCAGGTTTACCTAGCTTCCTAGGAGTGTCCTTGGGGCCAGGCCAGGTCAAGATATGCCGCCCTGGTTGGCCAAGCCGCTGGGGGCCGGCCAGACCAAGGCGGTGTCGACCTGGCTGTTGCGAGCAAGATGTCCTACAAATGCTATCCTACGCTGCCTAATCTCGTCCGAAATACGAGGCATCCCCTGATACAAAGACTCTAATGTCCTATGCTTGGAAAACCCTACATTCAGGACCTGTCGGAGCATCCTGTTAACCGTGCCGTCTATAGCTTAGCCGCCAGTGTGTCCGTGAGTGTCCACGCCTCGGCGCCATACGTAAGCACCGTGAGAACGAGGACCTTGAAGAGCATGCGCTTGCGGTGCTCGCCCAGGCCCTTCGAGCGCCAGTAGGTGTTGAGCGAACGGAGCCTGGCCCAGACCATGCAGGCCGATGCGGATGTCCACATCGTCGGCGGTGTCGGCCGGGGAGCATGCTCCCCAACAGTTTGAAGCGATCACGGAACGGGACCTCCGTCCCGTCGAGCAGTCGCGGCAGCGGTGGGCGACTGGAGGCCCCAATCACCATCGCTTCAGTTTTGACACTAATCTCCAACCCCACCGCCCTCGCCTCCAAGCCCAGACAATCCAGCCAGGTCTGAATGTGCTCGGGGGGCGCGATGAGGGTCAGGTGTCGTCCGCATAAATCAGGTCGGCCAGGCGGTAGCCAGTGCCGCCCCCGCCGTGTTCGCGCTCGTTAAGGATGTGCAAGCCGGGCTCGAACCCCTTAATTAAGAGCAGTAAAGCGCGCACGTGCCCGGCCGGCGCATGACGTGATCCACGACAATAATGAACAGATATGGGGACAGGACACAACCTTGCCACACCCCGTGGTGAAGGGGGAATGGTGGGGTGGTGCCTTCCGCAGTCCGCACTACTGCCTGTGAGCCCTCATACAGTCGACGAATGGCAGCAATAAACGCTGGTGGTACCTGGTCCAGAGCTAGGATGGCCCCACTGAAGAGCCTCCCAGAGGACCGTGTCAAAGGCCTCGAGTCGACAAAAATGAAGACCAGCGGCAAACCATCAGGGCAAAGGCGACGCACCTCCTCCATCAACCGGCGCGCGACAAACACAGCCATGACAGCCGGTGTTACGACCCGTGCGACGGAAAACCATCTGAGACTCACCCAGGTGTGGGTCTAGCGCGGCGCGGAGCCTGCATGTGCAGCATCATGCGCATGAAGACCTTCAGCGCGGCGCTCTGGAGGCAGACACCCCGATAGTTACCGGGGTCAGCAGCAGAGCCCTTCTTGCTTGTACAGCATGACTCGGATGGCCCGGTACGTCTGCCACCCTGTTCCATACCAGTGAATAAATGCCAGCATCTTGCGGTCTTGGTGATGCCAGGTTTGGGAGAAACAAGCAGACGTTTCTGCCGCACAAATATTGATGACAGATATAGTGCCAAAAAAAGATTGCCTGATAATTGTGCAGCCACGGACATGCACACAACAAAGCGAGAAGTGAAAAATCTTCAGTACTACGTATATGCTCAGTTTCCGCCACCTTTCATACTGGACAACTGCATGTGCAGTAGATGGAACTGCCTAGCAGTAGTTGTCTCACATATAATTAATTATTGAATTAAGGCACGTGCTCCCGTTGGGGAGTCACGGAGCACCTGAGTATCAAGGAGACAACCAGCGCAGGCCAGAAATCGGGAGAATCCGGACCATGGTAGCTCGAGCCTGCCGTTATCTTGTCCGCGTGTTTGAGTCGTTCAGGATGATGAAGATGAATGGTGATCGAAAATATCCTGTTTGTAATTATGTGTATCCTTGTGCATTGAAATTATGGCTGGCTTACGTGTAGAGCGACTAGATGACCTAGACGGTGGGGCCGGAAACAGCATGCTTGATCAGGGCGTGTGTTTCGAGCCTAACCGACTGGCCGGGAGTGTCTCAGTAAGTGGTGAGCACCATTGCTGCGATCGCTCTCCCACCATTTACGAGGAAATACCCGCAAATGGAAAACCACTGAAAAGGTCTAGCTAGTCAGTCATCACGTTAGCCATGCCATGATTCCAAACGTCCAAGAACTGCACACGGTGCAAAGGCAAAAAGCCGGAGGACAGCACTTTCAAATGTGCGGCGGGAACCAAAAGCCCGCGGATGCCAGAAAACATCGTGTTGCTGCAGCGACGCGACGATGTGGACAACGAATCCAGTGCCAAGCTCGGAACGGCCGCAAAGGAGATCTGGCATCACAGGGTTCAGATGTGCGGAGATACTATGCGATCCAGCCGGTCCACGACCTGTTTGTAGAGCTTGTGCCAAGGGGCAGCACCGAACAGATGTGGGTGACGTTGCAAAAAACACCGGACTTGACGGAGCATAATGTCTCGGTCATAGTCTTTGACCAATAAACGATGCAAGAGTTCAACAAGAGTCGTGATGAAATCGACACGATAAGAACAAAGACGGGAAAAACGATGTAACTGAGAAATCTAACAACACCATATTTTGCTGTGTGGGAAAGGAGACTGTGAATATCGGGGTAACGAATAAAAGGAATTTGCTGGTATTTAGGATCCTTGCGCTTATCATAGACAGCCGTACGCCAGCCCTTCTTGTTATGGGTAATCTTAAGATCGAGGTAATTGCAATGAGTATCCTCCGACGTGAGCTTTAATGTGAGGGACGCTTGCGGGTAGATGCCAGGCAGACCAGCGGTGATATACAAATGGGTTGCGAAATCAGGGTTGTCGAAAGCAATGACATCATCGATGTATCGACATGTGTGGATAAAACGCCTGATGAGAACATCATCGTTAACGTTTGAGGCAATGAGATTCTCCATGAATGCAAGCTCATAAGTGTATAGATAGAGGTTTGCAAGGAGCCCGGCACAGTTAGTGCCCATAGGGATGCCGATAGCTTGTTGGTATACATTGCCCGCAAAACAAATGAGTATATATGCACAACAGGTAGGGGGGCAGAGAGCCAGAGACGCCCCCCTTCCCTCATCATGCCACATGGGCATGCCACAGGGCTGGTGCTAAACCGGACCCGTTTGAATGATCCGCCGGAGCATCCCTGTGGGTAAGTGCAATATGACCCATGTGAGCATTTAATACATGTCTCGCGTGCAGACACGTGTGTAGTACTCCTACACACAGATCTCGAGTGATTTATCTAGTACCAAATCCGAAAGGCTTGCATCACTCCCCGGACAGGAGAACTTTTGCGGATGACTGTAGGTGTAAGTTGGCGATGCCATGGTATCCGGAGACGTCCGTCCTATAGTCAGCAAAATTGGTGCGAGAGGTCCCCAGTTCGATTCCGGTCGGATTCATTTGCAGATCGCGTTTTCCGCGTTTTCCGCGGCCTGGCACTGAACGCAAAGGTTTTCACCTTTGCGGAGTGTCTGATCAGAATTTAATACATTGCTATCGAGGCGTGAGCAACACTCGCACTTATAATATCATTATAAATGAATTAATGGCATTTCGATCATCAATGAGACAACCAGACAGCACCTCTATACCACCACCACCATCACCACCAAGCTCCAGGAGCTGGAAGACACGCGCCGCGAGGCCGCTGACCGCGACCGTCGCCGCTGCCGGTGACTCATCCTCAGGCGCTTCGACATGCAGCCGGAAGAGACCCCACCAGACTCTCTTCTCGACGAGCTGAAGAAACAACTCTTGGCGTGCATGGACCTGCCAGGTGCGACACTGCAGGGCACCTACCGCCTGCCCAATCCACGGGACAAGGCTGGGCCCCCTCCAGTGGTCCTCACCTTCAGCGACATCACAGCCTGAGTTCGGTTCCTCTCTCGCCGCAAGAAGCTGGTGAACACCTCCTGGTCGCTTGACGACGACCTGACGCCAGCCCAGCAGCAGCAACGCCGTGATCAGTGGCCCGACTACATCCTCCACAAGACCAACCCCGCCAGAAGCCCCATTGAAGTGTACTGGCGGGGCGGGGACCTTAATTTATGTCAACAATTAGAAACTGTGGAAGCCCCCCCGGGCTCCCCCGGGATAGAGCACTCAAGCTAGTGTCTAGATGCATGGGGGCATTCGATTATGGGATAGCTTAGGCATATTACAGCACTTGAAATGATATTAGCGCCCAGCGTTAGAGTACCTTATAAATTAGCTCTGGCACCTTTATTGTGGCCATCAGCTTGTGCCTTAGCCGACGTCTTGAGCCCACCTCACCTTTGCAGCATAAGCTATGCGCCAGCCTACCTACATGCATGGTATAGCACTGGTTGTATTGCACCCACGGTGTTGCGCCCCGGCACCGCTGCTGTGGAGAGAGCGCTCTGTGTGTTACGTCGCGTAACAATTCGTTGTAGTTACGGACGTAAATTAGGTCCTTGGCCTCGGTTGTTCCTAGGTTACGTGCAGTTCTAGTTTGGACATGATTGTCCCCGTAATAGTACTGTGGTATAGTGGGTGCCTTTGGGCGCCGCGCCGCGTACTATATTAGTGGTCCTTATCCTTTTGTAGAATGTAGTGGACAGGCGTGCATCTGTGCACCTGCTTGTGTTTCTGTGTTTCTGCAGGCGAGGGCCAGGTCGGCCCAAGCCTGTTGGACCGTTGGTGACCATTTATGCACGTTCCACTCCTTGTGTGGTCACTCGGCGTGTGTTAAATGAATTAGCACATATTAGCTTGGGTCACGGCAGTTTAGTTGTGTTTCCTTCCTCTTTTCCTGGAGTAAACGGGTTTGATTAAATGGCCTATGGCGTATTACAGTAGTACATATGTAAATGCATTGAGATCTGGTTCGTCTCGGTCGTCTTTCGCTAGGGGTGTAAATAGAAGCAGCCTCACTAGTTTAGGTAGTATCAGGACAGGTAGAGGTAGAGGTGGCGGCCGAGGCTTGCGGCGTAACAATGGACTCGGAGGTAGTTTAGATAGAGAGCGAGACGACGATCCTTTGCAACATACGTCATTGAATCAACCCTTCCGCGGCTGGGAAAAAGAAGACGACACGTACTTGACAGGTAATGGGCGGGTCGCCGTCAAGCTAGGAGGATAGTGCTGCCTGATTCAGGACACGCCCTGCCTAGACGTTAGACCTGCTCGAAGCGGAAAATCCTTTCGTATATAGCTCCTGCTCCTCGTCTTGTTTCCTTAGAAAGATGGTTTACTGCCGTAGACAGTTGCTGGTTTTGGTTCGACGATAGAGAGACGGCTAGCGTCTCGTAGATTACCCTTTTTCTGCATCGTGCCTGCTTCGTATTTAGACGACCCTTCGCCGGACGCAGAATTCTTGAAACCGGATACTTACGACCACCTGGCGCTGGAAACATCGTCCCTACGTGCGTCGTCAATCTGGTTCGGTTTCAGACACCCGAGATAAGTCGCCTTCTCCTCGTTCTCCTCATTTGACTGCTCAAGACCTACCAGGTGCGTTACCATGAGCCAACGGCGATCTTTTACTGCTCCTTCCCATTCTTCTAGCGATAATAGTCTAGCTAAATATTACGTAGTGATTACGCCTCAATGGTCCTCCATTTTCCTTTCTTGGTCCGACGCTAGGAAGATCGTTCAGAATCGTGAATATAACGTAATTAGGTATAAGAAATTTATGTCCTTTGAAGAAGCTCAGCAGTTCCTTATAGATCATAGCCAAACAGATTTAGGCCTGCATGTACGCCCTACTCCTCATGGTCGCCCTCCAGTAGAAGCTCTAGTCTTTGCTACCCCTCCTTCTTCTCCCCCTAAACGGGCTGCATCTGCATCTGCTTCAGATACTCCTCTCACTTTGGAGTTTGGTTCCCTATCCATTACTGTTGTTAAAAAGGATTGATTTTAATTTTGTTCCTGCTGCAGACCTTCAAGGTTTTTCCTTTTTCTTTTGTTGCTTTCTTCTTTTGATTCCTATTCCTTTACGTAATTAAAGATGGATCCAGTGGGTGGAGATATGTCGCCTATACCTACCAATAATAATAATAATACTACTACTAATAACATTAACAATAACAATACTCGTGGTAACCGACGGGACTCCTTGGAAACGGTACACCATCTCACTCCTCAAGGTATTCTGCGTACCTCACCGCCTTCTCCTGTTGCTGGTGGTCGCCGTCGTCCCTCAATTACCCCACCTACCTATGAACAACGTATTTCCCAAGTCAGATTTAGTGAGGAACCTTCTTTCGTTGTGAACCAGGCCCCTGCCCCTTCTGCAACCTTGGCTCACCCCTCCAGCAGGTCCTCACACACTAACAATGCTCCTAGGCCTCCTTCCCACCCTGTGCCTTCAATGCCTGCTATTAACACGGGTCGTACCTCGGCCCCTGTCGGCCCTTCTGGGCGCCCTAGTGCAGTTCCCTTTTTCCCACCTGCTTCCTGGTCCTACCCTGAGACGGCCTATGAGGCTGCCCAGGTTCCTACCCGTGTGGCTGATTTAGAAGTTAATAATGATTTCAGTACCATGCCCCTAGATGATAGGAATTATGATCATTTTGCCTATTCCTCTCTTCGTGAGCAATATACTGTCCCCTTCTCCTATGGGCACCATCCGGAAACGGTGGCTCCCTCTAGACCCCTACCCAAGACTTTTCCTATCCCTTCCTTCTATCCCGCTTATGTAGCAGTGGAAGATAGTGGCCCTATGGGAAAAACTGATTCTTCTAATCCCCCTAAGCCTCCTGCTCTTCCCCTCTTTGCCAACCTTCCTAAGCTGGATGTCAAGTCTACCCCTCAACAGTTTTTCACCTTCATTATGTTGCTCACCCAGAACACAGAGTCCTGGCAGAACCACAATAGGTGGCGCCTCTCTGATGCTGTACTAGTTCCTCATTATCTTACTACCTGCATTACTCCTGAACTTGCTAACCTCATCCAGTGTGAGTCTCTTGCCTCTCATGCCTACCCAAACTCTGTAGCAGAATTGTTCAAGCGTTTAGAGAACCATTTAGTCCCTCCCGATGCAGATTGGCAGGATAGATTATCCTTTGGCACCTTGCAGCAGGGTACCAAGTCCTTCAAAGAATATATGAAAGAGTTTGATGCTCAGATGGTACGAATTAGGGATTTGTCGGGTGCAGAAGTACGTGCTCGCTTCCTTCAGGGCCTCAGTAGACCCTTATTGCGTGAAGTCAAGCGCCAGTTCTCTGCCTACCGTTTTACTGACCTGCCCCTCAAGCATGTGCGTCAGCATCTTTTACGAGTAGCAGATTTCTTCTCCACACCTTCTCTTCCTACCCGTTCCCGTATTAATAATATAAGCCTTACCCCTGAGGAGGAGAACTCCTATGTAGAAGAATTAGATATCTGTGTGACTGACCTTTCAGCTCTGGATGTCTCTCATATTACCTGCTATCATTGTAAGGAAGTAGGTCACCTTAAACGTGAGTGCCCCAAGTTCCTTTCGGGTGCTCCCCCTCATCCCGACGCTCGCCCTCCTCGTACCCCTCAGCGTGCTCCTATTCGTCCCACTTCAGGACGCATTCCTTCAGCTACCCCTAGTAGGCTGAATGCTGTGCAGACAGGATCCCCAGGGTTCCCCTATGATAATCAGGCTCCCGCACCCTCTTCAATCCCTCGTGACCCTCCAGCAGTGGCTTTTCCGCCAGGGTCTTCTTCGGGGTTCGTTCCTATGGATTTGGGGGGGAGGGGGAACAGTAGGCCTGTCAGCCGGGGGTAACCTGGACAGGTCCTTAGATAGTACCCCAGATATTAATTTTTGCTTGCCTGTTTTTATAACCTCTGTAGGAGCTGAATCATCCCTACCACTACGTGTGCGTCCTCTTATGTTCTTGAATGGTGGTTTAACCGTCCCTCACACTGTTGTAGACCCCTTCTTGCATGCTGATGAACTCTTGAATGTCTCTGTGTTGGTAGATAGCGGTGCGGCTAGCTCCTTTGTGAGCGAGGCCCTAGTTAGACGTTTAGGACTAGTCCCTACCCCTCACACAAACCCGTTACTGTTCATTATGCTGATGGTCGCACCAGTCATTCCCCGGGTACGGTGTCCCTTCCCATGGTTATACAAGGACGTACTGTCAACCTGACGGCCACTATAGGCCCTATCACTACCGCTGATGTATTACTAGGATTAGATTGGCACCAGGATAATAAGATTACTATTAATTATGATACCATGGTCATTTGGTTTCCAGATAGCTCTTACTGGGTACCTGAACGTCATTATAGATTGGAAAATTTATCCTTGGTAGATATTACTCCTCCTACACCTGTTGATCCTCCTGTAAGACCTATACCTGAAGTATTAATGTCAAATGACGAATTACGTTCTGAATTAAAGCAAAATGGATACCTATTATGTATGTTCCTTCAGTTAGAAGTACAACAGATACCTATCACTAACAATAGTGTGGATATAGATGTAAATACAGTGGATACAATAGGAGTAGGATTTACTGAAAATGAAATAGTAAGATACATGGCTGTGATAGATTCCTCAAAAGTATTTGAAGAAAAGACTCCTTCTTATCCTCCTCCTCGTTCTGTTTTACACCGTGTAGTTATCAAGGACGGTGCAGTTCCTACGCACTCTCCGATGTATAGAATGGGCCCTACCGAGTTAAAGGAACTAAAACAGATTTTAGTGTCATTATTAGAAGCAGGATTGATAGAGCCTAGTAACTCCCCCTACTCAGCTGGTGTCCTGTTAGTTCCTAAGCCAAATGGCAAGTTTCGCCTAGTTACTGATTATAGGAAGTTGAATGATATTACTGTGAAATCTAAATACCCTCTACCTCGTATTGACGATATATTTAATAAGGTTAAAGGTTCCACTTGTTTCACAGTACTGGATTGTGCGGATGGTTTTTGGCAGTTGCGGATAGCTCCTGAGGATTGCCATAAAACCGCCTTTGCTACCCCTTTTGGTCATTACCAGTTTAGAGTAGCGGCTATGGGACTCTGTAACTCTCGCCTGCCTCTTTTCAAATGTTAATGAATGAAGTGCTTAGACCTGTTATGGGAAATTCTCATCTTCCTCAGGTGTCCTCTGATCTAAAGGATCCTCCTTCTCCTCTGTTTCTTTATCTGAGCATGACCGTTCTTGTGCTCAAGCTTACTTAGATGATATTCTTATTTACTCTCCTGATTTTGAAACGCACCTACGTGATTTAAAGAAAGTATTAGAAATAATGGCTGAAAATTCTTTGTGGGCGCGCCGTGCTAAAGTGCGTTCGGGTAGGAGTGTCCCATTTTTAGGGCACGTTCTGTCAGATGCCGGGGTCGCTACCGACCCGGATAAAACTAAGTCAATTCAGGAATGGCCTACTCCTACCGACGTTAAAGGTGTACGTAGTTTCCTAGGAATTGCTTCTTACTATAGGCGTTTTATCCCGCGTTTCGCCACTATAGCAGCCCCTATTAATCATTTATTAAAGAAGGATATCCCCTTTGTTTGGAGTAGTGAGTGTCAGTCTGCTTTTCAGTGCCTAAAATCCCTACTCCTTTCCCCTCCTGTACTCATCCTACCGGATACTACTAAACCCTTTGTTGTGGCTACAGATGCTAGTAAAGTAGCTATAGGTGGTGTCCTTCTCCAGGATCAGGGTCAGGGCTTACAGCCAATTGAATATATCTCTAGGACAATGCTCCCTGCGGAGCGTAACTATCCCGTCCACCAGCAGGAACTCTTAGCGGTGGTGTATTGTTGCCACGCGTGGCAGCACTTCCTTAAAGGTGCTCAATTTGATGTCTGCCTGAATGAACCCTGTGAGCTAGATCCTTATAGGTTAGTTATCCAAACGGATCATCGTCCCCTTACCCATCTTCTCTCCCAACCCAACCTTACCCCTCGGCAAGCGCGCTGGATGGAATTTTTAGCACAGTTTTCCCCTTTTAAACTTCAGTATGTCAAGGGTGTAGATAACATAGTACCAGATGCACTCTCTCGTCGTGCAGACTATTCCTTCTTCGAGGACCTTGATGTTCTCAATATTACTCTAGTTCCTACTACTATGGGTGTAACCCCTTATGGTGAACTACCTGATGATGATTCCTATGCCTACCTCTTTCATACAGCTGTTCGCATGCCTGATCTCCTTTCTCACGTAGGACTCTCTCTCCCGTGTGAGGCCCTTCCTGTGGCCTCGGTGGGGGGGGAGGGGAAAAATAAAATTTCTATACCGCTTAGCCATATAGCGACTAGGTCAGGAAAGTCTTATGAAAACGTAGTCCCCTAGGACCTCCCCTTCTCTTCGGCAAGGCGGTAGGAGATCTCTTTAAACCTGTTCTGGATACTTCTGTAGCGATGCCTACCTCTGATCTTGAACGCCTTATTAGTAGATTTACGGCCACTGAGCCGGAAGCATTAGCTGCCATTGCTGCACATCCCCAACAATTAGGCAAGCACCCTTGTAAATTTGTAGGTGGGTTTTTATATGTGCAGATAGCAGATTCTCCCCCTCAATGGCGCCTGTATGTCCCTCCTATCTGTCGCTCCTCCTTGCTCTTTGAGTTGCATGACTTAGCTGCTCACCAGGGTGGTAAACGGGTACGGGACCTAGTAGCCCGCTCTTATTACTGGCCTTCCCTTTATAAGGATGTGGATGAGTATGTTAGAACTTGTCAATCTTGCCAGGAAATGAAACCCAATAATGTAGGACAGATAGCAGAACCTAGGACCTTGCCTGACCCTATCATGCCTTGGGATTCTATCATGATGGATTTTGTAGGACCTTTTAGAAAGAATGATAGGGGCAATGCCCAAATCCTTGTGTTCATAGATCGTTTTACTCGTATGTGTCATCTTGTGCCGTGTCCTTTAGAACTCACCGCACGTGATTGCGCACGCCTATACCTCAATAATGTATATAGATATCATGGATTGAGTAGGCAGTTTATTAGTGATAAGGATAAATTATTTACCTCAGATTTTTGGCAGCAGTTTTTCGCTGCCATCGGTACCAAGGTTACCTACGGTACTGCCTACCACTCCTCCTCCTCTCATTTAGTAGAGCGTCTTAATAGAGTAGTAGAAGAAGCGCTTAGGCACTATGTTAAGGGGAGGTGTGCCACCAAAACCCCCCAAAACTGGAATACACTTGTTTCAATATGAATTCAATTGAATTATGCCCAGCCATGATTAGGGGCCCTAAATAACATGTTTAGTGAGTTATCCATGCATTCATTGAAGGTTCTACCCCCAACCACGCGCCGGTATCGCGCTAAAAATAGAAAAAGACGCTAATTAGGGCACAGTATGCCCCAGCCAATGCACACATCAATTCAGGCCAGGCATGATATTGTCCAAGCAGGTCGTGGGTGGCCAAAAATTAGAGCCACTCACAACCCATATCTGACATGCTTTAGAATTTTTATGCTCTTGCAAGTACAAAAACGCTGTTTTTCACACATGCCAAAAATAATAAAATACCAAACACATGTGAAATGGGCCAAACATGATATTCAAAATTCCATTAGTCATCGACACACACGCTGGCAAAATCTGGCTGCATTTGGACAAGCGGTGTGGAAGTTATGCTCTTTGGCAGCATGCCACCTGGGCGTCCATTATACTAGTCACTGTCACTATCACTGCCATCATCACAGTCTTCCCCACAGCAAACTGGGCAGAACCAGTCCCCATCAGGTACGCTGGGCAGGAGAGGGACCGTGCAGCTCAGGTGGAGCCCCCCATCGCACCCGGGTGTGCTGCACAGCAAGAAAGGGTCATCATCAGATGCATCGGTCTTAGAGCAGCGCAAGCAAGGGATGTGTGCAGTGTCATCATCATCCTCATTGCTGCCCGCCCCCGCCCCCCCAGTAGCAGCCCCCACACCCCCATAGTGCACCCCCTTGCTGTAGGTGACCTGGCCCCTCTGGGCATCTACCTTGCCCTCATCCCAGCGATGGCCACGCTTCACATGCCACGCCCGGGCTGCCTCAGCCTTGTACTCTAGCGTCTTCTTGACCACCTGCTGGCTTCCTCTTGTTCCTCAGCTCATCCAGCTGTGCAAGGGCAGCGGGGGAGGTGTCTACACCCATAAGCAAACAGCTAGGCACCTCATCTGCCCTTACCTGCCCTCGGCATGGCCAACCTTGCAAGCGCAAGCATAGCAACACGATCGCTAGGCATACATGCCAAGAGAGCATACACTATACTCAACCCAAGGTTACCTTGTAAACTCAATGATTAGAACTCGGCAAATCTATGACCAAAAGCACATATAAATAACTATTACACACTGATGACGACACATGCTCAAGGTTGGGGGTCACTGTGACACGCACTGATGAGTTTCCTAGACGACCACCGGACAGGCGCTAAGGACCACTCAGTAACCAAGTATAAACACAATTACACTTTACATGCCATCCAACATGCATCAAATACATGCTGAATATGTTATGAAGTACACAGGGGTGGCCACACACCTCATAGCCCTTAACCGTACCTCGAGCATGGCCAGACTTATAAGCATGTGAATAGCAATAATGATGATGGCACTAAAATGCCTTACCAGCATTTTCTATGTTTCTCCCAGGTTAGAGTGTAAGGTTTATGCCAACCAAGCTAACCAAAACAGCAACAACTCCTGAACTGCCCTACCTGAGATGGGCAACAAACTGGAACTATGGAGGGCAAGGAACCAAGGAGATCATGGCATACAAAGCTTGCATGCACTCAACCATGTCAACCATGGTTGGCTCAGCACATGGCAGTCTTTTCACATGATGATATCAAGGGAAAGCTCAAATAAACCAATGGTGGTAGCTATCTACATGCAGTCACACAAATGCAATATCTCCAACATAATCGTCAATCAAACACTTCCTCCCCTGCACGATAAAATGGAAAGAAACCATTGGCGGCCCTCCAGCGCATGAGCGCTGTGATGCCGCTGCGAAGAGAGGGTGCGTCACTCTCACACAACAAGAAGCGTCCATACGCACAACATCCTTGCCAGAACACGTTTTATGAAATGCCTTAAACCTTCCCGAAGAGCTATAGGTTGCGACTGAAGCGGCCCTGATCACGACATCGACGAAAACAATCTAAAGCTGCCAGGTATTCGACAACACAACGGCAAGCGACGGCGAGCTAGCTGGCGGAAACTGCCCAAAAAGAACCCAAAAAAACTCGAACGATGAGCTCATAGAAGAAAGCACTGATAGCCGATAACATTCGCGACAAATCTGTACCTCGCCCTCGTAAATCCCTCGCCCAGGCGCGCAACAACAGCGGTTATTCCATGGACAGGTCAGACACGCACTGCGCAGGTCTGAACAATTACTTACCGATAAAGGCCGAAAATCTGGCAAAAAGCACCAGCTCGGTTTAGAATTCGATGCAACCGATATTAACGCCTGCTTCACGGTCAGAACAACCCCCAAAACTGCGAATTCACTGCCGCTATCACGAATTCTATTTTATTCCGCGCGACCAAAAAATGCAGTCTACCCCCCATGCCGATGGCAGTAAAAGAAAGCAGCGATATTGTAAACCAGCTACTTGCCGCCACAACCCAACATCATTAAATCATCGTCTTCAACATTCGAGCATTTGTTTTGCGTTTCTCTAGCCCGACATTGCTAGTTTCGCCTAAACGCAGTCGCCATGGCCACTTCCGCAAGGGGTGCGCGCACCGTGCACCCACTTTTCACTTCACGGCGGTACCGCGAATTTTTTTGGCGCCAAAAAATTCGGCGGGCGCACGTCCCCTTAATGGCTCGGGTAGTGATTGGGAGGATTATTTATGTTTGGTAGAGTTCTCCCTCAACAATTGTCCCCAAGCTGCGCATGGATATACGCCCTTCTTCTTAGATACTGGGAGACAGCCCCTTACCCCTACCTCTCTCTTAGCTAGTCCTCTACGGGACAAGGATGATGTGTCCCGAGATACTGTAGAAGGTGTACAGTCCTTACTAGATAGAATGAAAACTGCTCATGACCACGCGATCTCAGGGTATCAAAAAGCTCAGGCTAAGTACCTTGCTAGGTTGCGTGCCTCCTTAGATAGACGAGCACCTGAGATAGAAGTAGGAGATCTAGTATTAGTAGAAGGCCCCCGTGTTGGCCGTTTTGCTCATAAGTTTGAAGCAGAACTGAAGGTCAAACTTAGGCCTGCCTTCTTAGGACCCTTCCATGTGTTGTCTAGGGTAGGAAATTTCTTGTATAAGGTCGATATCCCTACCTCTTGGCAAACGCATTCAAACACCTTCCATAGGAGCCAGCTTAAACTGTACCACCCTAGTACGTTCGCTGGCAGGGAGTTAGCGCCTGCCCCTTTAGAGCATAATCCTGACACTGGGGAAGTAGAAGACGAAGTAGAAAGCATCGTGGCCCATCGAGATATCAAAAAGGGCCGCGGTACCCAGCGTCAGTATAAAGTGAAGTGGATGTATGCTCGTAGTGAAGTAGATAAGGTTTGGTATACGGAGAGTGAGCTAGATGGGTGTAGTCGCCTGCTGCAGGAATATAAAACCCTGCACAAGCTCTAGTCGTAGGCCTTCTCCTCTCTTATGTTATGTCTGCTGTCGACGGGTGGTTGGTTGTCCCCTCCCCTCCGCAGCCGTCATGACGGAGCCTACCCCTCCGGCTGAGAGCCCGCTGCCGTCCCTGCCCCTACCGGACCCTGAGCTGTATTTCGAGGCCCTTCCGGGCCGTTGGGTGTCGCGATCATGTTACCGGGGTGGCGTTGTGCAGCCGGCCCTTCAGGCCCAACATGCGAGCTTAGTCAGGGCGGCCCTCTTCGGGGTCACGTGGTATGGTCCTTCCCCTGATGAGCCGCACCAGCTTGTCCTGCACGGGTTCGATGATGCCGGACACTGTTTGTTGGGGTGTGGTTCCAGCTGTCCCGCCTTGGGACAGATAGATGCGGTTCTCCGGTGTTGCCGTGTGTTCTCCTACCTCTCCACTCCTGTGGGCCGTACCTGCCTACGGGAGGTGTTCCCGTGGCTTCCAGCTGAGGGTGATGCTGAGGTAGACGAGAACCCCTGCGACCTTTTACGGGCCGTAGAGTTCATGGAGATAGCTGATCAGTCGGCGGGACTAGCGGTTAGTGGTCCTACCCCTTCGGGCGCCCCAGCCGAGGTACATTATACTCCAGATTATTCTGCCTCGAGCGCTGCGTCCGCCTCCTCGGTGTCTGTCCCTCCCTCTCCGGTCCCGTCGTCCCCTCGGTCGACCCGGGATGTCGCAGTGGAGCCTACCCCTTCGGGTTTGCCTGATCCTCTTTCGGCGACGGTCTCGGCTATGCAGGCTCAGATCCAGTCTTTGACCACGGCGTTTGGGGCCTTCCTTGCGGCCCAGGCGCAGGTCCCGGCCACGCCGGCTGGATCCGCGCCCCCTACCCCTTCTGTCGCCCCGGTGACTACGGCTTCGCCCGCGCCCCCGCCTGCGCCCGCGGTCGCTGTGGTTCCGGCGGCTCCTGCGACTCCTGCTGCCTCTGCGCCTGTTACCGCTCTACCTGCGCCTACGCGGGAGTCTCCTGCCCCTGTTAGCTCGCCCTCCGTCGCTGCTTCCGAGCCTCCTCCCGCTCAGGCGCAGACGTCGCGGGGTTTCTTTGGCGATACTAGCGGGCTTCCCAGACTTTGGGAGGGTGGTCCTCCGCAGAGGATTCCGGTTCCTGACTGGGGCCTGGATGGTAGTCAATCTTATGCAGGACTGCCTGTCCCTACGGGCCCCATTTTCAACATGTGGCCTGAGGGTGCACCGGCAACGGAGACCGGCGCGCCTGCGTCGTTGGCGGGTCCGTCACGGCCCTCTCTGGCTTCAGGTCCGGCGCGACCTCCTGTTTTACCAGTGCCCCCTGCGTCGGTGTCGGCTCCTGCCCCTGCGTCAGCCCCTGCTCCGGTCCCTCCTCCTTCGGCCTCGCGGTCTTTGGCCGCGGTTGTTCGGTCCACCGGTCAGGATCCTCGCGCCACCCGCGCTGCCGATTCCCTCAGGGAGTTGTCCCAGGGTGATCGGGACAGGGCTCCTTCTGTGGTGCACGCGACGCCGGAGTCGCGTGACACGCCCATTCCGGGGTATGGTATGTCCGCACTCGCCTGCCGACAGTGTGACCTGCCGCGCGCCTCTGCTGAGCTTGCCATCTCTCCCATGTCCTATGGGTTCTCCCAGGTGTGTCGGGCGCCCCGGGATCGTGGCCTACCCATTGAGACTGATCGGCCTCCGTTCGACATGGTTATTTTAGCTGATCCGGTGTTCGAGGGTGAGATCCTGGTCCGGCGCGTCCTGTATCGCTGGGCGAGGCGCCACAACGACTTGGACACCTACGGTGGGTTTCAGTGGGCTTACCCTCCCCCTCTGGGCATTATGGCTTCGGATGCCCTTACAGTAGAGTTTCCTGCGGTGCCGGGTGCGGCGTACACTACGGTCCTCCAGCCCATCCTTGAGTGGGATGCCCGCCGCCCGGCGCCTATCCCGGGCCAGGGTCTAGACTCCCGCGGTCACCCTCCTCCTCGTGCCAGCGACTACCTAGAGACATTCGGGTCGCGACAGTGTGTTCGTCGGTGGCGCTCCCGCGAGGTTCGGCACATCCGGTTGTGGCCGTCCAACGTGGAGCCCCTGGTGGACCTGTTCTTCCCGACGGGTATGCGCCCTCGGATTCGGTACCATTGCCTCCTCCTGCGGGCCCTTTGCCTGATCGCGGTAGAGCCTTTCCTTCGCCTCTTTGCCTGTGGCTTTCTGGACTGGGCCCGTGGCCAGGTCGTCCTCACGCAGCATAGGTATTACTGGGCCTTCCTGGGCCTCTTTCCTGACGGCGTGTGGGCCGATGTTTTCCTCACTGTAGATAGGCATGACAATGTTGAGGATGTGGCTCACTACCAGGCCTACCTGGAGGTCCTGCTGGCCTCTCGTGGCACTTACCAGACGGATGGCCACTAGATAGAGGGCCTTAGGCCCGACCTGAGGGTGTTGTCCCTCCGGTATGTAGAGTCGCCCTCATATTCTGGCCAGTTGGTTGGCTGTTCTTGGTCCTTAGCGCTGATGTGTTTACTCTGTGTGTCCTGCCCAGTGCCGTCCCCCCCGGCCAGGACTCCGTTCCAGGCAGTTAGGGGAACCTACCACCAGGCTTGGTGCTGGCTAACCCTACACCACCCGGCGTGGTGGTGGAGACCGTGTGAACTATTGGTGCTTTGTATCTGGGATGGTCTATCGATTGTGTTGGTGTGTGCTGGGTGCGTTAGGATTATTTTCCTACCCCTCTGGTTCCCTCCTCTCTGCGTAGGGAGAGGGCTCCCTACCTTTTGTGGGGGGGAGGTGTTACGTCGCGTAACAATTCGTTGTAGTTACGGACGTAAATTAGGTCCTTGGCCTCGGTTGTTCCTAGGTTACGTGCAGTTCTAGTTTGGACATGATTGTCCCCGTAATAGTACTGTGGTATAGTGGGTGCCTTTGGGCGCCGCGCCGCGTACTATATTAGTGGTCCTTATCCTTTTGTAGAATGTAGTGGACAGGCGTGCATCTGTGCACCTGCTTGTGTTTCTGTGTTTCTGCAGGCGAGGGCCAGGTCGGCCCGAGCCTGTTGGACCGTTGGTGACCATTTATGCACGTTCCACTCCTTGTGTGGTCACTCGGCGTGTGTTAAATGAATTAGCACATATTAGCTTGGGTCACGGCAGTTTAGTTGTGTTTCCTTCCTCTTTTCCTGGAGTAAACGGGTTTGATTAAATGGCCTATGGCGTATTACAGTAGTACATATGTAAATGCATTGAGATCTGGTTCGTCTCGGTCGTCTTTCGCTAGGGGTGTAAATAGAAGCAGCCTCACTAGTTTAGGTAGTATCAGGACAGGTAGAGGTAGAGGTGGCGGCCGAGGCTTGCGGCGTAACACTGTGGCCTGCCCATTTGCGGTAGTGAGAGTTCAGCTAGGGCGCCCTCCCTCCTTCTCGCTAGCTGTGTATATAGGGTTGAAGAAGGTTCCTTTACTCTGTATCGGCACCCACGTGACGCAGTCACGTGCTTATTAACTATAGGTGAGAAGCACGGGGGCTGGGCCAGCCTAGCTTACATACCCCGCGCGCGGGGAAGGCGCGGACAGCCGCCATCCGCAGCTCACCAGTGAGTTGCATGGGGGCAAGAATGTCGCGCCTAAACGCCATGAGAAGCGTCTCCGAGGTCTTGAGCATCTACCGCCTGGTCGAAGTGCTTGACTATGACATTGTGGCTGTTATATCTTATGATCCGCCGTGTTTGATTTCTTGCATGCATGATGCATGCATGCATGAGCCGTTTAATTAATTATAATTAATTAGACTCGTGCTCCCGTTGGGGAGTCACGGAGCATTAACCCCGATGGATGGATGGGTGGGAGCAAACAGTCCTACCGGTCTAAGCTATCTACATCAGCTACCTACATCTATTATCTAACAGCATTACTAACTACAACATCTATCTATACAGCACAGTGGCGTGCCTCCCACGGGCTTGCACACGCGGGCGCCCGGGTTGGCAAATACGGGTACGGGGTATAATACGCGGACCTAAAATACGCGTATTATACGTGGGGGGTGTAAAATACGCGGCGGTAAAATACGCGACAGTTTTTGTGGTCCAATTGTCAGTCACCCAATTAGCACGCTCCTTGATGATGGTAGTTTTTGTGGTCCAATTGTCAGTCACCCAATTAGCACGCTCCTTGATGATGGTCATGCAGTTATTGCAACTGAAATTTGGTGTATATGCTTATTTATTAACATCTTCAATTTATGCCCTGCAATCCTATCTGATTATGCTTTGTTAAATGCAGGGGGGAGCAGGCTGCAATGGGAATTGTAAGGAATCAATTAATGAATTCATTGTAAGGAAAGCCATCCACTATATAATGCATGAGAGGACATAAGACACAACTAATAAGGACCATGCTCTCAAGTCTCAAGGATCCCACAACAAGCTCCATACACATACACACACATTCATCATTGACAAAATGCACGGTTGTTCTTGGCCCTGAGATCCTCGACAGCCACCTGCACGCTCTCCTTCTTCTTCACGAGAAGCTCGCCACCCAACAACTTCCGAGAAGGAGGGGTGACGTGCCCTCCTTTGTACTGGATCATGCCGGCCACCATCTGCTTGGAAGAGGCGCTCTCAGCCGCATTGAAGGCAATGCCGTTCTCGATAAAAAATTCGGCAGCCAGCAGCTGGACACCTTGTTCGTCGACGGGAACCAGCCATTTGGTGATGCTCAGCTGGCCTTTGCTGGGAACCGACGACAAGTCAGCCGGCGCAGCCCCTCCTATCTCCGCCATTGCCCTGCTCAAATTGTGATGCTTCTTGGCGTCTGACTTCTGCAACTTGTTGTTAGCAATCCTGAGAAACCTGCTCCGGATATTCGGTGGAATTTTGTCGCAGGGTAACATCCCTTCCCCTGCGATTCCGGCAAAGTGTGCACGGACTCGGAATACTCTGATTGGCCCCGCCTTGTAGGAGAAGTTCTTGTTGCAAAATGAGCAGAACATCCTCGACACATACTGCGTTGTGTTACTAACAGCATCTGTGACTGCTTCTTTCTTCTCGACAACGAAATCCCATTCAGGCCCTTTCTTCGGCATGGCTGCAAATCGAAAATGGCTGCACACTATCGCACAGTCGCACTGGCCTCGTCGTCGCTATATTGCATTACACCGTCAATAGCACAGCCTGGCATTTGCTGGCATTATGCGTTATGTACTTAGTCCTAGCTGTCTCCTACCGGCCAAAGATTTTGCAAGGCTTGCGCCTAGCGGCTAAGCTTAGGTAAGGTTTACGAAAAATTTCAAACTTTTCATTAAAATTATATTAAAATATTTAAGCGCGACGCACAGCGTCTCCACAGACATTTTTCTACCTACAAAAGTCATACAATGTTAATCATGATTCTGGCGCTGTCACAAGGTCCGGCCGGCGACTTGCGCCGGAAATGCGCGGACTACACAAAGTAATTTGGCACGTCCAGGCTGTTTGAGATCATAAAAAGACTTTCCTCACGTGACTTAGTGTTTTCCTGTTGACATCATGCCCATTTAATATTAATGCTGCTGTTACCCTGCTCATGACCATGCCCTGAATTCCATTCTTTGGTGACTTAGTGTTTTCTTGTTTAGGGGCTGGCATGCATGCGTTGCCGTTGACATGCCATGGATGAAAAACGCCAAGAAGAGTATATGGCCCCGCTGCCACCAAAAAGCACCTGGTTGATCAACCAAGGGGATAGCCTGCACAGTGAGACACAAACACAGCAGACCCAGCAAAGCAAAATTCAGGTTGTAAGCGAGTGGAGATTACTTTTGACATGCTTGATGAAGAAATATATAACACACCTTCTATTGTCACACCTTCTATAAACAAATAGTTGATTGATCACCTTATACACCACATAAACATGCTAGCAGACGCGCTCTTCAGTCCAGTGAAAATCCACGTGCGAAGCAAGTCAGCTTACGCAGAAAGCACCATGAATGTAAATGACGCCCCAAACCCGTGACCAGGCAAGCATCCAGAGGGGCTTTCCAAGCCCAGTATATTCCAGAAAAAAGCATCACAGATCCTTGGGCAACCGAACGGACGTTAACGGACATTCGAAGGACCATGAAGATGGCGTCCTGCACGGCTAAGAAAATAAAACTGAACGCAACGCTACGCTATGTCTTTGCTGCGACTAGGTGGATTCGGTGAAAAGGAAAGAACGCAACCATGAAAATGCATCAGAGTAGGTAGTACCCCGGTAGGTAGAGAGAGCAGGTAGTACCCCGGTAGGTAGTACGCCTCACCATCGGCATCGCCAGTTACGTCCCGTGGCAAGAAAATCCAGCGTTCTTTCCAATATGATGACACCAGAAACTCGTCGGCCCCACCCCACGCCTTCCACGAACAGCAAACTGATTTTACTAGGCACCCAGTACGTAAAGCAATTAAGCATGATACTACAATACCTAAATCTACAACGACATTCCATTTCCAGGTCGCCATAGCGACGCGGACCTCTCCCACGCAGGTATCACTCCGTTGACGCACCTCCAGCTCAGAAAATTTCGTACTTGCTCTTCAAACATAAAATTTTGACGTATACCATGGCTGCGCATTCCCCATCCCAATTTTCTAGCGTACGTTTCCTGCCATCGCCAGCCATCAAATTGCTCGCGGAGCACGTCACTTTGTTTCGTCCGGCGGCGTGGCCTGCGGCTGCGTCGTTTCGGTGGTCTTATCGATTTCGGGTCGTTTCCGTTGGATTTGTGACCGTTGGGGCCGAAGGCCGTTTGTTTTCCGTAGTTTGCTTGTTTTGGATTGGTTGTTTATGTGTAGTATTTTGTAGTATTCTGGACGGACGACCCGAGCCGCTAACTTAGCGGGTTTATCGCGGCCGTTGGATCCATCATCGTACGCTCCAGATTGTCGGCGGCTAACGTTTTAACTTTTTTCATTTTGCCTTCGTATATGGAAAGAACTGTACGCATCTACTTCTAGTAGTAAAAATCTCAAATGTGCAGTGAACGCGCCGCGCCCAGAACCTGGGCACCGCGCCAGTGCCCGCTGCCCGCTGGTAAGGTAATCCACCCGGCTAAGGGCCACACCCGCTAAGGGCCACCCCTGGAACCCCCCCCCCCCCCCCCCCCCCCAGCATTTTGCGCAATTTGGTTTGAAATGACCAGAATATTTAACAACAGGTGCATGGCGGCGTAGCTGCAAGGGAAGGGCCAGCGGTTGCCTCCAGGCCATGCCGTAATTCCAGCTGCTTGTTGTCGGTCGTTGCTTCGTATGTATCCAGTCGGTACTTGCATCGTATGGATTGAGCAACGATCGTTGCACAAGGTTACGTGCTCCGCATAGAGCTCGACAGACGACAAGCAGCTTGTTCACTGTTCCATATGAACCGGCGTTCATTCCCTATGACGACCATAAGCCGTCAAGTCGTGATAACGGATGTCACCCTGAAGGGGTTGGCGTATTATCAAGGAGACAACCAGCGCAGGTCAGAAATCGGGAGAATCCGGACCATGGTAGCTCGAGCCTGCCGTTATCTTGTCCGCGTGTTCGTGGCTTGCGTGTAGAGCGACTAGATGACCTAGACGGCGTATTATGATAGTAATGATCGCGGGTGCCAATAGAGGTTGCTGCTGGCTGGTCCGAGTTGGAGCTAGAAAACCCTCGCGACAAAAATGTTATCGCTGTTTCGGTAAACGGCGACAAAGCGGAATTACGGAAGTTTGCTGGACAGTGCTTTCTTTTCCCGTTGCGTCACTGAAAAGGTAAAAGGTCTTGCGATGTCAAAACAGCAGCAAGTAGCAGTAGCTGTGTTTAATTGCAATGTGGTAGTTTGATTTAACACACATACTGCCTGAAGCTTTTCAAGGCTTGCTGGGATGTTGCCCATATCAAGGAGACAACCAGCGCAGGCCAGAAATCGGGAGAATCCGGACCATGGTAGCTCGAGCCTGCCGTTATCTTGTCCGCGTGTTCGAGTCGTTCAGGATGATGAAGATGAATGGTGATGGAAATGTGTATCCTTGTGCATTGAAATTATGGCTGGCTTACGTGTAGAGCGACTAGATGCCCATATGTTTCTAACGCTATAACTCTTGTCCAAGTGATGAAGACTGGCTTGGAAACTTGAGCTCGTCATGTTTACATTGTTATTGTGTTACAATACGTGCCTCTTTTCAGAATATGTTTCATATGTAGTGCGAGGCTTCAGCATCATGGTTTAGCACCGTGGTGGCAGCCAAGCCTCTAATGACAATCTTGGACCTCACCTTGGCCTACGCAAATATTTGCTTCTTGTTTCACTCTTTGGACTGAGCTAGCTTTACACCTGCTATTTGGCCTGCACCATCGTCCCTGGCTGCCAGTTACATTTTGTGCCCCCCCCCCCTGGCAGGCTGCAGGGTCTAGGATAGCGAGGGTGTAACGTAGACATGTTGTGGGCACCCTCAGTGCATTTTCAGGACCAGCCATGACCTGGCCATGCCTTCTTTCTTAGCACATTGAACATGACTTGTCAGAGTGCTTTTTGGTCACTCGTGTAACGACCCCCCTACATTCATAAATCGTAAACAATTATATAATGAGCATATTTCATGGATGTAAAGCATTTCAACTCTTGAGCATATCATAAAAGTTAATGGTTCCATACCGTACCCATGGATGTGTTGACGTGTGTGAGTTATTACAAATGGTATCCATCTTTAAAATGTCCTCATTTGAGGACATTTTCTTGCAGTGATTAGACATCAAGGTTCTAGATACTTTGCCCTTGCACTTGCCCTTGCCCACACTCAATCCTGCTCACACGCACACGCACACGCACACGCACACGCACACGCACACGCACACGCACACGCACACGCACACGCACACGCACACGCACACGCACACGCACACGCACACGCACACGCACACGCACACGCACACGCACACGCACACGCACACGCACACGCACACGCACACGCACACGCACACGCACACAGCACACAGCCACACAGCCACACAGCCACACACACAGCCACGCCCGCGCCCGCGCGCACGCCCGCGCTTGCGCCCGCGCCCGCGCTTGCGCTTGCGCACGCCCACGCGCACGCGCACGCGCACGCCCACGCGCACGCGCACGCGCACGCCCACGCGCACGCGCACGCGCACGCCCACGCGCACGCGCACGCGCACGCGCACGCCCACGCCCACGCCCACGCCCACGCCCACGCCCACGCCCACGCCCACGCCCACGCCCACGCCCACGCCCACGCCCACGCCCACGCCCACGCCCACGCCCACGCCCACGCCCACGCCCACGCCCACGCCCACGCCCACGCCCACGCCCACGCCCACGCCCACGCCCACGCCCACGCCCACGCCCACGCCCACGACCATGGAAGTAACTAATGTCTAACTAAATTAGTTGTTTCACAACTACAATAGAATAGTTGTCGATCTCACTTCATATGTCTTAATGGATCTATGATTCCATGTTGTTGCTTGATATGGCAAGTAACACAACAATCGAACACTTTTGACACACCCACACACCTTGGCACAATTCAGGGTGGCCCTATGTGGTCGCTTGATGTGCCATAATAAGTTAGACTAGTTCACGGCAAATCACGGCTCATCAATCACACAACCATGCCAAGACTTTATTGAAAACTTGAATACGATTCAGGTGGCCCTATGTGGTCGCTTGATGTGCCATAATAAGTTAGACTACTTCATGGCAAATCACGGCTCATCAATCACACAACCATGCAAAGACTTTATTGAAAACTTGAACACAATTCAGGTGGCCAGCTGTCGCAGCTGCTTCCAAGCATCGATGGTAGCGTGCTCTTTCTTAAACAGTTTTTGATAGTCGTTCCAGCTGCATTCCCGCAATTTCTCCTCTGGAACAACCTCGAGAAGGAACCCGCCGGTGATACAATTCTACAGTCGGTTGCCTTGGGAGCGTTGCCCTCGGCGTCTTTCATTGTGACGATGACGAGGGCTTTAAAGTGCCTACAGTCAACTAAGCCAGCATCCAGCATCCTCTGGGAGAATGCTGGATGCCCGGACGTGTCTTCTGCCATCCCCTCGCGAAGTCTGTCACTCAGCTAGCTATTCTGCGTCTTCAGTTCAGGGTTCTCAGCCGTCAATGGAAGCAGCTAGCAAACTGGAAGCCCACCATGTGTTAGGCGCTGCATGCTGAGCAGAATAATTTAATAAACCGCTAGCCATGTAACCAAGGCCTTTCCCCGCTTTCCCCTGCTTTTTCCTGCTAAAAAACAGGGGTGGCCCTTAACCCGACTTTGCCTCCCCCCCCCCCCCCCCCACCCGGCCCCCCAAAACGTGGCAAAACGGTCCCAACAAGAATTTTACCATGCGAAGTCGATGTCGCTGATTCCAAATCCGTGCTCAGAATGACAATCTGCCCAGCCCTGCGAATGCCAGGAGTTTTGCAATTAAGGTGGCCCTTAGCCGGGTGGATTACCTTACCCCCGAAAAATTCTAAGTCCAAACCGCGTATTCTGAAGTAAAGTACGCGTATATACGGCGGAGGCCTTCAGTGTACGTTTTCCCGTATTTTTGCGGCTCCGTACGGCGTACTGACCAACCCGGGCGGGCGCTTCCCCACAGGGGGGGGCTCGTTGTCCTCTACGACCTGGGCCCACTTGGCCTTGTCCATCATCTTCTTCCAAATCACGGAGAGGCCTAGGCCCCCCATGTCCTCGACTAGCTGTTCTTTGAAGGTGCGGGCCTTGCGGCGTCTAACATTAGGGGGCCCGGCCCACGTCAGGAAGGGCCGGCCAGGCTGAGCTGGTCTGTAACAACCAAATGTTACATCCAAAGTTTTCCTACTGGTGACCTTATCATGAGTTCTTGGGGACAATTATTTGGATAGTTAGGAGGCTTCGACGTATGAGTATAGGCCTGCTGAGATCTGTCGAATTATTGTTCTACCCTCATTGGTCGTGGCCTGATCCACGTGGGGTACTTTGTATGGTTTAGTTCAGCCAGTCATAGATTCTCTTTAAGACTGTCGTACCTGGTGGATCTGGTTCCAGGTCACGGAGATTCTGTAGTGCTGGCCTTGTGCTGTGTTGTGGATTCTGAGGACAGGATCTTACCTTGAGTGATCCTCACTTTTGATTGGTTCTTTCGGGTTAGGGTTGAGCCGACTCTGCGTGCACGATGACTTTTATACTGATTGTGGCGGCCGTGCATGCGTACGTGAGAGCTAAAGCTATGGTGTAATTCAAGGGTTTCCTTGTTTCATCAATCAAACAACCCTTGCCAAAAGTCAACTATAACTTCAACAGATAGTTGACTTGGATATAACTTGTCTGTTGTGTCTAACAAGGGTGGGGACTCATTCCCTTAACTGTTGAAGATCCATCTTCATTGCTTCTCTGGACGTGAAGTTATCTGTCGCGACTCCAACCCAGGTATAAAGATCTTTTCACGCTAATGTTGATACTGAGGCTGTTGCAAACACAACATTTTTAGTCGTTACATTGGTATCGGAGGTTTCTACCTAGGTGTTGGTGATCTTGATAGTATTAGTTCACGGTTAACAATGAAAGTCATGCCCGACCCAGAGAGGGTACGTTATGCTGTGTGTTCGGACAGTTTTTAGAGTGTGACTCATCCTTATGTGACAGTCTTGCTCTGAGAGCTGCTTTGAGCTCACAAGTCTCTAACGTCTTCCCAGTCCGGCATGCGCGACCCATGGAGTGATGAGTAACCCGGAGACACAACCACCGTTATGAAGTAAGAGAGTTGAAGATGCAACCACATCTTTAGCAGCTCAACGGACGACCGGTGATGAAAGGGTTTTTTCATCTACTCCCAGACGTCAACTATTTGGATTCGTGCAATATTTCATAGACAAGCGTACTTACTTACGGGCTGTCGGCTGGCTGGCCGCATCGTGCTGAAGTCCGACCACCGCCCTGTCTGTCGTGGCTGCTGACGCCGCAGTCTCCTCCTAGCTCCAAACATCTTTATATATTAGCATTACGCAAGTGTTGCTACGTTTCGAGCAGGGCAATGCGGAGTGTTGGTCCAGTAGCTCAGCAGGTCCGGCTCCAGAATCCTGCTAGGAGCTGTTTTTTTTTCCTGCCGGCTCTGTTTTCCGCCAGGCTGACATGGCGCTACGGGTTATGGCTGAGCCGACGCACTGTTGCTGCCGACGGCACCTATCACCCGGCTTCCGGGTTGCGGCTGCACGCACGACCACCACCGCGACCGCCTGACTACGTCGCTGTCTCAGGTTGTTTTTTTCCCGGTGCTGCTTTTCTTTGACGACATTGTTACGGTGTGGCTCAGGTTACACCTCGTGTCTTTTGAGGGTGGCTCCGGATGAGCGGACAGTAGGGATTCATGGCTGCCTTTCTTTTTGCATGGGCAGCCTACCCTAGCTGTTTAAGGACTGTGGCACGTTCTTAATTCACGCGTCGCCAAACATTTATTTCAGTTGTGAGGGAAACTCTTCCTTTTCTTGTTGAGCAACATGACAGTGGAGGCGTTCTAGGTGGAGCTTTGGTTCCTCCCACGTGGATGGTGGTTTGGTTTTGGTGGGGAGGAGAACAACGGCATCTGAGTTGTTCCCACTATCAACATGGTACTATGGAAAGGGCGAGCTCCCTAGGAGTTGTCCAGAGTGGTCCAGATTGGTGGCAGCTACGTCTGGTTACCCTGAGCAATTTTTTGCGGGGGAGTGGACATCCTGGCTGTCTGCAATGTAATTTCCAGACGGCATCACACATGCCAGGGCAGAACAACAGCAGGTACGGGGTTTCCACTATCATACTTGGACAGCTGTGTCTAGTTACCCTGAGAAAATTTCTGCGGGGGAGTGGATATCACAGGTCTGCCAAAGGGGTTGCCAGATGCTATCATGGAGGCACATGGCATGGTAGATGCCACCACATCAGGGGACATCGGGATACCTGCAGTGGGTTGTCCCCAAAAGGGTATCACATGAGTTGGATATCCCAGGTCTGCCAAAGGGTTGCCAGATGCTATCATGGAGGCATATGGCATGGTAGATGCCACCACATCAGGGGACATCGGGATACCTGCAGTAGGTTGTCCCCCGGAGGGTATCACACGGGCACCCATGAGTTGCCAGGGGTCTCTTGCATGGGTTGCCCACTTGCCAGACGGTGTCCTTTGACACACGTTCCCAGAGGGGGTGGACCACTTGCTTGACAACGTCCCCTTACAAGTGGGGTGTGGGTCACTTGCCAGTTGGGGCCCTTACCTGCGCCAGACCATTGTGACCACACATTTACTTCTCCGAGGACATGATGGTTACCACTGCTTGTTGGCAGATGGCCCCTGTTGGGCCTAGGAGGTGCACTAGGACAGCAAGTATGGACACCAGGGCTGCTGTCATAGTTCTTATCTGTGAATATATCTGATATAGTTCTCAGATCAGAATTTTTGACACTGGGCAAGGCGCTTTTAGGCCCATTCTCTTGACTTTTGGGCAGTTGTGCGGGCTGTTGGACCACCTCAGGCCCTTGTCACTCCTTAGGCTTAGGAGTTCTGGCTACCTGGCACTTGGTAGTAGCCATGTTAGAGTCAGCTGTCTTGACAGGTTGGCAGTCTGTGGTTTGCCTACTAGGCAGTTTTTCTGAGTGCCATAGTGAAGGTTGCTGGCTCCTTCTGGCAGCTGATTGACGTTCAGTCCGGGAAGTTGACAGCATGTGGTCATTCTTCCAAGCAGCTTCTGGAGCCAGGCTCATTGGTGTCCGTTCCAGGCCTCCTTAAAGCAGCTTAGTCACTTCCCCATCGCGTGACCGGCGCAAGCAGCTAGTCTTGGTTGTCCAGTCAGGCAACCGCTGTGTTGACTACCCACATGTGGGGGTGGTCCAACGCTGATTGGGCGTGGTGGCAGTAGCCTATTGGGGACTTGAGGCCAGTGGGGGATTGGTAACTTGTCAATGGCGGACATGGTGCATGGAGGCGACGCTGGAGAGTATCCTGGTGGTTGACTAGTGCTGTTGGTGGTGACTGCAAGCACTCAATGGTGGAGACTTCATCAAGCACTGCATGGTGGCCGCTGGGACTCTGGTGACTTGGGGACGCCCAAGTGACGCGTATCTGTAATGCTGGTGCTTGCTCCTGACGCTGTGTTGGGTCCTGCCTGCTGGTGGACATCAAGCCAGCCGTGTGCAGATGAGTAACCTCCTACCCTTGCTTTGCCCTGCTATGGACTTATCCTTGCTTGCATGGTGCCAGGATGGCTTGTTGTCTTGATAGTACACCATCCGCCCTTGAGCTGATTGCTTGCACAGCATGATGGTTGTATGAATAGGACTGCTTGCACGGGGGGTCTGGCATCATGTTTGCATGGGTAGGATGTCCTTGTGGGTTGGATGATGGGCGGGATCAACGGAGCTACAACTGTGGGGCCGGCTGGAATCTTTGGCATGACAGTGATGACAATGGTGCCCACTCCGTTGCCTCTTAATTGAGGAGTTGGACTACTGGGTGCTGGGCGGGGGCTCACATGAGCTTAGAGGTGTGGGTTTGTTGAGGGACCCATTCAGCCCTTTACCACCCTTACAACCTGCCTCATATGCATCAGTATCCGTGGTACACTGACATTAATACTATTTGGCAGTCTACGTGGTTCACGAACATGGATACTACCTTCCATGCTTTGACTAGGGGGACATTGTTCAGTCTACTTGCTAGGGCCCTGCCAAGCTGAGGGTGTATCTGTTTGATGACTGATGGCCTCATCCAGCATACCCTTATGCTGCCCTACTTGTGCAACCTTGTCTTGGGCTCCTTCGATCCTAATGCCCACATTACCTTGCATGGTAGTGCCACCTGGATGGTTGCGGGGAGTGATGTTGTTGCTGGGGGCCCTGCCAAGCTTGAGCACATCAGTTGCCTGATTGGTGATTGCTTTCAGTTTGCTCTCAAGCTGCCCTGTATGCAACTCCGTCTTGGACACTTTGCTGTAGTGCCCATCCCATCTTTAGTCATGAGGTGCATAGGACGCCGTTATAGAGAGACCCTGCAGGCCACCAGTGGGTCAGTGGGCTGAGAGACAGGCCTCCCCCACCCTTCTATGGTTGGCTGGGCCTCTGTCCTTATGCGTATTCCATGGCGTTTGTTCCTGCTAGGTTATGCTGTCAATCTTGGGAAGTTGATACCAGGATTATTACAGCTTATTCTACGCAGAGGGGTGGAATTATTAGGCATGCTGGTAGTCTCCAGTTTACCAGTTATGCTGAGGGGGATTTGTGTGGGGAGCAGGGCGTGCAGGGGATTGGGCTGCGTCTAAACCTTGCATGGGGTAGCGTGTGCTACGCTTTACCAGTTGGGGCATACCGTTCATAATGCTGGTGAGGCATTACGGATCTTTTGCTATCCCTATCAAGGCTGTGGATGGTTTCCCAGGCATCTTATGGAGAAATAGTGTGCCTTGGCTCATAAAAAGCCACTGGCTATGGGTTGAGAGTACTAGCTACTAAGGAGATGTGGCTTTACCTCACTCTTACTCCTGTGGGTGCGACTGGAGGGGGGGAAATTTTGTTCTGGTGGGGAGGAGATCTATGAGGATCATAGCGTGGAGACACCTTGGGATTTCAGTTCATCTTTTCTGGGTCTCCTCATAGATCCCTGACTATCCTCATAGAACCTGATGGTATCCTGGTTTCGCTGGCCATCGGTGGGCTATTTTGGCTGTGCTTTGTTGCATCTCCCCAACCTGCTGACGGGTACCCACTGGAGACAACCCTGTCCACGGCCTCATGGGCGTACTTCTGAGATAACCTTGCTCTTCATGAGGCGACCCTGTTGGCGACGTCTTCCTGCTGGATTGCTCCTGTCTCTTGGTGACTGCACTTCCACCTGGGGCGCTGTTGACGTTTCCTCGTTCCAGTTTGCGTGGACTGCCGGGTGTCAGCGGGCCTTGGACTTGCTGCAGCAGAAGCTCATGCCAGCCCTGTGTTAGGATTGAGCATTCTTGGCATCCATCCAGCCTGCTATGACCTGATGAGCCTTGGACCCTGCATGGCAGCCCAAGTTAATTATGGGGGGTTGGCTGTATAGAGGGTTAGCCTTGCTACATGACACTCTGCTTCCTGCCCTGATCAAGCAGTGAGAGCTGTCAGTATTCATGGCATGGATCCCTGTGGATGACCCGTTATCCCTGGGAATGTCAGGCTTGTCCTTCACCCGTGGACTCTAGCTGAGGGAGGGTGGTGTCCCAGAACCTGGAGTGGCCTCACCTTGTTTGGCTTAGGTGCCTTGACCCTGTTGACTCCTTCCTGGATTCATGTGGACTCATCGAATCTGACTGGGATCTGAGTTGAGTGGGATGGACTCTTGGGGGAGTTTGGTGGGACTAAGCTGAGATGACATCCAGATCTTGGTGACCAGCTTCTGAGGATAGTTGAGGGGATCTGAGCCTGGATGGCACATGGAGAGTGACTTCTGTGTTGTACCCCGACATATGACATATGGAGTTGTTCACCAAGGGCTTGATGCCTGGTATGATTAAGACGTGGTTCATGTATGCACACCAGCCTGTATGAGAGTGGCTCCCCTTTTTGTGGCTCATCTGCTGCATAGGATGTATGCATTGTCACCAGGACCTGAGTTTGATATGAGGCCTACTGAGGGGCAGGACATGCTAGCAGCCTTACCTGAGGCCTTGAAGGAGGCATTTACTCAGTTGCAGCCAGTGAGTATGGGAGAGGCTTCCTACAGGGAGCTGTTGGAGTTTCAGTTCAGAAGGGTGACTTTGATTTGGTTCCTTCTTTCTCCAGCTCAGCCAGAAGGTGTTTTCCTTTGGAGACTTCTACCTCTTTTGCAATGCCGGGTTGCCCAAGTACACTGTGGAACTTAGGGTCCGTCTGATGCCACTATGGGTGCTGGTGCCCTGATAGGTGCTAAGTGGTCTGTGGTCAAGACCTTTCTGCAGTTCTGGTGAGCGTACAGATCAGGGGTGAGCAGGCACAAGACGTCCTCTACTTAGGTGATGGACCCGGCGAGTCAGTCTGTGGTGCTCCTCTCCTGGGGCATGCTTCCGCTATGCTGTCCAGATGGTGGCAGGGGCTACTGAGACTTGCATGGTGCTGAAGGTCAGCAGGAACTGGCCATGCAGAGTTGGCCCACGTGGTGGGGCAGTTTCCCATGTGTGGACCCAATGGCAAGGTGGCCTGAATGGGGATTGGTATAGCCTGTGAGGAACAGGGCTGAGAAGGAAAGGGGGGCTTTGGATTGTGGTGTGAGGGGGGGGATTCCAGGATGGATGATGGGGGGGCTCCATTCCAGTTCTGATGTTCCAGTCCGGAGTTCCAGAATTCCAGAATGATGACGGGATGACTTCCCGTATTGCTGTGATTATCTGGGCTTGTAGTGGATAAGGATGTGACTTGTCTTCCTTAAGCACCTGTGACTAGATGTTTATGAGATAGGAGGCCCTGGCTTCAGGGATGTAAAAACCCATCTGCTTGTCCCAAGAGATGGTGGACTTCCTGTTTATTGTTGTGTTGTTCTTGTGTAGGTTGTTGTTTATTCTTCTTGGCTTCTAGGAACTGGGAGTTCCTGTCTTGAGGGGGAGATATGTAACAACCAAATGTTACATCCAAAGTTTTCCTACTGGTGACCTTATCATGAGTTCTTGGGGACAATTATTTGGATAGTTAGGAGGCTTCGACGTATGAGTATAGGCCTGCTGAGATCTGTCGAATTATTGTTCTACCCTCATTGGTCGTGGCCTGATCCACGTGGGGTACTTTGTATGGTTTAGTTCAGCCAGTCATAGATTCTCTTTAAGACTGTCGTACCTGGTGGATCTGGTTCCAGGTCACGGAGATTCTGTAGTGCTGGCCTTGTGCTGTGTTGTGGATTCTGAGGACAGGATCTTACCTTGAGTGATCCTCACTTTTGATTGGTTCTTTCGGGTTAGGGTTGAGCCGACTCTGCGTGCACGATGACTTTTATACTGATTGTGGCGGCCGTGCATGCGTACGTGAGAGCTAAAGCTATGGTGTAATTCAAGGGTTTCCTTGTTTCATCAATCAAACAACCCTTGCCAAAAGTCAACTATAACTTCAACAGATAGTTGACTTGGATATAACTTGTCTGTTGTGTCTAACAAGGGTGGGGACTCATTCCCTTAACTGTTGAAGATCCATCTTCATTGCTTCTCTGGACGTGAAGTTATCTGTCGCGACTCCAACCCAGGTATAAAGATCTTTTCACGCTAATGTTGATACTGAGGCTGTTGCAAACACAACATTTTTAGTCGTTACATGGTCTCAGTCCTGCGGGGGGGCCCCGTGAGGTGTCTATACCTGGTTGGTGCGAGCTAGGTGAGCCGTTTAGGATGCTGGATACTAAAAATAAGGATGAATGGAGTAGGAAATGCATGCGACGTAGCCTTGTGGCCGGCTGGCTAACGTTCATGCATAGCGATCAAGGCCTAGATAGTAGATATACCCGGTTTAGCCATTAATAATTAATTAATTAATAGACACGTGACTGCGTCACGTGAGCATAATTAGTCCTCAGTGGGAGTGGAACATGAGATGGTGTCTATTAATTAATTAAGAGATGGTGAAATTCACCATCTCATGGATGGTATAAGCTACCTAGGTCCTAGTTACAGGGTTGTGGGCACCACGGCCCGAATCGCTATGAATGCCATACGCGGTCTTACGCGGATCGAGCCCCCACAGACTTGGGGGTGATCTCCTTCATCACTACTTGCCATCTATCCTTGCGTACCATCTGCCTCCATTTTACAGACAAACCAGGAGGCTGCCCGGGTGTGAGCCCGTCACGTCCAGTGTAGTAGCACATGTCCATGCCGAGTCTGATGTAGCGTACGAGCCACGAGCCACGAGCCACGAGGTAGCCATGGCTGTCGGAGCTCATAACTTTCACGTTTGAGCGCCGAATTCAGCTGTGAATATCACAATCGCTTCGTCTTTCTAAGACGCACATGCTGATATAATTTTCCGACGCTATTACGCAATATACGATGAGCAAACGCCTCTCGACGCAACGCAGCCTGGCGGCTGCGCTTAGCAATGAAAATACGTCTGCAGCCTCGGCTGCAGCTTCGCCAACCGGCCCAGATGGCAACGGTGACACTAGTAGTGCACTGGTGCTCGCCCAGCCTTCCGGGCTCGCCTCGCCATCAGCATCGCCTGAACCTAAGCGCAGTCGCTCTGCTGAGCCGCCCTGGGAAGAGCGCTCCTTTGACGTCAACAGCCCCGGCTTCTGGCAGCGCAGCCCCGGTTGGTTCATGGAAGACTTGTATTACGGCAATCACGCCTCGCTTCTAGCCCTGTGCGTGTACCTCACGTCCCACAACCGTGGCCGCTGGCCTGGTGACGGCAAGCTTGTCGACCCCGCCGAGGCTCTCCCAATCATTCACCGCATGCCTCGCCCCAGGCTTCAACGCTTCGCCCTCTGCTCCCTTGTTGGACGCTCCGAATCCGAGATCTGGGCTTCCCCACCGCCCCCCCCACCTTCCCCACCGAAGCCACCATCCGCACCCTCCTCAAGGAAGCTTTCGAGCAGCACGTGACCCCTCTTGCAGCAGGTGTGGCGGCAATTGGCGGCACGCTGGCTGCTGAGCTTCCCACCATCCCCACCGCCACCGCCACCCTCCTCGCCTCCACCCCTCCCCCTCCACCGACTCCATCACCGCCCAGCTCCGTGACATCGACCAGCGCCTCAAGGATAATGCAATCGCTATCGAGGTCTTGCAGAACACAGCAGGCCTCACCGCCCAGGCAGTGAAGGACATTGCTGCCAAGCCAGCCCCGGCGGGCCTGGCCGGCGATGCTCCTCCCATCACGACCTGGGCGGACATGCTTAAGCAACATACCACCTCCACCACCTCCGCCGTCGCAGCCCAGCTCCAGCGGCAGACGCTTGACCTCCGCGAGGAGGCCGAGCTCGACAAGCGCAGCCTCAACGCCATACTCAAGAACTTGGACATGGAAGAAGGTGAGAATTCCGAGAAGCTTGCACGTGCGTTTGAGAGCAAAATCCTTGCACGCATGGGCCTTCTTGGTGAGATCAAGCTGACCGCCCACCGCCTCCCCCGCGCGCGGGGTAAGGCAGGGGCGCCTCCGCTTCTTCTCATCTTTGATAGCCCAGCGGACAAGATTTCGTTTCTCAGACGCCGCAAGCGGCTCGCGAATACTCCCTTCACCGTGGACGACGACTTGACCCTGGCACAGCAACAACGGCGACGGGAGCTATGGCCGACCTACACCCAGCTCCGGCAGACCAAGGCGGGCCAGCCGGTGTACTGGAAGGGGGCGGCCATCTACGTCGGCCACAAGCCCTGGCAAGCGACCCCCTCGACCACCGCGGCCCCAGCAACTCCAGCCCCAGCCTAGGGGAATACAGCAGCAGTAGTGTAGAATAGTTAGACAGTGGCCTTGTACATGCCCGCCTACTACAGGCACTATACCAGCTGAGGCCTAGCCTTTTTAGTCATGTACATGTGTGCCTATGATGAGCCACACTCCAGACGATGCCTAGCCTTATTTAGTAATGTTGTGCCCATGCAGGGAGTCACTCTCTGCTGAGAAGCCATGCCATAGCTCCTGTATAGCCACGATGATCTTCCCCCACATGCCACGCTCCCCCTTAACTCGTCGTCTGTCTCTGGTCCTCAGCGGAGGACTGAGTCGATCTCAGTCCTCTACCGAGGACCGAGTTTTTGAGGTTTGTAGAAAATTCGCCCTGGTCGGAATATTTGTCAAAAAAATTCTCTCTAAATTTATTCAAATACTACGTGAAAAGATGTTTCTGGGACATATTTTTGCGATTTTTTTGGATTTTGTTTTGACCCTCATCTGTAGGGGGGTAACTAGGGTACCCTAAAAAATTTTGGGCGAAAAACGGTACCAAAAAGGGACGACTGCGACTGACGACGACGATGCACGGTCAGCAATGGCGGAGACCGGCAGTGGAGTAGGCCCAGAAATACGCATAGATATAGGGTTTAAAGTGAAAGTAAAGGCGACAGAGTTCGGAATAAATTGGGCAAAGTCGAATTACGGTGCTAATTTTGCAAGCGCGGTGTTGTGTGGCAAGGTCACGGGCAAAAAGTCCCGGGGAGCGCAGTTTACAGTCTTATTTGATGATGAAACGCAGTATGATTTTTCAAGACAGTACATTCTGGACCACGCTGCCGGCGAGGAAACGTCGCTCAGTAGCACCCCAACCTCGGGGAATGCCGACAGCCCCCCCCCCCGTCGTCAGATGACGAACCAATGCCAGATCCGGAGGGGGGGCCAGATGAGGGCGATGACGACGACCCCGCGTCTGATGGCGATGATGGCGATTTCGTCCCAAAGCGAGGGCGTGGCGGGCGCGGTGCCACTGGCCGCGGGCGAGGGCGACCTCCGAAACCTTCCGGGGCTGCTTCCAAGCCCAAACGCACCCGGAAGCGACGTGATTCCATGCCAGCAGGCGCTGACCCCGACGAGGTGCCTGATCTCGTCGAGTCTGATGACGAGGATGAGCTGGAGGCAGCGGATGTGCGTGTTCGCCCACATGATGAGGGCAGCGACGAGGAGGCTGAGCCTGTGACACAGGATGGCTGGCGATGGGGCGTAGGGGAGCCGGCAGCAGGCAAGGGGCCGGCAATCAACCCGCAAGGTATTGCAACGCCGGCTTCTACCAAGAACATCCCCACCAGGATTGGTGCATGGAAGCTGCTGGACATATGGACCCTGTTCATGGTAATCCAGGACACTCTGGCGCCCATCGTCGCCGAGATCAATCGCTATGCTGCCAGCAAGAAGGATGAGGAGGATGAGGGGGGAAGAACATGGGACCACCTCACTGTGCATGAGTTTGGGAAGTACTTGGCCATCGTGCTTACCATGGGCGTGTGCAAGCTGCCCTCTGTACCTCTTTATTTCCAAGAGGCAGACCTGGGCATCCTTGGTGGAGCTCGCCTCAACCGGTACATGACATTGAAACGGTTTCAGCAGATTACCCGGTTCCTCCATTTCCGCGACAGCACCCAGAGGCCTGCAGACCCCCGCACTCGTGAGCACCGTCTGTGGCAACTCGACTGGCTGGAGCGCTTCCTTAATGGCCAGTATAAGAAGTATTTCGTCCCCTCGGGGCACATGGCCCTGGACGAGCGGTCAATTGAGACGCGCCACCAGATGTGTCCAGTCCGTTGCTACTGCAAGGACAAGCCAAACAAGTTCCACATCCGGAAATACTGCCTCTGCGACATCCACCTCGGGTACATTTGGCACGCCGAGACATACGACAAGCTGCCAGAAGTGGGCCATGTCACCGCGGTCACGCAGCGCCTCAGCGACACGCTTCCACGGGAGGGCTGCACCGTGGCCACCGACCGCTACTACACGGGCGTGGAGAACGCTGTCCGCCTTGCTGCCAAGGGGCATGACAGCGTGGGGACGATCATGACCAACCGGAAGGGCATCCCGTGGGCTGAGCTGAAGGCCTTGGTGCCGAGGAAGCCGGCGCAGGGCTGGTGGTGCTGGGCGTACAACGAGGAGACCGGGGTCAGCGTGGTCGGGTGGCAGGACCGCCAGCTTGTGTGGCTGTGTGGCAGCGGCGTCCCCATCAAGCAGGTCATGGTGTCGCGCCACGGAGGTCGCACGGCTGACCGCGTGCAAGTGCCGGCTCCATACCACGTGGTGCTGTACTGGTCCATGTACAAGGCCGTCGACATCAAGGACATGCATTGCGCCGAATACAATGTGCAGTCTGTGCTGCCCACGCAGATGTGGTTCCACCGGCCATTCTTTGGCATGCTGTCCGAGACGGTCAGCCAGGCGCACAACATCCACACCCTGCTGGCGGGTGGCCCGGATGAGGCCATGTCTCACATGGACTTCCACCTGAAGCTGGCCACCAAGCTGATGCACAACAAGTGGGATGGTGCCGCACTGCCCATCGACAGCGTGGGCGTGGCTGTGATGCCCGGACGTGGTGGGCGGCACTCCGGCACACACACCACCATCGAGCGCATCCCATTCAAGGGCGAGGAACGCATGCAGGCACAGTGTGAGGTGTGCACTGCCACCAAGCCCAAGCCCAAGCCTGGGGAGCCTCGCCTTCCTCGCACTGACTTCTGGTGCCCAGAATGCAACGTGGCCCTGCACCGCGAGTGCTTCGCTGCCTGGCATGCCCCGCCAGGCAAGATCCCCGGCTTGAACGCCTTGAAGGGCAAGCAGAGGGCCATGGTGCCCCTCACCGAGCGCAGCGAGGCTGGCAGGAAGTGGGCGGCCAAGAGGGCCACCCGCGCCCAGACAGCTGCAGGGCCAAGCAGGCGCTGAATTTGCCTAATATTGTTTATATAGGCAGGTTATCATTATCAGCACTAGGTGCTTGGGATAATGAAAACTAGGTGCTAGCATGCTAGCATGTAGACGTTTTTCAGCTCCGTAAGCGACTTGCAAGGCCCTCCTAGCATGTTTTATTGAGCCCTGCAGGTTTGTAGATGTTTTTTGTGTGAGCATGGGTCATTTAAATGGCTACATGGCATAATATGGACATTGGAATAATGGTAGCATGCTGGCATAGTGCCAGCAAGCCCTTGTCCTCGGCTGAGGACTGAGAGTTTTTAAATTGTTTCAGGCAGTTGCAGTGGCCAAATCGAGCCCAGTTTTTTTCTATTGATAAAGAACTCTATTGTTTACATGCCTATATTTTTTCTTCATGCACCAGGATTTGATTGAATTTTTCCCACTCGTTCTTATCCCGAAAAATGCAAATTCGCGAGGGGGTGCCCAACGAGCGTGTAATTTTCAGGTGTTCGCGTCAAGTTTTCACATCTGCAGTATTTTTGCCAACAAAATGACATCTAGTACACCCCCGATCCACATCAAAACATTTGGGATGGACCCCCCACCTAGTCGCTACACGCGGTTGAAAATTGTCAACTCAGTCCTCCTGTGAGGACTGAGTTGGGACAGACGACGAGTTAACTGGGCATAGCGCGATACATCATGAGGGTGCAGGTGCCTTGGTGCACCTAGAGCAGGGGTAGCTTACATTCCCACCCTTGCATGAAGTAGCCTAGAATGTATTAAAAGCCATATGCCCCTTCTCAGGGCTATGTGCTACATCTACTCCCAACGGAGTGATGTTGATAATTAATTAATTAATGCCGAGTCTATCACGAAAAGTCCACGGGTGGCGGCACTGCCGCGCGCGGCCTGGGGCACGCCAGGTGAGGGCATATCGCCCAGGCTGGGCGGGCTTGGTGCCAGCTAGTAGTCTACTTAACGGTTGGGGGATGATGCAGACGATATTTGTTTAAACTTTTGTGTAATTATTTTTCTAATGAGATTAGCATAGTACTCCGTGGCATGCCTTTGCGCATGACACGCAAGTACTTACTTACTTACTTACTTACTTACTTACTTACGGCTTACTTAGTAGTCTACCTGATCTGTGCGGGCCAGGTGCCCAGCTAGGCCCACTGAGCCAGGCGCCTGTGCCTAATAATGTGGGAAACATAGGGAAAATCAGCGTTCAAATCCTCATTACTAGTGTGCAAACCCAAGGGGGCCTTGCACAGCATCTTGGTGACGTTGCCGTCGAGTCGTTGCTCCAGCTCCTGCGTCACGGTGCCGTCCAGGTCTCGCCGGGCGCCGTAGGTCAGGATCGTCAGAATGACGACCTTGAAGAGGTCACGCTTGACGATCTGGGGTAGCTAGGGCGGGGTTGCTCCACCAGCGGCGGTGGTCATGGAGTTGCGCCCACGCCATGCATGCCGATCCGTGTCGTCAGGTCATCCTCGCAGTCGGGAAGCCAACTGCCGAGGCTGCAGCTTGAAGCGGCCTGAAGTAGGGTAGCTGACCTCGGTGTCGTCTGAGAGGCGGAGTGTGGGTGGGGGCCCGGCCATGCCGAGGGCCAGGGCCTGCGTTTTGGGGCTGATTTCTAGACCAACCGCCTGAGCCTCGAGCGCCAGGCAGTCCAGCCAAAGTTGGGCAGACTCCGGCTTCTCGATGAGCGTGATGTTGTCACCTAGTAATTTCTGCTCGTTAGTCGGCCCCCCTTCCCCAAGCTCGTTCGTGATCGCTAGGCCAGGGGCACGGCCTGCAATGCTAGCAAAGCGAGCATGTGCCTGGCGCATAACATAATCCACTACAATAATAAACAGGTACGGCGACAGGACGCAACCCTGCCAGACGCCGGTCTGCAGTGGACATGGCGGGGTAAAGCCGTGTTAAGTGCGCACCAAAGTGGTCGACCCCTCATACAGCGTGCGGATGACGGTAATAAGGGGATCGAGTGGGAACGCGAGCCGGCGAGCAACGCCACAGCCCATAGAGCGTCCCAGAGGACAGAATCAAAAGCCTTGATGAAGTCGACGAAGGTTTAGCCATACAACAACAGAAAAGTTGTCTCACCATCACGCTTGATCCGTTCCAAGCGCGGCAACTGCACCAACCAGCGAGACATGCGTCGCGCGTGATCCGTCCCTAGCGCAACTGCACCGACCAGCAAGACACGTCGCGCGTGATCCGTCCCTCGCGCAACTGCACCGGCCAGCGAGACACGTCGCGCGTGATCCGTTCCTAGCGGCAACTGCACCAACCAGCGAGACACGTCAGTGCTTGATCCGTTCCTTTATTTACTCTGTATTGGCACCTGGGCACGTGACGCAGTCACGTGCTTAATTAATTAATTAATTAATTAATTAATTAATTAATTAATTAATTAATTAATTGATCCGTTCCTAGCGGCAACTGCACCAACCAGCGAGACACGTCGCGCGTGATCCGTTCCTAGCGGCAACTGCACCAACCAGCTAGACACGTACGCCACGAATGATCCGTTCCTAGCGGCGCCAGGAGTGTCCATGTATACCAGCACCGCGTTGCTGCGACCCCGCCCTTGGTACATCATTAATTGATTGGTACATCATGACCGAGTCGAATCTCCCTCCTTGCAAATGATATACCCATATACGTATGAGGAAATATGCACAATCAAGCAGCGGCGCCTGCAGCTAGTAGGGCACTTTGCTCGCACCAGGTAGACACATCACGCGGCCCCTCCGCAGGGCCGCGACCTGCTCAGCCTGCATGGCAGGCACCTCCTCACTTGGGACGGGCCCAGCAATGCTGGACGCCGCAAAGCCCACTCTTTCAAAGAGCAGCTAGAAGAGGGCATGGGGGGCCTTGACCTCTCCGTGATTTGGAAAAAGATGATGGAAAAGGCCAAGTGGGCTCAGGTTATAGACGACAACGATCGACCCCCCTCCAGTGGGGAAGCCGTGTGTTTGCAAACGCGGGATCGAAGCATGCTAGGCAAGACCCCTAGAGGGTCTAGGGCAAAATAGATATAGAGTAGGATTTCCATCCATCCATCCATCCATCCATCCATCCATCCATCCATCCATCCATCCATCCATCCATCCATCCATCCATCCATCCATCCATCCATCCATCCTGGCATCCATCCATCCTGGCATCCATCCATCCATCCATCCATCCATCCATCCATCCATCCATCCATCCATCCATCCATCCATCCATCCATCCATCCATCCATCCATCCATCCATCCATCCATCCATCCATCCATCCATCCATCCATCCATCCATCCATCCATCCATCCATCCAGATCCATCCATCCATCCATCCATCCATCCATCCATCCATCCATCCATCCATCCATCCATCCATCCATCCATCCATCCATCCATCCATCCATCCATCCATCCATCCATCCATCCATCCGTCCCTCCATCCATCCGTCCGTCCGTCCGTCCGTCCGTCCGTCCGTCCGTCCGTCCGTCCGTCCGTCCGTCCGTCCGTCCGTCCGTCCGTCCGTCCGTCCGTCCGTCCGTCCGTCCGTCCGTCCGTCCGTCCGTCCGTCCGTCCGTCCGTCCGTCCGTCCGTCCGTCCGTCCGTCCGTCCGTCCGTCCGTCCGTCCGTCCGTCCGTCCGTCCGTCCGTCCGTCCGTCCGTCCGTCCGTCCGTCCGTCCGTCCGTCCGTCCGTCCGTCCGTCCGTCCGTCCGTCCGTCCGTCCGTCCGTCCGTCCGTCCGTCCGTCCGTCCGTCCGTCCGTCCGTCCGTCCGTCCGTCCGTCCGTCCGTCCGTCCGTCCGTCCGTCCGTCCGTCCGTCCGTCCGTCCGTCCGTCCGTCCGTCCGTCCGTCCGTCCGTCCGTCCGTCCGTCCGTCCGTCCGTCCGTCCGTCCGTCCGTCCGTCCGTCCGTCCATCCATCCATCCATCCATCCATCCATCCATCAAAGAACAGCTAGTAGAGGACATGGGGGGCCTAGGCCCGCTCTCCGTGCATGATTTGGAAAAAGATTATGGACAAGGCCAAGTGGGCCCAGGTCATAGAGGACAACGAGCCCCCTCCCGTGGGGAAGCGCCCGCGTGTGCAAACACACGGGAAGCACGCCAGACAGGTCCCCTAGGGTAGAGTTGATGTTGATAGATTAGATAGATGTTGTAGATAGCTGTTGTAGATAGATTAGACCGGTAGGACTGTTTGCACCCATCCATCCATCCATCCATCCATCCATCCATCCATCCATCCATCCATCCATCCATCCATCCATCCATCCATCCATCCATCCATCCATCCATCCATCCATCCATCCATCCATCCATCCATCCATCCATCCATCCATCCATCCATCCATCCATCCATCCATCCATCCATCCATCCATCCATCCATCCATCCATCCATCCATCCATCCATCCATCCATCCATCCATCCATCCATCCATCCATCCATCCATCCATCCATCCATCCATCCATCCATCCATCCATCCATCCATCCATCCATCCATCCATCCATCCATCCATCCATCCATCCATCCATCCATCCATCCATCCATCCATCCATCCATCCATCCATCCATCCATCCATCCATCCATCCATCCATCCATCCATCCATCCATCCATCCATCCATCCATCGTGGTTAATGCTCCGTGACTCCCCAACGGGAGCACGAGTCTAATTAAGGAGATGGTCCCGGCGCAAATATTTTGGCGCCAAAAAATTCGCGGTACCCGTCCGTACCGTGAAAAAGTGGTGCATGGGGCGCGCACCCCTACCGGAGCTGGCCATGGCGACGTGCTTTCACGGGCAGAGTAGAAAAAGATAGCTCGCGGAATGCAGAGAAACTGAGCGAATCTTAAAGACGATGAGTAAATGATACTACTTCGCAGCGGAGTTCGCGTTTTTTGCAGTGTCGATCATTTTATTGATTACCATCGCCACGGGGGTCCAATCTGATGTTTTCGTCGAGAGGAATAAATTAGAATGCATGCTGGCGGCGGTGATTGTCAGGTTTTATGCGCTTTACCTAGCGTCAAGGATGCGTTTAAATTGTTATTGGTAAAGCTTTAAAAAATTTGCTGGGTTTCGGCAAGATTTCCGTCATGATCGATCGGTAAGACACTCTCCAGGCTCGCGGGATGCGCGTCTTATTATTCCATGGAAGGTTGTTCTTTCTTGCGCCGCTGGCCGGGCGAAGGACAATTCCGGTAATGGTACGATCGTGTGATCAACGTGACCCTATGAATGTTTCGCTTCCTTTATGGGTTATCAACGCAAGCTTTCGGCTTCTTTCCGTGCAGTTAGCGCCAGGTATAATGCCATTCCGTGCTGCGCATCGCCAGATTCCTGGCACCTTTCAGTGGTTTTTATGTACGTTGCATGGCTGGGACGTGTCAAAGCGTAACCGTGGCATATCGTCAAGTTGTCAGGGATTTGCTGCTGAGTGGTTTCTTGGAAGGAGATTGCTAACAGCACTCAGTTTTGTGTGAATATTGACGCGGCCTTTCTTAGCAGAGGCTTCATTGTGGTTAGAGGCTCACAAGCTTGAGTTTGTTTCTTGGCAAACAATTGCGCTGGAAAGAAAGGTGGCAGTGGTTTTTCTGAGGGGCATACTGCATGGGTGGAACTGCACGTAGGTAGGGGTTATCGTTGTCTTGTTGGCCTTTCTCCCACTAAAATGGGAGAGCCCTAATTCATATGCTAGCAAGGCAAGGTAACCATGGTAATGAAGCCTTGGCAATTAGCAGCATGTATGATAATTCTGCTTTCTCTGTGGACTGTCTGTTGTTACCCTTGTTGGGCAATTAGTGGATATGGCTTTCTAGGGTGTGTTTGAGCTTGGTTTTGGGATGATGCCCACACCATAAACCTGGAATATGCTTTAGAAGTGTTGGCTAGGCATGTAGAGCTACCTGCCTCATTGTTGTGCACACACGCAACAGGTTGCCCGTGTCCAGGTAAGGCAAGGGCACATGACGTGCCCAGCCACCTCCTTGTACATTGTGGTCGAATTGGGCATGGTCAGGAGCCTTTTGGATGGCACAGGAAGTGTTAGACTGTTAGTGTGCCTTAGTACTCACTAATGCCTTCCTTAGCGTCTGCACAGGTGGCCAACTGCCAAAATTAATAACTGCTACAGCTGAGCTCAGAATGCCACCAAATAATTTGACAGTGCCTTCTATGGTCATGACAGAATTTGACTTGTGCTTTTCAGGCCTAATTGATGTGTTATGAGTGTGTATAAGTAAGTAAGTACTTGCGTGTCATGCGCAAAGGCATGCCACGGAGTACTATGCTAATCTCATTAGAAAAATAATTACACAAAAGTCTAGACAAATATCGTCTGCATCATCCCCCAACCGTTAAGCACTAGATGGGGATGTAATCCTCATCCGAGCTGTCCTCTACTGTAATGGCAGACGAGGCGGTAGTGTAGCGGCTATCCTCAGGACCAATAACCTCCACCTGCGGACTTCTACCCTGGCTAGCAACGGGCCGCGGGGCCCGTGGGGAGAAAACAGGAGCATACCCCTCGGGGAGGTGCTTATCGCAGATGGCAGCCCATTTCTCCTTGTCAATCATGCGGGCGCGGAGTACGGATAGTCCCAGAAGCCCTAGTGTAGTGTGTATGGGGACCCTCCCACCCAAACTGGCAGAGTAGGCTAGACGGCACGGTTTACAGGATGCTCCGCCAGGTCCTTAACGTAGGTTTTTCCGAGCGTCCGTCATCAGAGTCTTTGTATCATGGCATGCCTCGTGTTTCGGACGAGATTAGGCAGCGTAGGATAGCATTTGTAGGACACCTTGCCCGCACCAGCCAGGTCGACACCACCCTCGGTCTGGCCGGCCCCCAGCGGCTTGGCCAGCCAGGGCGGCACATTCTGACCTGGCCTGGCCCCGCGGACATTCCCAAACGGGTAGGGAAACCTGTCACGAACTACGTTCAGATGTTGCTGGACGACCTAGTGGTCCCAGCCCAGTTTGAGCACCGCATCCACTCTCCAGTAAACCACCGCTGCCGCGCCTGCTCGACGGGACGGAGGTCCCGTTCCGCGACCGCTTCAAGCTGTTGGGGAGCTGGCTTCCTGACACCGCCGACGATGTGGACACCCGCATCGGCCTTGCCTGGGCCAAGCTCCGTTCGCTCACACCCTACTGGCGCTCGAAGGGCCTGGACGGGCACCGCAAGCGCATGCTCTTCAAGGTCCTCGTCCTCACGGTGCTCACGTATGGCGCCGAGGCGTGGACCCTCCCACCCAAACTGGCAGCTCGGCTCGACGGCACAGTTTACAGGATGCTCCGACAGGTTCTTAACGTAGGTTTCTCCGAGCGTCCGTCATCAGAGTCTTTGTATCATGGCATGCCTCGTGTTTCGGACGAGATTAGGCAGCGTAGGATAGCATTTGTAGGACACCTTGCCCGCACCAGCCAGGTCGACACCACCCTTGGTCTGGCCGGCCCCCAGCGGCTTGGCCAGCCAGGGCGGCACATTCTGACCTGGCCTGGCCCCGCGGACATTCCCAAAAGGGTAGGGAAACCTGTCACCAACTACGTTCAGATGTTGCTGGACGACCTAGTGGTCCCAGCCCAGTTTGAGCACCGCATCCACTCTCTCTCCCGTCTTTGGACTGCCATGCAGGACAAGACGCGGTGGAAGAAGATTGTCAAGGCGCACACGCCCGACCCTGTGGGCAAGCCACCTCCCCCCAAGCGGAGGAGGCGTTTTGATGAGTAGTGTAGTTAGGATTTTCTAGATAGAGTTAGGATAGTTCGATCACGCGGCTTCCTCCACCCCATCCATCATGAAATATGTGCTATGTACATGACCTCACCACGGAGGCATGTTATAATTTAATTTAATTTAATTTAATGTAATTTAATTTTTAATCCACTCTCTCTCCCGTCTTTGGACTGTCATGCAGGACAAGATGCGGTGGAAGAAGATTGTCAAGGCGCACACGCCCGACCCTGTGGGCAAGCCACCTCCCCCCAAGCGGAGGAGGCGTTTTGATGAGTAGTGTAGTTAGGATTTTCTAGATAGCTTAGAGTTAGTATAGTTCGATCACGCGGCTTCCTCCACCCCATCCATCATGGAATATGTGCTACATGACCTCCCCACGGAGGCATGTTATAATTTAATTTAATTTTTAATGGGGACGCCCCGCCTAAAAAAGCGTATTTTTGGCCCAAAAATTAATAACTCAAAGGGATGTGCTGATTTTGTTGATCCAATTAGGTAGAAACCATGTCCCATGACATTTTTCTGGGCGAGATGTGCCCCGGACAGCGTTTTTTTCTATTTTTAGCACATAGACGGTGTATGGCTGGGGGTAGTACCCCCAACTAGTGGTGGTATGCATGCCCAAACATCATGTTTATGGTCCCCAAACATCATTCAGTGGTTGTCAGTTGCATTTCTGTAGTTATCAGGGGGCTTCAGTTTTGATACATTTCCATGGGACCCTCCCCTTAATTAATTAATCCACCCATCCATCCCATCTCTCTCCCTCCCTCCCTCTCCCTCCCTCTCTCCCTCCCTCCCTCCCTCCCTCCCTCCCTCCCTCCCTCCCTCCCTCCCTCCCTCCCTCCCTCCCTCCCTCCCTCCCTCCCTCCCTCCCTCCCTCCCTCCCTCCCTCCCTCCCTCCCTCCCTCCCTCCCTCCCTCCCTCCCTCCCTCCCTCCCTCCCTCCCTCCCTCCCTCCCTCGGGGTTAATGCTCCATGACTCCCCAATGGGAGCACGCGAGTTTAATTAATTAATTCATGAGGAAGTATGAGCACAAAGAATTACCAGTCGATCTAATTATAGAAGTACCAACTTTAATTACAATTGATAGTAAATTGTATTACTAGTAGTACCGTACAAGCTAGCATGACCGCAACGTACGGGATTACATGCGTGAGGATTTAAATTAACCTAGATATGTACATCATCCCCCTAGCTCGACGCTGCTCAGTCAACGCTTGTACAGCTAACATAAAAAGCACGTAGACTGCGTCACGTGGGTACCAATAAAAGAACCTCCAAACCCTATACACATGCATGCAACGAGATGTTGCGACTTGCGAGGGCGCCCTAGCTAGCTTCTCTCACTGCCTCATGTGGGCAGGCAACGGAGGACTCTCTCTGCATCATGGTGCAGGCCCAACTGTGGGTGCAATACAACTGAGGAAGTAGCCAGAGCATAGCGCGGATGCAGTGAGGCTGCCCTGTACAGCTGTATTGCCAATTAAGTGCCTCCATGTGATGTCCTATGGCAGATTATGCCTAAAGCTACATAGGTGATATTGGCTGGCACACTACACACCTCTAGACACATGAGATCCGCTGGCACGCAGTGCCTCTGCGTAGGTGACAGCCACGTAAGCATTGGGCACACCTCAGGCTCATGCCCTCGGCCATGCCGTCAGCCACGTGCTCAGCTACGCACCCATGACCTCAGTGCTCATGACCTCAGCGCGGCCTCGCACGCCGCACGCAGGCTGGCCGCGCTGAGCGTGTCGGCGCGCTCCACCCCCAGCGCAATGGCCACCTCGCGCAGCATCGACACCGACATGTGTGACAGGTCGTCAGGGGACAGTGACTCGCGCAGCAGCTGCGTGCAGGGGGGCGGCATCGCTGATCCTTCAGCACCCACGGACATTGGCTCGATCTCCACGCCGCGCCTTGCAGGAGCAGGGGGCATTACGCTGCTTCTCGGATGGGGGCTCATGCTGCCATGTTTGGGTACCACCCTTGATGGGTCGCTCGCCGCCTGATCCTGCACATAGCAATTAGTTTCCGTCAATCGATGCAAAACCAAGTATGGGTTATGTAACCCCTTGGGCATCGCTTGTTGGATTCCGGAACTGGTTGCAATCCAACCATGGCTATGATGGCAGCCTCCAGGCGGGACAGACGGAGTCTCTGGGGCAGGCGTGGCACATGTAAGGCACGTCCATGGTGTCGCCTCCCCATGTCACGGGGCGCAAATTACAGCATCCACTTCAACCTAGGGCGTCGCTAATTCTGGCCTATCATGTTACAAGATCCACTTCAACCAAGGGAAGTGCTACCCTATCGTGGCCTGCCTTGAAGCTGAAACCAAACGGAGGCCAGCAAGAACCTAGACACCCCTGCCACCGAAAACCACACTTACAACTGAGAGGAAACCTGTGGCAAGCAAGTTATCATAATACAAGTATATGTACGCAAAATGTATCAAGGGGCAAAAGTGAAGCAGCATTCATAACCTCAGTAGAAAGCAGCCGAGCAATGATTTTCGCCAGCATGCATTACTGGGCTGTCAGTGTGCAGTTGTACACTTACGTTGAATTGATTGCCACCTGCAATCCAATGTGCATCGTACTCCTCTGGCCCTGAGGAGCGCTTGCCCGTTGCCTGGATAACGTGGCCGTGACCATATGATGACCGGCTGGCATAATTGCAAGTGTAGCACGTCGCACCAACACAGTGTAGCACGGGTTGCAAATGAAAGTGAGTGACAACGAAAAGTATTCCTTGTTGCCTAGAGGCTGCCATGGATTTTGAAAACGTGAAATGCTAGAGGCTACTGGTGACCACAATATTAATAGGGTGCTCACCGGTAAGGTACAAGACAACAACGCAACACCGTCGAAACGAAAACTTTTCCTCCACTCTTCACGCGCAATGAGGGCGCTAGTCGGGGGCGTACAAGACCGCGTTGAGGTATCAAAGTTACACTTTTTGATGTTGGCCGATCAGGTAACAGAGGAACGAGAGAGTTGGATGGAACAAACGCCATTACATATCGACTTTCCTTTCCCAGCGTTATCATAAGGTACAAAGACCCGTCCTGAAATGCCGATCGTAGCTAGTTCCCGCTAATCCTCATAGCTAGTTCCCGCTAATCCTCATAACAGACACTTGCAGGAGGGAAAGATGGAGCCGGCTGCAGCTGTCACGCTCCTGCAATATGGATGCGGTAGGTCGCATCCAGTCGTAAACATGCAAACGTGTGTTGCTAGATGAGCAGCTAGACGTATCTTGTGATTCTCGTCCCGGGAGGCGCCCGTGTAGCATGTCGAGGTGTCATTGCTTGTGACCGATGCGCGATGGGCGTGCCACGTGCTCGCCATCGACTTTGATGTCAGTGCTAGACTGCTAGACTGCTAGTCTGCTACAGTAGCGTCCCTTTTCTCGTCAAGTAATTAACACTCTGATGAGTCTGATGACCTCTGATGAATGACTCTGATCACTGATCAGTGATCACGATGTCAAGGTGAACCCTTGCGCGCGAACTGATGAGCCCATTATTACGTACGCCAGCCCGAACACGTTCAGTCAGGGATACTATATGCCGTCGTTTCCCAATGAATTGGCACTGGGCATATGACACGTGGAATCCCTGCCTAGTAATTTCCGCGGGATGTTTCAAGGATTTCGTGCAAATTTCCAAGTAGCTCGTCGTAGACGGCAGTGCTGCGTAGATACAGTGACAGGCTGGCGCACATAGGTAGCAACTAAGGGCAAAAGTGAACCTACCCGTTCACCTTTTTCGCTGTTTTGCAACGCTCTCGTGCGCTTTGTAGACGTGATTTCCATGCAACTGCAGAGTGGCAGACCCCATGCAACAGCAGATCTCTTCCAGTTGCCTGCGTGCAATATATATGGACAATTATTAGCGTTACAGCAGCCAAATTCTCTGTGGCACTCGAGCTATCTGCTGCTGAGCCCCCTGAGCAGGGCTGGTTACGTCATGAATCCTGTTCTTGTTTTTGACAAATTTGGCCCTTTGGCCAGACGGGGAGTTCAAGGAAGGTCAAGGTGGGTGATTGCGGGCCGGTGGATGGAAATGATAGTTACTTCGTTTCTCAAAGCCGCGTTCATTTCCGGGTTAATTTCTTACCATCCAATCTGCAAAACTTCTCCGCATTCTTCTGGTGTCTGGCTCACAAAATTCGTGCTCTTGCTTCTCATATCACGTTATTCGTTAATAATGTTTTGTAATGTCGCAGCTACGCCCCTGGGGAATGTCTTCTGAAACCCGTTAACAATTTGAAAGGCCAGGTTCGTACTGTTCAAATGTCCAAATCATCCAATCAGAAGACGCGCGTTAAGATGGGTTTGTGGCTGCAGTAACTTTTGCATTCAAGCTTGTTGTCGCCGAAATTGTGTTGCGTAGCTGCAGCACTCCACGGCTCAAATTTTCCAATGAGTACCAGGGAGCATGATGGGGCGCTCAAGCGGCAGTGTCGCGTCATTTTTGCTCGGACTGGGAATGCCTTGCCGATTACTGTTTATCCTACGCAGTTCTGTTTGTCACTTTTACTATTTACAACGAGGCAAAATTTTTCCATCGCAGTGACCAAGCTACGGGTGTGCGTGTGGTGTACACGTGTTGCATGCGAGCCAAATAGCAGGCCTGCTGTTGCTACACAGCTGTTACGCCAATGCCATTCCTTCATCTGTTGCTCTCGAATTGCCCACGAGTAGGCTTCCCTAGGGGTTGACCCAGATCAATGCTTCACGCATTAATTCTGACAATGTGACGTCAAGTATGTGGGTTGGGACGTTGCTGTGCTCCGTGTGCGCGAAAGCAGAAGGCCGGCCTACGGTGCGGCTCACGGCTACTGCCAATTGCCAAGCCCTGGGCGAACCGCTGGTGAGCATGCCCATAGTAGCTATGCCTTTTTTTCCTAGCTTGCTTTTCCTTGCTATGCTGTTGCTCACCATGGCTGCATGTTGCTTGGGCCATGCACCCAGAGATCTGGGCCACTTGCCACCTGCCCCAAGCGGTGCCACCTGCCATGCCACCTGGTGCAGGCGATGGCAACCTACCTTGCTGGCCAGCAGACGCCGCGCCCTATCAGTATTACCCTTACATAGTGTCGTCACTCATGGACACCTTGGGGGTTAGAGAGAGCCTTATCAGTTATTGCCGTCACTCATGGGCAGTTTAGGGGGTAGAGGGTACTCCTCCGCTGCAGAAATGCGCGGCACGGGGATCCAAAATCTCAATCTAGTTGCTTCCCTCCAGCAAGGCCAGGCAGGGGCGGTAATTGTTGTGGCAGCCATCGAAGGGAATGGGTGCCCATTGCTGCCACTTCAGCGCCAGTGCAGCTAATGAGTGACCCTTGGCGCTACCGGTATGGGTGCTAGCTGTACCGGTACCCGAGGTGACGGGTAGCAGTACTGGGGGACGCTAGCTGTACCGGGGGTGCCACCCCTAGCCTTCTATTTCCTGACCCACGTGCCATGAGCGTGCTGGATGGTGGCATATCCCTCAATCGGCATCCCCCACTTTCCCCCGCAGCACCGTGCGTGCCCTCGCAGCATCCCCCAGTTCTAATTCTGGCGATGCATCCAACCCCAAGGCGCGGGCCAACAGCAACCCCAAGGGCGGTAAACCGCCTTCGCCCTCTCCTTCTCCTCCCTCCCCGAAATCATCGCCGCCAGCAGCCAAGACCCCGGCGGGTAGCAAGGATGGGAGTGGCAAGGCTGCAGGCAGCAAGGGTGCGGCCGATGCAGCCAAATCGTCTGAGTATTCGGAAGCGATGCAGAAGCGGATGGGGGACCCTTCGCTTGTGTACCGGCACGAGGCAGGCATGAACTACGCGGTGGTGTTGCCGGACATCATGGTGGGCAGCTGCCCGCAGGGACCGGAGGATGTGGACCACCTGCGGGAGGAGTGCAACGTGGGGGCGATCATGTGCCTTCAGGAGGACATCAACTTTGCCTACTTCAACATCGACATCGCGGTGGGTGCCGCACGTGGGTGTGACAGGTGGCGCACGCGGGTGGTGACATGTGGCGCACGCATGTCGTGGCGTGGGACGCATGGTTGGGCAGGGATTGCATGGGATGGGTGGGCCAATAGGGGAGCAGCATGGGACCGGTAACGGCATTTGTACCAAGTCCACATGGAGGGCGGCTTGATGGGACATGGTGTCCGGATGGGATCCTGTGAGCATATTAAGCCTGAGCTGATGGTTTGTATATTGGCACAGATGGTGAATTGGAGCGATTGCCAGTAGGTCACGAGCACCGCTGATACGAGGGTTGAGGGCGCGGGTGGTCGGGCTGGTGAATTGGGTGAGCCGAGGGGACCCTTGGGGTTTCGCAGCCTGGGGGGTGGGTGTTGGGTGGGTTTATGCCTGGGTGGGTCAGGTGGGTGCCATATCTCTTATGGGTGAGTCCACACGATATAGTATGACTCGTAGTCAGTGTGTCGAGGTCAGGTCGAGCGGCACGCCTCATCAAAGCTCCTTATGTCTGTATTTCTAGCGGCGCATCACGTGGGCATTCCCTTTCTCCTCCCTGCCTGGGCGTCGCGGTGAAGGTCACTCCAATAGGGAGGTTGCCGAAGTTCTGGGCATCATTCAGGTAATGACTCTCTGATTTGGATTGGGTAGTTGGAAATCAGTTTGAGACCAACAGATCGGGGGCTCCCACGCTCAAGTGACATTCGTCGCTGATAGCGTGGCCGCATGATGTCTCGGGTGATGTGCTTGCTTGTTATTGATGTGCTAATGCATGTGTGGCTGATAGTTCATGAGACTTGTGATATGGAATATTCCACCTGTGCCCGTGCAGGCCATCCGCCAGCGCGCGGAGCAGCGGGGCGACGTGAAGCACCTGCGTGTGCCCATCGCGGACTTTGACCCCTTCAGCCTGCGCATGAACCTGCCAAAGGCGGTGGCCGTGATGCACGCGGCCATGCAGCAGTTCAAACCGGGGGAGCGCGTGTACATCCATTGCACGGCCGGGCTGGGGCGGGCGCCAGGGCTCGCGCTAGCCTATATGATGATGATGCGGGGGCTCACCCTCAAGGAGGCGAACGAGAAGCTGCAGGTATGTATGCTGCCGCCGCCACAGTTGCTGTTTCATGTTTGCGTTGTCTTCTGCCGCCTCCCCCAGTTGTTGCGACTCGTGCGATTGCCATGGTTGCCGCCACTCGTGCCATTGGTTGCTGTCACTGCTACGGTTGTCGGTGCTCCGTTTAGTGCGACGCTCCTTGCTACCCTTTCTGGCTGCTAGTGTCCCCCATGTCCCCTCGCCTGTGCAGCCTGCACCCCCTGGCCCTGGTGGCCATGCTTCTATCGCGGGTCAGCGTAGTCAGGTTTACCTCGGTGGCACCTGTGGCGGCAGCTGGTTCTGGCGGGTTTCGTGAGCACTACATGACAGCCGTATCTGTCCAAGCAGGATGGATGGCAGTCGGGCAATACAGGGATTTGTCTTTCTGTGGGCGACCGGGCGAGTGTGAATCTTCTGCCCGTTATGCGTGGTGGTGGGACCCTGTTGCCTGTGCGGGTAATTTTGGAGAGAGGGTGTACTCGGGTGTGAGGACGGTTCGTGACGGCAGACAGCTGGTAGGCACCAACCGACCCTGGATCGTACGTCGCCACATGGCCCATCCATGTACCTGTCATTGGGGTGCATTGCTTGTTCGAGGGTACTAGTACTCCACCTCCCCTCGTCGCAACGTTGATCTACCAGTACCACCGTCAAACCCCCGTCCCCCCCGGTTGACCCCTTAACTTCTCCCCCCCCCCCGCCCCCTCCCGCTTCCAGGCGGTGCGCCCATGCGGCCCCAAGCTAGACGCCATCCGCTGGGCGACGGTGGACATGCTGCTGCCGCGCTCCAGCAGCACAGAGGTGACGCTCAGCTGGTCGCGCGGCGTGAGCGAGACCTGCGAGCTGTCAGGGCTGGACGTGGGGTGGGGCCCGGTGAGTGCGCCCATTGTGCAGGTGGAGGGCCAGGATTCCCCGTGCAAGCCGAGGGAAGGGGGCATCGGGTGGGGGCCGGTTGCATGGGCCGGTTCTGCTGGTTGCATGCTGGCTTGGGGGTTGGTCGTGAGCTGGGGAGCCCTGAGCAGGCACAATCTGCAGGACGAGGGGGGTGCCCACGGGATGCTGACAGATCGTAGCGGACCGGATGCCCCTTGCCCCCTTGCACTCTCCAGCTTTACCATGCGATGCGAACAAGCTTGGTGGGTTCGGATCCGCAGCTGGGCTTGACGTTTCCACCGTTAGTGGGGACGCCTCGCCCCTTCCCCGGTTTGCAGAAGTGGCCTAGTGTTGTGCGCTTGCAGCTGGGTTTTCCCGCTGTGAGGCCATGGCGGGATGAGGGCGGTCCATGATGGCTTTAGCTGAATTCACCTTTATGTGTGTTCAAGGGCCGCATTGTTGGTCGCCCCAGGACCCATCACTGACATCCCTTGTGCACGTGTGCCTCCCTTTTTTGCCTCCCTTGATCGCCTCTACCCTGTTGGCACCCCCCTGGCTGCGTGGCTCTGGCGCTTATCACTGCCCCAACATGGGGATGACTTCCCCGCCCCTGTGCTGTATGTGGCCAGCGTGTCCCGCTCGGCCGTAACTTGGCGCGCGAACGATACGAGCTCACGCGAGCGTTGCCGGTGAGACCCGCGGCACCGGGCCCGTCTCCTTACTTACATTAAAAGCACGTTGACACCTTGCCGTTGTGGCTAGTATCTGGTTTCTGGTATATGTTGCTAGTATAGGTTGCTCATGTAGGTGGCTAGGATCTGGTTTCTGTTATAGGTTGCTAGTATAGGTTGCTCGTATAGGTGGCTAGTATCTGGTTTCTGGGATGTTTGTGATGGGAAATGTGGCTTCGGCGAGGATGTCTGTCCTGGGATCTAGGGGGTGTTGCCAAAGGTGATGATGCTGACTCATTAGTGGCAATCAGGACGTTACGATATCGATACCTGAATGGCTTCCTGATACTCTAACCATCATGTTCCTTCACGCTCATAGTAAGGTATTATTATCTTGGCCGAGTGAGCCAGGAACATTTTGCGTTTGACCTGGCTGGACCTGCCCTCCTTCAATCCTGGACGCCACAACCTCAGGTCGGTCGGTACGAGTACAAGTACATCATCGACGGGCGGTGGACGTACAACCCCTGGGCGTGGCTGGACCACGCCAACCATGAGTCGCCCAACAACCTCATCGAGGTGAGTGCCTGGTCCATAACTCGCTTAACCTCATCGAGGTGAGTGCCTTGTCCACGGCTCACAACCTCATCGAGGCGAGTGCCTTGTCCATAGCTCACAACCTCATCGAGGTGAGTGCATGGTCCACAACTCACTAAACCTCATCGAGGTGAGTGCCTGGTCCATAGCTCACAACCTATAGCTCATCGAGGTGAGTGCCTTGTCCATTGCTCACAACCTCATGGAGGTGAGTGCCTTGTCCATGGCTCACAACCTCATCGAGGTGAGTGCCTTGTCCATGGCTCACAACCTCATCGAGGTGAGTGCCTTGTCCATGGCTCACAACCTCATCGAGGTGAGTGCCTTGTCCATGGCTCACCCTCCACATGCCAGCTAGATGCGTGTGCGACTTATTACTGCCTGCCTCTGCACTTTTTGTGTGGGAATAAGGAAAGGTAGGTGCTTTTGCGGGGGGGTTATCTCCGATTACCTCTAGTTTGACGATTGTTTTCGCTGACGATGTTGCTTGACGTGCTCGACATCGCCTCACAATGTCCCACGGTGTCGGTGCTGTGGTCAAAGAATAGGAAGGGGCAAAGAGTATCCGTTACCCCACCATGAGAGGTAATTGCAGTGGACAAATATCAACCAGTGTTCACCGAACAGGTCTCATAGACATGCAAGAGGCCCCAATCACTTCCGCCCGGTAAGACGCTGCCTGGGCACTTGGGATTGGGTAGCTTTGCGAAGGTTTCCTGGTATGAAGGTACTGCGCTGGGCATGTGGTGTGACAGTCCTGCGATTTGAACATCGGAGTGAGCCAATGCTGGCGAGTGCGCACAGAAGGCCATCTTAGACCAGAAATGCTTTGCTTGCCTTGCACTGCATGTGCACGCTTTTTTCCCCCTGCATGAGCGTGTTGATTTTTAGACTTTGTGGGGTAACTGTTTTAGCTGCGCAGGGTGATATTCTTCTCTTCCCGATGGTGACCCTCCCATATCTACGGACACGGTTGCTTACTTTCTTTGATTGACTTAATCGCTGTGGGCACTGCGCAGGTTGTATCGTCGGACCCTGAGATCGAGCAGATCAAGAAGGTCGTCTTCACCGATGACGTGCTCCCTAAGGGCAGCGTCTACCGCGAGCGGGTACAAGAGCGTGTTGCGTCGCTCATTGCCAGCATGTCGTGATGCTAGTGTGGCTATTGTTAGGATTTGCTGTACTGAATTTTTCTATGTGATTTTTTCGGGAGCTAGGGCGGGGAGGGGGGCGGGCGATGCTGTAGGCCATGATGAAGTAATATGAAAGGGAATTTACACTCAGAAACTGGTATTATTGGGTCGACCTTGTTTTCGTTCCGGCAGGCGCTGAGACGCTGCATGAGCACCTGATCATCAGAAGCAGCAGCCATCTGTGTTGGCTGTGCATGGCACACTCTCTTTGGAGGATATTGCACACCACGAAAAAATTGTTCCGAAACTTGCAGATTGAAGTCAGTTTTAACGCTACCTCTTCATATCGTGATGCATCCAAATGCTGAAAGGGAAGGACCTCGCACATTCCGGGACCAACTACTGAGCGCTCGGCAAACATGGGCCGGGGGCCTAGCTAGGTCTCTCACTGATAATCTTTTTCCATATCGAGATGGACAAAGATGCAGGACAAGCTGGCTTGGCATGACCATGTAGTGGAGGACAACATGCCTCCGGTAGGGACGTCCTCAATGGCCGCCATTGTGCAAATCAGGGCCCTGCCCAGGGCTAGCTAGGTAATAATTATGCAAGGCGATTAGAATCGGTTAAATTAGTATAGGCTTCTTCTTATCACTCCGAGGGTCTAATGCTCCGCATCGCCCCAACGGGACCGCATGTAATTCATTATATCAAGGATACAACCAGCGCATATAATCAATCATGCTGCATCCATTTTTCAGCGCTATATATCTAGCGCGCGGCTCTTGAGCTAGGTGGAAGGCATTACTGACAAGAAGATTTAGACATTAGGGCAGGTATCCCGGCCAGGACGCGGCATACCGGTCACTGCAACGGCACTTCATCATCAGTGGGCAGTGAGGGACGCCCTCTCTCTGTTTAAGACATGCAACTTCGTCCGGGAGACCTGGTTTCTAGAGTACGGCCGGCTGGGCACGGGGATGTAGGATGGGTTGATGCCCACGTCTAAGCGGCCAGTCCTAGTGAGCCCGCACAACTTCATCTTGTTGCTGGCTTGCGGACAGCGACCTGGGCACCGCAATGACACGATGCCACAACCCAGCGATACCTGATGGTACCTATGCGCATTCTCGTTCTTGTGCTTAGGGTGCGACGTAGGCTTGTCGGTCCTTGGTATTGAATCGCAGAAATCGTAAAGCGAATTAAAGCGCCACCCATGCATACGTTCAGCTGGTGTAAACTCAAATGTTAAAGACTGGTAGTTAACCAGCTAACATCCGGATCCGCTGCTGTGAATCTTCTTCGCTTCTTTAGCCGATCACAACATTACCGTTTTGCCGTAACAGAGCTTGGAATTGCACGACGAACTGCCATTTTTATTTGGACGCCCAATCGCCCATGGCTATCACTGTGGCTATTACTGTCTGGTTACAGTCTCGTTGTCGCCGGCATGCCAATCACATGTGAGTCGTCGTAACAGACTGCTAAATGCTGAACCGATGCAATGTTAATCCGATGCGGATACGGGATATATAACGGTTTACGCTAGCAACTGTAGAAAGCCGGCGGCGGCAGCAGGATATCGGGCGGGCTTACAGATAGAGCCCGGGGAACAATGGCAATTACTCAGGCACATTTCTGGCCTGTGCTCGTGTTCTCTTTGATTTAGTTACTACATTCCGATGTGCGACGAGTATTTTTCTTGTGTAATGGTTTGTCTGCATGAAATGCACCGGCTTAAGTACGTTCGGTGAGTCTTGCAAATGCCCGCGAGATGATCGCCATCGAATGCTCGAACCAGCTGCCATCTATCATTGTGCCGAGAGCTTCGACAGCCATGACCGGCCATCGGATGTTACTCGGACAATCTCCTGGTTTGGCACGTCAGCAGCAGCGCGGTGACATGATTGTGCCCGTCGGCTACAACCCCCCCCCCCATGTTTAAGATTGGGGTCCGGCCGACCCAGGGCTGCGATCTTAAACGTAAAATCAAATCCAGGGCTGACGATCTTCAAGTTGAGAGTTGTAGGCGATCTCACACCTGTTGCGGTATACATGACTACCTGAGTACATAATCTAAATCGCATCACTGTACCACTGTCCAGCTATTTGTACAGCGGCCTGCTGCTGTACCTACTTTACAGTAAGATATTTTGCCCAAAACCAGCCCTGCGATCTCAAACCTGAAATTCCTAAATCCAGGGTCTCAAGATCTGAAACCTGGGAACCTTAAACCGATGTACAGTACACCCCCCCCCCCCCGCGTTTAAGATTGGGGTCCGGCCGACCCCGGGCTGCGATCTGAAACCTAAAATCAAATCCAGGGCTGACGATCTTAAAGTTGAGCGCGGTAGGATCTGAAACCTGATGCGGGACATAATCTATATCGCATACCACTGACCATGAGCCATTTGTACCTACTTTAAGATCTTTTGCCCCAAACCAGCCCTGCGATCTTAAACCTGAAATTCCAAAATCTAGGGTCTCAAGATCTTAAACCTGGGAATCTTAAACGTGGTGGGGGGGGTGTAGGTAGTCGGTTGCCGACGCCCGACGTGGCAACACGGGGCTCGCCGTTGCGCACCTGACCATCTCGCGCCTGGAGGCTGTGTTCCAGTGTTGCACTCCAGAATCCAGGATTGCGCTCAAAGATACTAGACCCCTTCTGAAGACCGCCAACCCCGACTATTTACCCCGACTAAATTCCTGGCGCGACGCGTTTTGGGGAAATCTGGCGGACCACGACTAATCTACCCCGACTACTGACACCCCCCGCATTGGTAGTTTTAATTCAGTTCAGCCAAAAGGCCCTTCGGAATTAGACATTAGCGTTTTATTGGTTGAACTAAGTGTTACTGTGTCCGCCCAATTAATTAATTGTTAGTTTGTTTGTTTGGTTACCGAACAACCGTTAAACCGGCTGCGAAATTTAATAATTCTTTGTTTGTTTTGTATAACCCAGCCGGATGCACTGCTCTTACGGCTAGTAAAAGCACATTTTTCAGCCAGAGATTTAATATTTCTTTGTTTTTTACAACACAGGGTGTGGGACCCAGGGCCCAATAACGACAAGCCCAGCCCGCTCCAGCTTTTTCATGATCTACTGGGCCGTACTAGTAGTAATCAGGTACTAGTATGCCTCATGGCGACATTACTCAGGTCCAATGGCTTCCCTGGTCTAATAACGCGCCCTATTAGCCTTTCACCTGTCACCGCCACACGTGTGTGTGCCCACCTTCATTAGGATTCGCTGATACTCTTTTCCCCTCTCACCTCTTTGGTCCATAATTGGCTAATAAAATATACCCATTTCCCCGAAAATATTTCTTTGTTTTTTACCGCAAAAGAAGCGCTCTTGGCAGTCAAATTATTTATTTACACTTTCTTTATTTGTTTGGTAGCTTCAAAAACTACAGGTCAGTACACTCGGGAATTAGTTAATTAAAATTCTTTTGTTTTATTTATCGTTTGCAGCTGGCCGGCGCCCAGCCTCATAATTATTTAGTAAAACTACCAATGCGGAGGGTGTATTTTCGCGTTAGTCGGAAAATAGTCGGGGTAGATTAGTCGGGGTCCGACTAATTTCGTCGGGGTGCGCCTCGGGACCTGCTGGCGTCTGTACCGATTTGCGCACCAACTCTGCTGGTCTGAACTGAACTGAACTGAAAAATACTCTAGTCATTGGTCAAATATATACGTCCAGTGGCGTCAGAGGCCACTTACGCGGTCTCAGAGTGCACATGCTACCTGCTGCCGTCCGACCCGTGTCCGTGTTTTCAGAAGGGGCGAAACGTGCCGTTTCGACCGGTGTAACCCGACAAAAACCCCGACTAATTTAGTCGGGGTAGTTTAGTCGGGGTAGGTTTTTTCAGAAGGGGTCTACTACCTTTCTGATGGGAGATCTTTCTCTGATACTACCTTTTCTGATGGAAGATCTTTCTCTGATGGAGCAAGCGATGGAGTTGTTTCTATCCCGAAAGCCAGAATATTTATTTTCTTGACCTCATCAGAGAGAACAAGGTCGACGTGGTGTATTTAAATACGGAACTCGAAGCCCGAGCAATTCCAGAGAGAGATAATGGAACCACTAGGGGCTTCAAACGCAGGAGGGATTTTCTTAGGATGGCCTGAAGCGCGTGGTTGAGCTGTCCGTTTTCGAATCGCGGATGCCTGTATCCATGCTAGGCTGAGTTGGGCTCGAGTTGGCCTCCAAATAATGCAGAGCACTGCTAGTGTAGGAGTGGGCTGTTGGCAACATTTGCAGTGCTCGTACTTGTTTCCTAGTTCACAGTAAGCTTAACTGTCATAGTCGCCTGTAATTCTGTATGTTGAGTATTGCAGCCAGGCGTGTTGCGCAGACCTGATAGCCTCCAAACCCGACGCTTATAGAAAAAACAACATGCTTGCATAAGTGCCTACACGGAGACGCCATGTATACACTGGCGAGACTCGCTCAGTTCCCGCCCGTGGCTGCCAGCCCTGGGAGACTCAGGGTGCCTGCACCTCGACAGCGGGCTCTTCCTCCCCGTCAGTTGTCCCACCGCACTTTGCAGGATGCATGGCGGCCCCTTGACCGACAATGCCTATCACTGCGGGGGAAAGGGATGGGGAAAGTCTACTGTTCCGACCTTAACAGAACCGATTACGAGCGCGTCTCATCAGACAGCGAAGCGGACGCTGACGGAGCTTCCTCTGCAGACATGCCCACGGACGCGTATGCGCGCCAGCTTGTCATCTCCGACAGGCCCAGCCCCGCCTTGCCCACCCTGCCGCCGGCCGTCCCCAGCCCCCACCCGACCCCCGCGGCCTCCCCGTCCGCGGCCGAACGCTCCCTTGCTCAGCTGCGTTACACGATCGACAAGGTGTACAGCTCCAGCCCCCTGAACCGGTTTGTGCTGTTCAGCTTCACCACCTGTCTTCTGCTGCTGTTCGGCACCACGCTCATCTCCTCCATCAGCATGTCCGACGTCCCCGAGTCGGCGTGGCGCGCATTCCTGTACATTGTCGACGCGGGGTCGGCGCAGCTGGCGCTCGACGAAAGCATAAACAACCGTCTGGTGGCCGCTTTCCTCTGCCTGCTGGTGAGTGCATCTCAGTGTATGCCACCCTGCCTCTACCTGCTAGTGAGTGCATCTTCTCAGTGCATGCCACCCTGCCTCTGCCTGCTGGTGAGTGCATCTCCTCAGTCCGTGCCACCCTTCCTCTGCCTGCGTGTGCACTGCATGCCACCCTTCCTCTGCCTGCTGGTGAGTCCCAGAGCAAAGCGCCTTCAAAGCTGCCCCATGGCCCCTGTAGGTACGCGTGCCCACGCATCGCCGTGCATTGTCACATTCCAGCCCCCCCCCCCAAGCACACTCCGCTCACCACATCATATGCTGCCCGCCCGCCTTCATACTTGCGTGCATGCAGGGCCTGGTCAACTTTGGCGGCTTTGTCGGCCTGACCGCGGAGGCCATCTCGGCGCGCATCGACGAGCTCGACCGCGGGTTCAGCGACGTTCTGGAGACGGACCACATTGTGATCCTGGGGTACAACTCCAAGCTGTTCCCTCTCATCAACGAGCTGGTGGAGGCCAACCGGTCGGAGGGGGGCGTTGCTATCGTCGTGCTGTCCGCCATGTCCAAGTTCCAGGTGGAGAACCAGTGGAAGGGGGAGATCTCGGAGATGCGCAAGTCATTGCACGGGTCGCAGGTGGGTGATGCGCGAGAATATGCACAGCTTGCAGGCGAGTGGGTATGGGGGTGGGGAGAAACATGAGGGGGGGGGGGAAAGGGGGAGATGCGCATGCGTCTCCACGGGTCGCAAGCGCAAGGGATGAAGCCAAAAACCTTGTGCTTACAGCGGGGGCAAGGGGGGGGGGGAGGGGAAGGGGGAAAGGGGAGGGGGGTGGGTGGGTCTGGAAATGGTCGGCTGGAACGCCACCAACCCATTGGAATTATATCAATACTACCTTTGATCACGTTACCCCATTTTTCTGCCACAGAACACCATCATGAATGTTTTTTATTGCTTTGCAAGTTGCAACATCATGAAGTAGGGTCATCCACCATTTTTGGCGGCTAGCCAGACAATTCTCGGCCGGCAGTGGTAAGAAGTTGTAATAGTAGTAGGAGTTATGATTCCACAACCTGCCCCTGACGTCTCCGCCCTCTCTGCACTGCCCTCTGTCGCTGCAGCTGATCTGCCGGCAGGGCGACCCCCAGCTTGCGGCGGACCTGCAGCGCGTAAACGTGCTCAAGGCACGATCAGTCATTATCCTTGCGGCCGACAACATTTACAAGGCCGAGGAGCGCGACGCGTTCGTGCTGCGCGTGCTGCTAGGATTAGAGAGCGTGGCGAGAGGGGCCGCGCAGCAGGAGCAGCTGGGGGGGGGCGCGCCGGGAAAGGAGCTGCTGGCGTCGTCACGTCCGATGGGCTGGCAGGGGCGGGGTGGGGGCCAGCCGACGCGACACGTGGTAGCGGAGCTGGAGTCGCGGTCGCATGTGGACGTGCTGCAATACTTGGGCACAGAGAGCAGCCACTGGACGTACGTTGATGTGTGTGTGTGTGTGTGTGATGGGCACGATGATGTAGGGGGTGGGAGAGCAGCCACTGGAGGTATGTTGATGGGGGGAGGGGGTGGGTTCGTGCCTAGTCACTGGACGCACGTGGGTGGCGGGAGAGAATCGCTGTCATGTATGCCCACCGCCCTGTCATGTGTGTGGGGGCTGTCATGTATGGGTGGGGGCGCACTGCGGGACGCACACATACCACGAATATTCTACAAGTGCGTAGCTTCAAAGTTAGCGCCTGCACGCCTGCAGAGGTAGCGCATGCACGCCTGCAGACAGATACCCAGTCGTGTGCACACACTACATTAGATGTAAGCGTGGCCATGAAGAGAACCGCCCCACGTTGGGTTGGGACGAACAAGGCTATTGCGAATGTGCACTTGCGGTGCATGAGGGCATCACCCTCCTGGGTGGCCACCTACCCGTGACCATCCACCTCTGAGCATCCTGTGCAACCCCTATGCAATCATCACGATAGTACCGCCGCCCAAGTGCCAGAAGCAAGCGCCCCATTACTAGCCTATTACCTACTTGCGCCCGCAGCAAACCGCCCTCCCGCTCCCCCTTGACAATGCCCGCCTTTGTTGGCCTGGATGCCTCGCCTGCGTCCCCGGCCCAAGTAACGTGCGAATAACCGTGTGTCAACGTGTGTGTACACACCTGCGTTTGAACCGCCGCCACCTGTCGCCAGCGTGAGCCACGTGGTGTCGCGTGACCTGCTCAGCCGCCTCATGGTGCAGGCAGTGTTCATGCCAGGCATCACCACCGTGTTTGCGCACTTGCTCAGCTTCAACGGGAGCGAGTTCTACTTCTACCCGCTGCCACCTGACTGCCCAGTGCGGCGGTTCGGCCGCCTCCAGTTCCACTTCCTCGACTCTGTGCTATGTGGCGTCTGGCATCCCGAGGTACGTCCCCGCCCACGGGGCCCCCAAGCAGCCTGCTTTCGTTGTCTTGGGCGTCTGTTATACTGGGTTGTAGGTGGCGATCGCTGTACTGGGCGATACAGAACCTTTGGGCCTATTTGTTATACTGGGTTGTAGGTGGCGATCGCTGTACTGGGCGATACAGAACCTTTGGGCCTATTTGTTATACTGGGTTGTAGGTGGCGATCGCTGTACTGGGCGATACAGAACCTTTGGGCCTCCACCGTTCCCCGTACTCGCTAGCTCGTGGCCCGCAGAAGAGTGGCTGTCATTGGAGTTGAAAGCGTGCGCTTCTCGTGCGCACTTGCTTCTATCTTTCGGCCGAGCCTCGCGCTTCAGCAACCCCATGTGCCTCATCAAGGTGAGAGGATAGCCCCCTTGGGATGATATGGACGATGTGCTACGGCTTTGCTAGGCAGCCCCCTTTTCAGGCGTTGTGTCCCTGACCCTCGGTGGCCCCTCCCTCCCTGGATCCCCCGTGTTGGATCCCTCCACATCCTCCCTGTATTCCATCCTGTCATCCACTCGGCCCACGAATCCGTCTTACCCTCCAGAGGCACACGCGGCCCACCAAGTGCACCTTGTTTACCCCCCTCCCTGCGCAATCGGCCCACAAATCGCGCCTAATGTCCTCTCCCCCCCCCCCCCCCCCAGGATGGTCTGCTGCTGTGCCCCGGTGAGGACTACGAGGTGGCGGCGGACGAGAGCCTGGTTGTGCTGGCGGAGGACAATGATCGCATCACGCTCATGGACCAGCCGCGCGCCGTGTGGACGGCGCAGGATGATGCTTGGTGGGCTGATATGTGCCGCTGGTCGTGGACTAGTCCTATAGACTGTTGCGGACCTGGTGGGGGCAGATTGCACAGAGCAGCTTGCGCTTTGATGACTCTTGTGTATCACCAAGTCTGGCTGGGTTCCCGTGCCTGCAGCATCGTGGCTAAGGAGGAGGATTGTGACGGGCATAACCACAGTGAGCGCTTGTTGTGTTTCTTCACTGCTTTCCCGGCATGCCAGCTGCCAACGCTGATTGTTGTGCCTAGTTAGTAGACAGGGTTCTGTGGTTCCCTGGAGGTTCCCTTTCACGGGTACTTAATTCGCTGGTTTACAAATGTCTCACATTTTGAAATATTATCGTCTCGCATTCGTGCGTGTGCATGGGCAAGCATGCACGTTTGTGCATGTTTGTGCGTGCATCCACAAGTACACAACCACACAACACATGTGTGATGCTGCCACCGACACAAAGCACATGCATCAGGCATCATGCTACCACACCCACGCTGCCCATGCATTATGCTACCAATCCACACATAACATGCGTTTTGCTGCCATGATCGCTCGACACGTGCGTTATGCTACCAATCCACACATCTCATGCCTTCTGCTACACAACCTCACAGCTCATGCATCACGCTGCCGCATCCACACCCCATGCATGGCTCGGTCGCCATGCGACCGCATCACACGACACATGTGTGCTGCCAGGTTCGAGCGGCGTCGCGCGCAGCAGATGTCCACGGGCCCGATATGGGCCCACCTACGCAACATGCTGGTGTCCGAGATGCAGAAGGCGGGCCAGTGCCGTGTGCAAGTGCGCTCGCCCACGTCAAATGGCGCCGGGGCGATGACGGCCGCTGGTGCCTCCATCAGCGCGCCACCCGCGACCAACTTAATGGTTGATCGCATGAGGCTTCCGGCGACAGACGGGGCCCAGGGAGGTGTATCAGGGACCAGCACGGATGCTTCTCCCATGGGGGAGGGGGGTGGCCCGACGACCAAGAAATCGGCTGTGCGAGGGCAGCTCGGGATGCGGCGGTCGGGGCGTGTAAAGACCCGGTCGGCACCCCCCCTGCAGGGCAAGCTGCGGCACTGGGCGGTGGTCATCGAGGAAACCAGCCCCGAGGAGCAGAGGGATGCACTGCTCATGAATGGCACCAGCGAGGACGCCCCACCCACCGACACAAGCAAGGCCACGGGGTCTGCACTGCCGGCGTCCCATCGCAGCCGATGTATCCGCGACCTGGGTGACGACCTGCGGTTGCTGCTGAGGCTGTTGGAGGCGATGGCGGGAACCACCGCCAGCATGTCACAATCCAAGGGGGCAGCGGCCGCCAGCATGTCACCACCCAAGGAGACGGCAGCAGCAAGCCCAGCGGGCATAGGGGCGCCATCCCCCAACCATGCGGCACGTGCCGGGCGTGAGGCCGATGCTGTGGTGTCAGGTGATGGCAGCCCCGCGCCTTCCTATGTGGGTGGGAGGCATCCATCAGGGATGTCATGGAGCAATGCCGCTGCTGGCAACCGCGCCGCTGTAGTGGACAGGCTTTTGGAGGACGGTGCCACCAGCACCATGTCCACCGCCACCGTCGCGGCTTCCCTCGCCATGGCCGACAAGTGGTCGCCAGCAGCGGCAGTGGAAGAGAGGGGCCCGGGGGAGCCGGAGCTCAGGGGCAGGCAGGGGGCAGGGTGGTCCCTGGCGGCGGGCGATGAGGTGTCGGAGAGCCAGGACTGGCCCATGTTGTGTGACGAGCTGCTGAGCCTGGAGACGGTGGCGACTGCGGGCGACCATGACAATGCATCGTCGCATGATCATGCCTCTTCGCGTGAGAGCGGCTCTGCGTTGCAATCCAGTTCAAATGGATACAGGCCCATCCTAGAAGGTCGCAGGGTTGACGACCACGTTGAGGGCCATGGTGCGGCCGTTAGTGGTCTTACAAATGGCAGCGTTGGGACTGCGGTCGCATCCATCCGCGACGGTGGCCCCGTGGCAGAGGCGGCGGAGGGTCCACAGGCCCACTGGCCCATTCGCGTGGATGAAACCAGCGCATGGCCCTCGGTGGGATCCCCTGGCACTGGTAGATCCGCTGTCCATGGCGCCGCTGTGCCGTTGGGCAGCATACCCGGTGACATGCGCGGGCACAGCACTGTCAACGGTGTGCCTTCGGCGGACAGGGGCGGTGCTGCCCCGGAGGCACAAAGACAAGCGCATAGTGAGGGAGCGTCAATGGTCCGCAAGAGTGGAGGGGATGGGGGGGGTCGCGATGGTTGGGGGCAGGAAGTGACACGGGAAGGATCCAGTTTGCCGTTTGCTCGAGTGGGCGCCAGCACTTCTGCTGGCACACCGCAGGAGGCACTCGAGGGCAGCAGTGGAGTGGCGTTGGCGGGGCGGCCGCCCACAGCAAAGGAGTGCCTGTGGGACATCAGCCCCAGCACCGACTTTGATGGTCTCACGCAGCTCATCACGGCGTGCCGCCAGATGGGCCGCTGCCGATCCTGCCCCTCCCCCGGCGACAGCCACCGCGCGGCACAGATCATCCGCGATACCATGACTCATGCGGACCGCCGCGCGTTGCTCGCGCTGCTGGACGACGCGGGGGCCAGCGGCGCCTCGGTGCTGGAGGAGTGGCGGGTGGACGGGGGCGGGGGCGGCGGTGCTGCATCCCCCGCGTGGGAGCTCCCCCAGAAGGTGCTCATCTGCGGCTGGCCCAACGATGTGGAGACCATCATCCTCTCGCTCGACCGGTACCTGGCGCCGGGGTCCGAGGTCACCTTCATGAGCCCGGCGGGCGTACGCGCGGCGGCGGCCCGCCTACAGGAGCGCAGCCACCTGGTAAGCGCGCGGCCGAAGAAGGTGCGCGTCAACTACGTGTCGGGCGACCCGCTGCGGCGCGTGGACTTGGAGCGCGTGCGCGTGGAGGAGTACGCCGCCGTGCTGGTCACGTGGGATACTCTGGTTGGCGCCGAGCCCAGCCTCGCAGGGGGCGCTGCCGTGGTGAGTGTTGTGGGTGGGTCGGCGTGTTGCGAATGCCGCTGTGGTGCTTGTCTATGCTGGGTGCACGTAATTCAGGGATTCGCGCCACGCACGATATCCATGGCCTGTGGGATGCCTCTTCCTTTGCGGTCAACCCCTCCGCGGCCCCTTTCCTAGATGCCCCTCGCAAGGCCCTTTTTCCCAAGCCATGGCGCGGCCTTGTGTCAGGAACAAGGCAAACGTTTTCCGCTGTTTTGGACACGTCGCACCTGTCCTTGTGGCATGTTTCGATCCCCCATGCGCGCTGGCGGCAACATGCCACTCTGGTCTGCGTGCGACATGGCACGCATGTCATGATGCGTGGCCGCCGTTGCATGCCATGGGGGCAGGATACATCAGGGGGGGCATCGCCATCAGGGGGGGGACGTGGATGACATCACCGGTGTCATTTGATCCGCAGACAAGCGGACTGGCCGCACGCTGTGGCTTGATATACCCAACGTGCCCTAGTGTTACCGTTAAGTGCATCGCCTGCATACAGGGCCACTCGCGGGAGAGACGCCAGCACCTACCATGTAGCCTATTTCCCGTGCCCCCCTTGTATCTTGCTTGGCTCGCACAGAGGCCTTGTCTCCCACCCCCCCATCATGCCCAGTGTTGTGTGCCCCTCACCCACACGCGGCTTCATCACCAACGTGCCTCGTACCTTTGGTTACCCGCCCCATCCCCTGACCCCCCACGCCCACCCCCAGCCGGACATCAACGCGGCGGACACCAACACCATCTTTGTGGGCACGCTCATCAAGCACATCCAGCGGGTGCGTGGCGGCGGGCGCCCGCACGTGATGGTCAACGAGCTGCTGGGCTCCCGAACAAAGATGGTGGCCGCGCTGGCGGACGTGGACCATGGCGGGTCGTTTGTGTTCCTCAACGAGCTGACCAGCATGGCGCTGGCCATGGCCGCCGAGGACGCGCGCTCTCGCGACGTGATGCGGTGAGAGGGGCACCCTGGTCGGACACAAGTGGGGTGTACAAAATGACTACTACGCACGCACTCTTATATCGTTGTGCCCCAAGTGCAGCATATGGAGCTGGTGTATCTACTAGTATATAGTTTGTGATTTCTGCCGGCAGCCTGCTTATTTACTCATCGGACTTTTCCGGTCCTGGGCACTTTCTAGTTTTAGTTCGTTTGTTCTGTCTTGCATTTCAATTCTGTTACCTGTCTCATTTCCTCAACTTATCATTTTTAATGAATATATACGAAAGAGTTTGTGTGGCTGGCCACAGTCAACTCCTGTCCCTGCTCGTTTTGTTAGTTACGTGCTAACTACGCTGGCTGGGTGGGACTGCACCAAGGTGGACCAGTCACATGCTTTTGGGGCGGTGCTCTGTTGCAGGAGGCAGAGGCATCAGATGTCATGCACATTGCATGCAGGTGCGTGTGTGTGGTGTACTCGGTGGCGACGGGAACATGTTCTGCGACTCCGCTTTTTGCTGATCACAGCAGGTCTTTTGGACATGGCTGCTCCAAATCCATCTTCATGCCATTTCAATGATGTCATATTCATAGGTGATGTTGCTCCATGCGACGCGCAGCTGACATCATGGTTGTCCTGCCACAAGTGCACCGACACATCGCCTGTTTGTTATTGGCTATCGGCCCACAGTCGTCCTCATCTGAACTGCGGCCTCGCGTGACTAGCGCCGGGAGAATAGTGGACGCCAGGACCGTAGGAGATAACATACTACTAGTAGTGACGGCTAGTGCAAGGTAACGTAATTGACGTGGGTGCTAGCTGTTTTCATTCGAAGAACTCTATTCGCTCCCTCCTGACGTGCCACCCTCTTTACGAGCTGGCTGCCCTGGCATGCATGATTGCCACCTCAGCTGCCTGTTTGAGCAGGGCCAGTCCGAGCTCTACTTGCAGCTGGCGGTGCCCCGCTACGCCGATGATGGGGAGATGGCCTGCTTTCTCCAGATTCAGAAGAGGGCCGGGCTGGGGGGTGAAATCCTACTGGGCTACTGGCCGGAAGGGAAGCCGGTCTCAGTCAACCCTGCCGACAAATTGACCCCCATCAAGTGGTCCCTGGGTGATCGCCTGATCCTGTTGTCAACGGAATAAGCCGAGATTACTGGAATCTTCTGCTGCGCTCAAAGTCTGACGCCCGCTCGGCAAGCTAGCAGCTATGAAACAGTAATAGAACATGCCACACCCTTGGCCCCTGCTGCACTTTTGTGATGCTGTGTTCACTGTGTACAAGTTGGAGTCATGCTGCATTTTATGATCTGCTCGGGCCAAAAGTTTTCACGCGGAGCAAGGCATGTGGGCATTTGCATGCCCTTGGATGTAACATAATTGCATGGCCCAGGCAACATATCACATTTGAAACTCTCTGGCGGTTCACTGCTGAATGTACTTATCTACTTCATGGAGCGCTGTCGCCTTACAAGCAGACACATACTGCAGGCATAGTTGTCTCACTCAACATACTGCGAGCGAGAGGGATACCTCCCATGGGATATGTTACGACTCATTGATGGGATAGATGCCGCCGAGCTAGGAGTTTGTCTTGCAGGCAGGGGCAGGAAAGGACCAGCCTGCCCGATTGAAACATGGTAATGCATGTAAATGTACATTTGCAATTAAATTATAGTAAATTATAACACGACTCCGTTGGGAAACCATGCAGCGCGTATTCCATTGCTGATGGGTGGGGGTGAGCGGAGCCGCGAAAACTAACTAAGCTAACTCTAAGCTAATCTAATCTAAGGTACAAAAATCCTAGCTACTCTACTCAGCAAAGCGCCCCTTCCTCCTGGGGGGGGGGGGCTTGCCCACAGGGGCTGGGGTGTACGTGGGCCTGGACCGAATGGTCTGCCACCTCTTCTAGTCCTGCATAGCAGTCCAAGCAAGAGAGAGGGAGGAAATGCGGCGTACGTTCAAACTGGGCTCCGGGACCACTAGGTCGGCCAGCAACTGATCTGTATATAGGTCATGCCAGGTCTACCGGCCCTGCGGGGCTTGTACTAATTGGGGCCAGGCCAGGTCAGGATATGCCGCCCTGGCTGGCCAACCCGCTGGGGGCCGGCCAGACCGAGGGCGGCTGTACGTCAACCTGACTGGTTTGAGCAAGATGTCCTACAAATGCTATTCTACGCTGCCTAATCTCATCCGAAATACGGGGCATACCCTTATACAAAGACTCTCGCGACCTATGCATGCGTGGAAATTGAACCCTACGCACAGGAGCTGTCGGAGCATCCTGTATACCATGTGCCGTTTAGCACGGTCCGGGTCGACCAGCTTGTCTGTGAGTGTCCATGCCTCGGCGCCATATGTGAGCACCGTGAAGATCTTGCGCTTGCGGTCCTCACCCAAGGTCCGGATCCTTCGAGTGCAAGTACTTAGGTGTTGCATGAGCGAGCGGAGCCTGGCGGCCCAGGCAAGCTAGGTCGATGCGGGTGTCCACATCGTCAGCAGTGTCAGGGAATATGCTCCGGCCCAGCAGTTTGAAGCGATCGCGGAACGGGACCTCAGACTCGTCTAGCAGCCGCGGGAGCGGCGGGCTACTTGGTGGTACAGTAGCACTGGAATCACCATCGCCTCGGTTTTGACGCTAATCTCCAGCCCTAGGTACCTCCCACGCCTCCAAGCCCAGACAGTCCAGCCAGGTCTGAAGTGCTCGGGGAGGCCGGGCAATCGATGAGGCCGGGTCATATCATCCGCATAAATCAGGTCGGAGAGGCGATAGACAGGGCCACCGCCTCCCTCACTGCGGTAGTGAAAGACGTCCAAGCCGGGCTCAAACCCCTTATTAATGGCGGTGCCCAAAGCGCGCACGTATATAATATGTATATAAACTGACGCCAACGTCTTTCGGTAGCGCTTACTACCTGGGCTATGGCTGACATCTTGCGTGGGCTGACTTTGCGGCGCAGCACGGTTATTAGGCTGTTTTACTTCATTCTGCGGTGTGGAGTGTCCCATGCCGGCTAGTTGTAGTTATTTGGTCGTGGTATCTCTTGTTTGCATTGGCTTTGTGTAACAACCAAATGTTACATCCAAAGTTTTCCTACTGATTTATCTGATTATGAGTTCTTTAGGACAATTATTTGGGAAGTTAGGAGGCTGCGACGTCTGATAGATAGTGTGCCTGCTGAGATCTGCAGATATTATTGTTCTACCCTCATTGGTCGTGGCCTGATCCACGTAGGGTACTTTGCATGGTTGTGTTCAGTCAGTCATAGATTCTCATTAATACCGTTGCACCTGGTGGATCTGGTTCCAGGTCATGGAGATTCTGTATGTGCTGGCTTTGTGTTGTGTTGAAGATTTGGAAGCTACGATCTTATCTTGAGTGATTCTCACTTTTGATTGGTCCTTCCGAGTTAGGGCTGAGCCGACCCTGCGTGCATGATGATTTTTATCCAGTTTGTGGCGGCTGGAAACGTGTGCGTGTAAGAAAGCTAAAGCTATGGTGTAATTCAAGGGATTCCTTGTTTCATCAATCAAACAACCCTCGCTAAAAGTCAACTATAACTTCAACAGATAGTCGACTTGGATATAACATTGTCTGTTGTGTCTAACAAGGGTGGGGACTCATTCCCTTAACTGTTGAAGATCCATCTTCATTGCTTCTCTGGACGTGAAGTTATCTGTCGCGACTCCAACCCAGGTATAAAGATCTTTTCACATCAATGTTGAAACTGAGGCTGTTGCAAACACAACATTTTTAGTCGTTACATTGGTATCGGAGGTTTCTACCTCGGTGTTGGTTGTCTTGATAGTATTAGTTCACGGTTAACAATGGAATTCTTGCCTGACCCAGAGAGGGTACGTTATGCTGTGTGTTCGGACAGTTTTTAGAGTGTGACTCATCCTTATGTGACAGTCTTGCTCTGAGAGCTGCTTTGAGCTACAAGTCTCTAACGTTTCCCCAGTCCGGCATGCGCGACCCATGGAGTGATGAGTAACCCGGAGACACAACCACCGTTATCAAGTAAGAGAGTTGAAGATGCAACCACATCTTTAGCAGCTCAACGGACGACCGGTGATGAAAGGGTTTCATCATCTACTCCCAGACGTCAACTATTTGGAGATACCACCTTAATGTCTGCTTCCCGCAGATATTCGCTGTCGGTCGGCCCAAAGTTCTCCATCTTGCCCCTCGGTGTGCAACCAGGCGAGCCCTCCTTGCGTGGCACTGGTAGAGGTGGACCACGGTTCTCCAACGTGGAGGACACGCGTTCGCCAGCACCCGAATACGGTTCGGCTATTCGTTTTGGCTACAACACGGTGCCGGGGCGAGACGGCACTCGGCTAGCGGCTGACGAGCTGACAGCGGAGAAAATTCGATTACAACATGAACGTGAGGAAGCTGCGAGAGCTAGAAGTGTGGCGGAAGCGCTGGAGAAGAGTGTGGGTAGGACTATTGCGCGTGTGCAGCAACTTGAGTCGCAAGGGCAGGCGGGCGATGGAGAGTCTGTTTTCGTGGATCAACCGTCTCCAACACTGGGTATACGAAGGGTATATGCGGCTGACGCTCCTTTTGTTGATGAAGGGACAGATGCACAGGGGCATGAGCCTCCACGGCTCTCGGTGGCTGCGACATTGCCGGGAGTCAGAATGCACCACCGCCCCAGTGATGGAGCTCACGTCTTTGTATCCTCGTACTGTTCCTTTCCCAAGGTGGAGTCGGTAGACAAGCTATCGCTGACCAACCTTACCCATCGCAGCTTCGACCATTTCTCCACCAAGTTTCAGGATGTCTTCGCTATTCACTTCGCCAACTACGGGCCCAAGGCAGAGGAACGTCTCACGATGGACATCCAGAAGAGAATGGTTAGGCAGCGGATGAGTGACAGTGCCAGCGACCGTTTTGATGAGTTTTTGCGTTCTGTGGCTGGACGTGCGTGTACCGACCTCCCTCTCTCTATTGGGCTTTCGCCGGTTTCTGTTACCCCAGGATCAGCTTCGCATGGATCGGGACGCACTGGCTAACTGTACGCAGGCTGGTTTGACGCTGCCACAGTTCGTGGAGCAATTCACCAACCTTAGAGCCAAGATTCCCCAATGCTCTGACGCAGAGGCGCTTCACAGACTCCTGCATGGCATGGCTCCCCACGTGCGACTGGATGTGGACAAGCACTTCTCCCAGTTCGACTACGTGGACTGGCAATGGGACAAGGTGTTGTCTTATGTGCTCACCCTCTGTCGTGTGCCTGCTTTTTCTGTCAAGTGGGAGCCTGTGGCCACGCCAGTGCCACCCATCAAGAAGTCCCTGAACCAGCTGGATGACCTCCTGGGGGAGCTCAATGCCTTGGATCCCACCCAGGGTAACTGTTTTATCTGCAACCAGCCAGGTCACTTTGCACGGGACTGCCCTAGACGGGACCAGTTTCCCCCTGCCACGAGAGGACCTTTTGGCGCCTTACCATCTCCCAGGCCACCCAGCCTTCCTCCTGGCGTTCCTGCTGGCGATCACCGGATGCAGCCAGGGTTCCAGCCCAACTTCCAGCCCTCTGGGAGGTTCCAGTCCCGCGCTCGACCCTTCAGCAGACAGGATAAGCGTAGGATGGTGAACGCTCTCATGCAGCTGCTGGCAGATGAGGAGGATGGGGGGACGAGGATGAGCCTCCAGCACCACCTGAGCAGCTTCCACCATCAAGCAGTGGAGCACTCCCAGACCCACCTGAGTCAAAAAACTAGTTGGGTCCCCAGGTCATCCTTCTGTCATGGCCAGGTCTGACCTGCCTGCTGTTGACGTTAGGCCAGTGAACACTGTGGGTGCTTCTGACCCTGCTGTCCCTGTGGGTCCTCCTGTACCAGGTCACTTACTCAAGTTTCAGGCTAGGCTCCTCAACGTGCCAGTTCCATTGGCTCAACCAGCTTGCTTGTTTATGATTGATTCTGGTGCTGGCAGTAATTATATTGCTGCATCCTTGGTGCAGGAGTTGAAGTTGCCTGTGTTGGCCCACCCCACACCTGTCATGGTGCAGTATTCTGATGGCAGGAGAAGCTGCTCACCTGGCTATGTGCAGCTCATCTTCCAAGTTTGTTCATCCCAGACTTTGGAAGTGACAGCAGATGTCATTCCCCTCACGGCAGCAGATGTGATTTTGGGGATCCCATGGTTGTCTGACACCAATCCTGCTATTTCTTGGCCTGACAGGGTGGTCCAGTTCAAGGATGGGGCCGTGTGGGATGCTACCTGTGTGTTGCCAGGGGGGAGAAGAACAGCCACTGAGTGCTGTTCCTCACAGACAGCTGTCAATGATGGCAAGGGAGGGGAAGCAGGTGCAGAAAGGGTGGATCAAGAGCCGACTTTGGAGGAGAAACGGGCTGCCCTACGGAAGCATGTGTGGTCTGCCAAGCATACTCTGTCTTATTTGGCCACCTATCCAGTGGAACACATCTTTTTCCTGCATTTGGTGCCTAATGAACCTGAGTCTGCTAGTGGTCATTCTGTCAATGCTGTCAGCTCTACTGTCACCACTGAGCAACAACAACAGCATGATGCCTTGTTGGACAGGTATGGAGCCATCTTTGAGGACAAGATGCCCCAGTATCCTCCCGAGGGACCCATCACACATGTCATCAAGTTGGTAGAGGGTGCTCGTCCTCCTTTTGTGCCTATGTATAGGATGGGCCCTGCAGAGATGGCAGAGCTGAAGACCATACTTATTGGCCTGTTGGAGGCTGGTCTGATCCTCCCAGCTAACAGCCCTTTCAGTTCTGGGTGTTTGCTTGTACCCAAGCATGATGGGGGGTGGAGGTTGTGCATTGACCTGAGGGGACTGAACAAGGTGACTGTCAAGTCCAGGTACCCTCTGCCCAGAATTGATGAGTTGCTGGAGAGGACTGCAGGAGCTGCCTTCTTTACCAAGTTTGACCTCAGGCATGCTTTCTGGCAGATCAGGGTGGCTACTGAGGACATCCCCAAGACGGCCTTTTCTACCCCATGGGGACAGTTCCAGTGGACGGTAATGCCCATGGGTGCCTCTAACAGTCCTGCCACCATGCAGATGTTTGTCAATGCCATCTTTGGCCACCTGACTGGAAATGCCCTTCCGCAGATCTCACCTGACCTTCGCAACCCCAGGTTCAAGGACATTGCCCACTTGTGTGACACTACCAGGGTGGTCTTCAGGACTTGTGTGGTCGTCTACCTGGACGACATTCTGGTACACTCTCGTACCTTCAGGGAGCATCTGGAGAACGTGGAAGAGGTCCTTAAGGTGATCCAGCAGTATCATCTGTCGGTGAAGAGGTCCAAGGTGGAGTGGGGCCAAGAGGTGAAGTTTCTGGGCTACCAGCTGAGCGCTGCAGGTATGACTCCTGAGGCCAGCAAGGTCTCTGCTGTTTTGGAGTGGCCTGTGTTGAAGTCAGTTCAGGATGTCAGATCCTTTCTGGGCCTGGTGGGCTGGTACCGACGGTTCATCCCTGACATGGCGGCCATCTCTGGTCCCCTGTTAGCCCTGCTCAAGAAGGATGTTCCCTTTGAGTGGACTGCAGCATGCCAGCAAGCTTTTGATGTGTTGAAGCAGAAGCTTACCACTGCTCCCTTACTGGTGGGCCCCAACCCAGACTTGCCATACCAGGTTAGGTCTGATGCCTCACAGGGTGCTATTGGGCAGTACTAATGCAAGATCAGGTAATGGCCCTCAACCAGTGGAATACATGTCCAGGAGTATGACGTCTGCAGAACGTAACTACCCTGTTCATGAGCAGGAGCTGCTGGGGTTGGTGGTGGCCTGTCACAAGTGGGAACACCTACTGAAGGGGGCTCAGTTTTCTGTGGCCAGCAGCGCCAGGGATGGGCAGGGCAACGAGTCTATTACTCTGATGACTGATCACAGGCCCTTGGTACATGTGTTGGAACAGACCCGGATGAGTAAGAGGATGGCTGGATGGATGGAGTTCCTGGGGGGGTTTGGACCTTTCTCTGTGAGGTACATTCCTGGTACGCAGAATGTGGTGCCTGACGCCCTGTCCAGGAGGAGGGATTTGATGGGGAGTTTTCATGAGGACTTGGACATCTGTGCTGCCCTGATTTCTGTGGTAGAGTGTGGAGCCTTGACTAGAGCTCAGGCCAACAACCAGAAGGTTTCTCAACTGTTGACACCACCTGTAGGGAATAACGGTGGTCCCGTGATGCTCATCGACCAGGGCTCTGTCCCAGAGTTGACAGGCGTCCAGGAGGGTGTCCAGTCACTGTCTGACAGTCTTAGGAGAATTCCTGAAGGTGTGGTGCCCACTCCCACAGTGCAGCCAGGTGAGGGAGACCCTGCTAGGCGCAGCAGAGGTAGACCCAGGAAGTGGGTCATGGACCCTGTGTTGGTAGGCCGGTCCAAGGTGTTGGCCTCTCAGGTGATGGCAAGGTCAAAAGGGCCTATAGCTACTACTGTCTCATCCAAGCAGTTGGTGGCTAGCCCTGGGCAGGAAGAGGAGATGCAGATGCAGCCCCTGGGACCTGACAAGGACCTGGTGTTGCCTAATCCTTTAAATATTTCCCTGCTGGACGTCATCAAGGCCTTCACCAAGACGGAGGACATGGCTACTGCAGCTATCCAGAGGGGCAACTTTGGCAATAGACCTGTAGAATACTGGGAGGGCGTTCTGTATGTTCACACTCATGATGCAGAGCACACGGTGACTAGAAAAGTGTATGTGCCTGAGATGGCCATCCCACAGTGTTACATTGTTTCCATGACGATGTAACTGCATGTCATCCTGGTTATGCTAAGCTACTTCATGAGGTGCAGCAGAGGTTTTGGTGGCCTGGCCTTTATCAGGATGTTAAGGCCTATGTGGATTCCTGTGACTCCTGCCAGAGAAATAAGGTCAGGAACCAAGCCACGCCCATCTTTCCCATGGCTATGCCGATACCCCTGCGCCCTTGGATCAGTGTGACTATGGATTTTATCTGTGGTCTTCCCATGTCAGATGGTGGCAATGACAGGATCCTAGTAGTCATGGACAGGCTGTCCAGGATGTGCCACCTGATTCCTTGCAATACTCATCTCACCGCTGCACAGTGTGTGGATTTGTTTATGAAGGAGATCTACCGTCTGCACGGCATGCCTAGAGTGATCATCACTGATCAGGACCCCCTCTGGCTGTCAGGGTTTTGGAAGTCATTCTTTGACATCCTAGACACTAAGCTGGCATTCGGTGTGGCCTACAGGTGTGCCAGTACTGGGGCGGTGGAGAGGATGAACAGAATTGTCAGGGAGTGTCAAAAGCACTATTGTACACACGACAACAAGGACTGGGACAAGAAGATACCTTTCATAGAGTTCGCAATCAACAACTCTCCTCTGGCTCCTCACCAGATGTCCCCCTTCGTGATCTGCAATGGCCAGTGCCCCTTGACACCATTCGACTTGGAACTGCCTGACAGAGACGCTGAAGGCCCTTTCCAGCGACGTCTTGGTTCAGTCCAGCAGTTGTTGGCTTCCTTCCAGGAGGCTCACAGCATTGTGGCTACCCAGCTGTTGAGGACACAGGACAAGTACCTGACTAACGCCTGGCAGCAAACAGTGGCCAGTCATTCCTTTGTAGCTCCTGGGGACTTGGTGTTGTTGGAAGCCAACAGAGTGCTGCCTGAGAAGGAGCAATGCAGGAAACTGCAACCACTCTGGTTGGGTCCTTACCCAGTGTTGGCCACCTTTCACTATGGTACCGTGGTTCAGGTCCAGGTGCCTTCTCACTGGAAGCTCAGGAATAATATTTTCCACCTAGCACAGCTGAAACTGTACAAGCGTAACACCTTGCCAGGCAGATTGTCTGCCCCCTTGCCTTATGAGTTGGATTCAGAGGGGGAGAAGATCTATGAAGTGGAGCGGTTGTTGGCTCACAGGGTGAAGGGGAAAGGTCGTACTAAACAGCTGCAGTTTAAGGTACACTGGAAGGGAGAGCTAGAGGTGACTGCTACGTGGCTGTGGCTGTCTGATCTCACCAATAGTCACTCTGCTGTACTAGATTACTGTCAGCGTCATGGGATCACCTTGCCTGAGTGGTACGTCATGGGCTCTGAGCAGAGTGCTCCCCTTCATAGCTCCCAGTGAGCACTGCTAACGCCTCCTTTTTGGTGCTGTGTGTCTGTGGTTGCCAGCCATGGCAGACTCCCATCCTGAGGGGCCACCCAGGCCACCTGCCCCACTCCAGGAAGACCCTGGATTCGTGGAGGGCCATTTTCTCAACCTATTCCAGCGGATGGTCCATGACCAGCAGCGACACGAGCAGCGACACGGGGCCCTTATCTCCAGGTTGATTCATGTGGAGGATTTGGTGACCCAGATGGCAGCACATTTGAGGGCGGGGCACCTTCCACTGGTGGGTTCTGATAGGCCTGCAGCCTTGGAGGCCCAGGTAGCTCAGGAGGTTATACCCACCATGGTGACCTCAGTCCCCTCCCCTACGGAGGCTCCTCCGCCCTCTAAGGTGGTGGTACACTTGCCCAGGTCTGTTGTCCCAACGAAACAGGTGGAGCAGTACTTGGACCACCGTAAATGTACCCCTGAACAGTGCGAGTGGTGTAAATCCTTGTACACAGCCATGAAGGCCCTCGACCAGACAGTGGTGGAGGAGGGTGAACTAGTACCCGAGGGTATGGTAGAGTTGGCCCTGGACTGTCTGCCCCCCAGTCTTTGTGAGATTGGTTCACCCATGGTGGCTTATATTATGCACACCGTCTTTGCAGTGTACCCGTGGCCTTCGTTTGACATGAGGCCGGTGGAGGGCCAGGACCTGATGGCAGCTCTGCCCAGTGATCTGAGACTCGCCTTTGCAGAGCTCCAGCCAGTGGGTTACTCCCAGACCTATACTGAGCTGTTAGAGCAAGCTGTTCAGCAGGGAGAGTTTGACATGACTCCGTCGTCCAGCTGCTCTGTGATGTCATGTTTTCCACACAAGGACAGCACAGTTTTCGTGGGGCTGCAGTTACCAAAGTTCCCTAACGAGCTGAGAGCCAGGCTCACACCCTTGAGAGTGCTGGTACCCATCTTGGGGGCCAGGTGGGGGCCTATCAAGGCCTTTCTACAGCTGTGGTGGGCCTACAGCAGCTGGCTATGTCGCCATAAGACTGCCAGTGGCTGGGTCTTCGACCCCCTCCGACAGGCTGTGGTTACTCTGGCCTATCCTGCCCAGTGCAGTAGGTTTTCAGCTGAGTTGGGCAAGGCTGCTGAGACCTGCATGGCTATCCAGGTCAGCAGGAACTGGCCAGATCTGGTGTCCATGGTGGAGCATTTCCCAGTGTTTGGAACGAGGGGGAAGGACACGAAGAAGGGGGATTGGTTCACTTTGTGAAGGGTTTCCAGGATGGTTGGAGATGGGGCTGTGGAGTGAGGTGGGGATCCAGAATGGAGGAGGCCAGTTCTGATGTCCAGTCCAGATTTCCAGTAATGACAGTTCTGAGTTCCTGACAGTCTTGCAGTTGTATTATCCAGGCATGGTTGCCTGTGTGTGTTAGTCACTTGATAACAATTCATCAGTGGGTGAAATTGTCTTATTCAGGATTGACCATGGTCAGATGATAATGAGATAGGAGGCCCCTTTGGGGATGTAAAAACCCACTTGCTTGTCCCAAGAGGTGGTGGACTTCCTGTTTATTGTTGTGTTGTTTTGTAGAGGTTGTTGTTTTATTCTTCTTGGCTTCTAGGAACTGGGAGTTCCTGTTTTGAGGGGGAGATATGTAACAACCAAATGTTACATCCAAAGTTTTCCTACTGATTTATCTGATTATGAGTTCTTTAGGACAATTATTTGGGAAGTTAGGAGGCTGCGACGTCTGATAGATAGTGTGCCTGCTGAGATCTGCAGATATTATTGTTCTACCCTCATTGGTCGTGGCCTGATCCACGTAGGGTACTTTGCATGGTTGTGTTCAGTCAGTCATAGATTCTCATTAATACCGTTGCACCTGGTGGATCTGGTTCCAGGTCATGGAGATTCTGTATGTGCTGGCTTTGTGTTGTGTTGAAGATTTGGAAGCTACGATCTTATCTTGAGTGATTCTCACTTTTGATTGGTCCTTCCGAGTTAGGGCTGAGCCGACCCTGCGTGCATGATGATTTTTATCCAGTTTGTGGCGGCTGGAAACGTGTGCGTGTAAGAAAGCTAAAGCTATGGTGTAATTCAAGGGATTCCTTGTTTCATCAATCAAACAACCCTCGCTAAAAGTCAACTATAACTTCAACAGATAGTCGACTTGGATATAACATTGTCTGTTGTGTCTAACAAGGGTGGGGACTCATTCCCTTAACTGTTGAAGATCCATCTTCATTGCTTCTCTGGACGTGAAGTTATCTGTCGCGACTCCAACCCAGGTATAAAGATCTTTTCACATCAATGTTGAAACTGAGGCTGTTGCAAACACAACATTTTTAGTCGTTACACTTTGTTTATGGTTAATTGGGTGCCTTCACTCTGATGATTAATTAAGGGGACGGTCCCGGCGCGAATATTTTGGCGCCGAAAAATTCCCGCCAGTACCCACGACCTAAATTGCGTGCGTGAGTGAAAATGCAATATTTCCGGACGAGCCATGGCGGCTACCAGACGAGATGCCAGACTTGAAACGGAGGCTTTGCGGCGTTTAAAAGCATGGCAAGTCTCGTTCGAATGCCCAGAAAAAGATTTAGATTTCATATTGTCGCGGAAATTACTTTTTGAGGCCGGGGCAGCTGCCGAAGACCATACACCTCCGAAATCCGAAAAGGCCCCCAACAACGTGATGCGCCATGCCGCCTATCGCCATTTTGCGGCTAAAATGGGCTGGCACGATGAGGGTGCGGCCAAGGAACTGCCGAAGGAAGTAGAAACTATAATTAAATATCGTTTTCCGAATGATAAGAAGCCATATACCGGCTTCATTCCGACCGTCGACAGATAGATCGTTTGGGCCAGATTTTAGGGGGGGCGTAGCTTAGGGAGGAAATGGTGCGACCAACAGGAAAAAAGGCAGCGGCACGACAGAGAGAAGCGAGCACAAGTGGTGGCAAGCTGGCAGCGCGGATAGCCAACTCAGCGCCAGCGGCTAGGGGACGGGGCAGACCGCCGGGTGCCAAGAATTTTGCGAACAGGGGGCCAGGACGTCGCATTAAGCTGCAACATAAAGCGGTTGCGAAGCCCAGCGTTACGGCGGACTCCATAGCTGCGCAACTGCCCAATGCGCCTCGGAAGCCCGCCAGCGGTTCAGCAAGCGTGGAAGCAGTCACCCCGAAAAAACATCCCGCAAAGCGCAAGTCTGGGCCGCAGACCCGGCTGTCATTTTCGCCCCTGGAGCGCGGCAGTAATGGGAAACTTCGCAAGACCGACGTCGGCCTGGACCCTGCCCAAGGCGAGGAATTTGGCACGCCTCGTTTGATCATCGATGTTGCTGTCTTGGCAGGTATTGTGGCAGCCCAAGCTTGCCCTCGTTGTCACAAGCTCACCTGCAAAATGTTCAAGCAACCTGTCCAGCGTCCCGGGGATCCACCCTGCATTCTTGTGGCCTGTCAAAACCGCTTCTGCAAGGGCAGCGAGGGTGCACCATACCGCCACACTTTTGCTATCAACGCACCCGTGGCACAGCTAAGGCAGGCTGCACGCAACCCCATGGCCACTTTGTGGGCTGCGTCCGCTGTTTTCTTTGCTGTCCCACGCCCCACGCTCATGCGGGTAGCCACGTTCTTGGGGTTGGAGTTCCCTTTCGTGGGCAAGGGGAAGTGGGGGCGTGATGTGATGCAAGTGGCATCAGAGGTTATCCTTGAACTCAAGCGGGTCATCGTGCAGAACAGGGAGCAGGCCAGGCTGTATGAGCAAGAGAAGGGGAAGCACCGTGTGGATGCAAAGGGGAGGCAGGGTTGTGACACCTCCATAGACGGGTCATGGCTGACTAGGGGGTTCCACTCCTTGTGGGGCCAGCAGTGCCTTACCCACGCAGGCACCAAGCTGGTAATCGCACACCATATCAGCTCCAAATTCTGTCCCAAATGTGCAGCAGCCAAGCGCGCAGGCATTCCTGTAGCCCCACATGACAACTGCTGGAATAACACGGAGGGTAGCAGCAGGAGCATGGAGGGGGAGGGGGCAGTGTATATGCTGGAGGAGCTGCAGTCCTTACAGGCAGGGGTGCGCACGGGCATGGTGATGCATGCAGCAGCAGGGGCCCCTGGTGAGAAAGTGGTTGCAGACAAGCCCCAAGAGCAGCGTTTGTATGCTGCCACGGTTGTGAGTGATGGGGACACCACGTGGTTCGCGCGTGTGCAGCAGTCTGATGCACTAAAGGCTAGCAAGCACATCCCCAAGAAGTTGAATGACCTCAACCACCTCTCTGGCACCTTGTATGCTGCACTGCTTCGAGCCAAGAAGGACCACCTGAAAGGTGTCAGGAATGTGCTCACCCCTCAGCAGCTCACTAGCATGACCTATGGTTACCGCGCATGCATCAGGGCAAACTGGCACATGGGGCCGCGCCACCTTGTGGGCGCTATGAGCAATGCATTGCAGCATTACTTTGGCGACCACGATGATTGCCCCAATTGGCCCAACCACCAACTGAAGGATGGGGTGGTCACGGAGGTGCAGTGGTGTGAGGGCAAGCCTGGGATGGCGACGGAGGTGATTGTGAGGGGGCGGACAGTGGATGTGCTGGCCATTGTGAAGAAGGTGTGGGAGGGCAAGACTACCGAGGAGATATTGCAGGGCTGCTGCCATGAGGGCAGCAGCAACTTGAATGAGTGGGTGCACTCAGTTCAGGTGGCGTCCACCCCACGTGGCAAGGGTGGCTTTCCTGGTTTGTTATACACTGCTTCCATGGCTATTGGCATCTTGCGGGCGCAGTTTGGGGATGACTGGTGGGTCCGCCTTGCTGGCCTTCTTGGCATTGTGTTTCAACCCTCCCTGCTGCTGCAGCTGGCGGCCCTGGCACGGGATAGGAAGCTGCAGCAAGCCAAGAAGAAGACGGTGGAGTTCAAGCTGGCAGAGAAGAAGAAGGAGATGCTAGCTAAGGGCCTGCTGTGGGCCGACAAGCAAAAGGACAAGTGCACCTATGAGAAGGGGGTGGCATATGGGGGTGTGTCCCCAATCGCCAACAGTGACAGCGAGGGTGAGGGGAGGGAGGGAGGGAGGAGGGAGAGGAGGAGGAGTGGGATGACACTCCCTGCCTTGTGTGCTGTAAAACCAACTCCCCAGACGCGAACCCAATAGTGTTGTGTGATGGTGAGCGTGAGGGCAGGAAGTGTGACCAGGGGCTCCATTTGAAGTGCATGGACCCCCCCCTGAATGCTGTGCCCGAGGGGAGCTGGTTTTGCCCCACATGCGTGACGGGTGATAGTGATAGTGATGAGGAGTCCTAAACTTGACATGTCTGGCGCCACTAGGTGGCCATCTGCCAAAATTAATAACTGCTACAGCGGAGCTCAGAATGCCACCAAACTTTGTCAGTGCCTTCTATGGTCATGACAGAATTTGACTTGTGCTTTTTAGGCCTAATTGATGTGTTATGAGTGTGTATGGGGACGCCCCGCCTAAAAAAGCGTATTTTTGGCCCAAAAATTAATAACTCAAAGGGATGTGCTGATTTTGATGATCCAATTAGGTAGAAACAATGTCCCATGACATTTTTATATGGGGTGTGCTTTTTTCATGCAACTGGTTCTCCCACTGTTCTGGGCAAGATGTGCCCCGGAGGGGTTTTTTTTCTATTTTTAGCTCATAGCCGGTGTATGGCTGGGGGTAGTACCCCCAACAAGTGGTGGTATGCATGCCCAAACATCATGTTTATGGTCCCCAAACATCATTCAGTGGTTGTCAGTTGCAGTTCTGTAGTTATTAGGGGGGGTAAGTTTTGATATATTTCTATGGGACCCTCCCCTTAATTAATTAATAGACAGGTGACTGCGTCACGTGAGCATAAGTCCTAGCAGTGGGAGGGGAACATGGGATGGAATGGATGGTATAAGCTATCTAGGTCCTAGTTACAGGGGTGTGGGCACCGCGGCCCGAATCGCTATGAATGCCATACTTGGTCACACGTGGAGCCCCTACAGGCTTGGGGGTGGTCTCCTTCATCACTAATTGCCATCTATCCTTGCGCACCATCTGCCTCCATATTACACTCTGACTGATGATGCAAGTTATTATACTTTTGAATATATATTGGCACGGTTATTAGGCCCTGTTTTACTTCATTAATTCCGCGGGGTGTATCGAGTGACAGTCCCATGCATGCCGGCTGTCGTTATTTGGTCGAGGTATCTCTTGTAAGCGTTGGCTTTGTTCATGTTTGATTGGGTGCTTTCACTCTTATGTACGTAATTATACTTATATATCTTACTGAACAAGTCTCGAGTGGACACGTGTGTAGTACTCCTACACACAGATCTCGAATGATTTATCTAGTACAAAATCCGAATGGCTTGCATCACTCCCCGGAAAGGAGAACTTTTGCGGTTGGACTGTAGGTGTCAGCTGGCGATGCCTTATTAGGATCAGGAGACGTCCGTCCTATAGTCAGCAAAAGTGGGTGCGAGAGGTCCCCACCAGTTCGATTCCGGCCTGGATTCATTTGCAGATCGCGTTTTCCGCGGACCGGCACTGAACGCAAATGGTTTCACCTTTGCGGCGTGCCAAATCAGAATATATCTTACCTCCGCAATTTATCATTGTCAATTAATATATTTAGATTTATACATTTATTATACTGTACATTTACATACATTAATAATTATAATAACTTACATCAGAGTGAAAACACGCTATCAAACATTAATTAATTAATTAATCGATTAATTAATGAATTAATTAATAGACAGACGTGACTAGTCGTCACATTTGTCATTATAAGTCGGCATGGACATGTGCTACACTAGACATGACGGGCTCACACCCGGGCATCCTCCTGGTTTGTCTGTATAATATGGAGGCAGATGGTGCGCAAGGATAGATGGCAAGTAGTGATGATGAAGGAGACCACCCCCAAGCCTGTGGGGGCTCCGCGTGTGACCAAGTATGGCATTCATAGCGATTCGGGCCGCGGTGCCCACACCCCTGTAACTAGGACCTAGATAGCTTACACCATCCATTCCATCCCATGTCCCCCTCCCACTGAGGACTTATGCTCACGTGACGCAGTCACGTGTCTATTAATTAATTAATTATTAATCTAGGTCCTAGTTACAGGGTTGCGGGCACCACGGCCCGAATCGCTACTATGAATGCCATACGCGGTCACACGCGGAGCCCCCACAGACTTGGGGGTGGTCTCCTTCATCACTACTTGCCATCTATCCTTGCGCCACCTATCAAACATGAACAAAGCCAACGCTGACAAGAGATACCAAGACCAAGTAACTATACTCCTCTGGTTTTGCGCCCACCCGTGGATGGTTCACTGGCTCCGTGGCGCTCCCCCCTACTTGGTGCGGCTTGCCGCGGAGGGCCACAACGAGCGCATTCAGGCCGCCTCGCAGGTGCTCCTACCCGGCCCTATAGCCTGCCAGCTCACTCCATGCGCTTGGCCACCCTCCCCTGCTGCATGGGCGGGTGTGGGCTCACCCGCGCCGCCCGCCTTGCCCCCGCCGCAGGCCTTCAGGACTTGGCTCTGTTGCTCAGGCCTGGGCGGAGGTCCGCCGGTTGGTCCCCAGCACCGTCAGCGCCATTCCCGCCTTGGTCACCCCATCCCCCTTCCCCTTCATGCAGGCTGCATGTGCAGGATTCTTACCTCGGGATCGATCATGCAGCAGGCCTGCGACCTCTTCCGCCCCGCCCAGGCCGTCCACCGTCGCCTGCCCCGGGGCACGCCCGGCCGGCGTGTCCGGCACTGTCGTACGTCAGTCCTAGTGTCTTCGATCCCTGCCTGCGTTAATGAAAAACAACAAAAGGCCTACGCGGGTATACTATACTGTGCCGACTGGATGGGCCTCTGCATGCGAGCTTGAACGATCAGGGGAAGGCTTGACTTCACTCCATTTCCCTTGACGGGAGCGTGTGGGCCACATTCCTGCGCGCCCTCGATCCCCATGACGTACCCTTTGTTCACGCTGGTTCCGGCCCTTTATGCCATTGCCCTCGATCCGCCGCCACCTGTTTGCCCCGCAACCTCTCATCACGGCGGGTGCGTCCTGCGGCAGCTGCGGGCTTGCTCTCGATACTACTGGGACGCACTACATCACGTGCATGGGTGGCCAGCAGACTGACCAGGACTGGTTCCAGTCTATCTCCATACCGCTCTCCTTCGGGTGGTGTGTGCCATGGTTTGGTCGGTCTTTCCCCACTCCACCATCAAGTGCGAGGACGCGGATGGGGCCGCCCTCTACTCACCCAACCACCGCACCGACATTACCGTGCTTGACTACGATGGGCAGGGTTGCCAACTGCATGCTCATCGATGTCTCCGTGGCTCGGCCGCTCTCCGGTTGCCACATCCTCCGGGCGGCTGTGGATGCCGGCGCTAGCTGGTGCCGCTGTGGCTGAGCGCGACAAGTATGCCTCCTACGGCAATATGGGGCCCCACCGGGTCATCGATTCCCTTTGTCCTTGAGGAGTTCGGGGCCATGGGCCCAAAGACGTACGGCGGAGTTTTTCCACGAGTGCTGCCAGCGCCGTGAAGACCGCCTCGACCTCGAGGGTCGGATCGACCGCCCCGTGGTCTGCCCGCACGTGGTCCTCGTATTGGCGGCAGCGCCTGTCACTCGCCCTCACTCACACCGTGGCTGATGTGTTATTCCGCCGCACCCGGGCCGGCCGACTTTGTCGCGACCCATGCGGTCTAGATCGATCCCTTCCAGGCCTGGCGGGTCGGCAGCGATGTTGCTGCGTGTCGTCGCTTTGTGAGCACTGTAGTTAGTTGTACCTTATGCAGCTGGCGTGATCCTTGCATGTCCGTGTCAGATTACCGGCTATTATTTTCGATCTTTAGGGTTCTTCTTCTTTTTTTTTTCATAAATCTGGAGTGGTTTACACCCAGTTTATCAAGTGTCTACCCCGCACATGTCTACCGGCCCCGCACATGCACTAGCTTCAGTCTTCAGTTTCATGTATTGCATGTGCCAGACAATGCCCCCACCATGTCACCCACATGTACACATCTTAGCATTAGTGCACCCACACTTATGCCAGACTCTCCTCGCGAGTAGATTCGACTGCAGCTGTGGCTGGCCGGCCTCCGGGCACGAGGGAAGCTACGGGTGTCTGTGCCCCCTTCCCAGTGTGCAACAGTAAGGGATGAAGAGCACTATAACTCTGTATTATTGTGCTTCGTGACTCCCTGATGGGAGCGGGTGTTTAATAATCAAGTAATAAATTAACGATATCATGCAAGTAACACATATCCTACAAAAAATTTATAGCTTTTCTGCGGAACGACCGATTCGCCCATGGCCGGCGCAAGCAGCATGAAGCTCAGCGCCACCCATACAAAAGTCCATAGAATACCGCCCCCGCGAATGCGCCAGCTAGGTGCGCCGCGTGCCCTAACCCAGAACGGCCCCACAGGAGGCCTAACACGTCTAGCACGCAGATTGCTTTGATGCCCGTCAAGGCTGGCAGGGACAAGGAGGATGGCAGAAAGACGATGCCGATGCGGGCATCAGGGAATAGAAGTCCGAACAGCATCATGATGCCGTACGCCACGCCGCTGAAGCCCAAGAATGAAACCGGCGCTTGCTGCTGGCGGCTGCAAGGAAATATACACGAGAGCAGTTGCAAGAATGTAGCGAGAGGAGCTCATGACTTTTCCGACAGCGATGAATAACAAAGGGGTGGAGATACAACAGACCATAGTACGTCACCACCCCTGCACGTTGAAAGACCACAGTTGACAGTGGCGGCATTCATTCGCTCCGAGGACCGCTACAATGCGCGATTCCAAGCACGGGCGCTATTTCCAGCATGCCGGGTCTTATTCAAAGCACGGGTGCTATTCCAGGCACGAGTGCTATTCGATGCACGGGTGCTATTCCAAGCACGGGTGCTATTCGATGCACGGGTGCTATTCCAAGCAAGGCGGCAGCCCTATTAGTCACGATCTCCGCCATGACAAGGCCGTCGATGCAGCTCACACGCCCCCCCCCACATCTCACAAAAGCTTTCCTAATCACAGGCCCAAGCATAGCACCTAAGTCCGGAGGCCATGCCAGGCACGGAGCAATGCAAGACCAGGTACCCTCCTGCTTGCTCCGGGCCAGGCATGGCCTCCAGGCATCATTATGGCAGCCCGCTTGACGTAAAACCAAGTAAGCTGTGAGACGTCTCCTGCCCACCCATCTTTGTCTCCTCGACAGTATGTTCTGATCCGACAAAAGGACGCCCGCTCGCTTCTGAAAGGCGTGGATTATCCGTGCACGAAATGCTAGGCTACGGTGCTAGTGCGCACGCGAAACATGATGGAGCTGGTAGGGATTCGTCAACAGCCATCAGTCAGTGGGCAAGAGCGGTGCCCTGGCCCTAGCCAGAAGAATGCCCATATGACCATGCGGCCATGAGAAAGAAGAAAGTTGGATGAATCCACCATATATTTCAGAGAGGAAAGACAACCAGAGGCAGCTGCATTAGCATAAACAAAATAAAAGGCAGAGCAAGGGTGGTAGAGGCAGTGCCTGATAGACAAGCAATATAAAACGCACTGCACAATGCACTGACAACGTGCAAACCGACGTGTGGGGCCATAATGGGATGCTTAGCGGGTGGGAAGTGACAACCCCCCCCACTCCCCTGCGTTCGTCATTCACGATGGCCCGGGACCGAACTCCACCCCCAACGCATCCCCTCTTCAACCAGGACACCAGAGTCCCCCAGAATCCAGGAAGGGAGCAAGGTCTCGTTTTGACGGTCTGTGAACATGCTAGCAGCCGCCACAGGAGAACACAGCAGGTACCTGCGTAAGCACACCCATACTACAGCCGAGCCACCCAACCTGACAAGCCTTGCCCCCGCCCCCTCCCTACAGCAGACGCATGGTGCCTCACCGCTGCCACAAGCAGTGCCCGTAGGATGCCGCTGCGGATACCACTCCCGCCACCGCACACAGCGCCGCAAAGGGCCGCTCGCCGACCTGCTCCGACAGCGGCATGCCGAACGAGTGAAGCGCGTACAGGTTGAAGCCCAGGTGTCCCAGGCCTTCGTGGCTCAGGGACGAGAGCGGCAGCGCCCACCAGCGGCCCGCGCTAACGTTGGCGACGTCGAGCAGAAAGTGGCGGCTCATGAAGGTCGGGTCAAGTCGCCGCCAGCCCAGGAATATCTGTGCACCCAAGAGATCGAGATGAGGCATGCATAAAGATGAAAGGACCGTTGAGCGTGAAGATTGAAGTCTGTATTACTACTATCACAACATGGATTTCTCATCGTGGTCTCTCCCTCCTCGACTGTGGGCCCCCGTTGGAGACCTTACAATTTCCAGCCCCCCTGGGTGCCACAATCAGATACCCGCTCCCTAGTATTATTACCATCTTGATGTGTCTCTTGGTGTGTTATTAGCATTGGGTTGTCTCATGGATCTTGTGGAGTATCGCCCATCCCACAAGCCGCCGTATGCGGGCCCGAGTGATCACGTAAACCATTGTGAGGCCATGCATGCAAACGCGCATGAAATTATGTAGTGCGTGATGGTGCCAGATGCTTACAAACTACCAGCAAGAGGCAGGAGCCCATGCCCCCACCAATGCCCAGTGAATCTAAATATATCCCGTCCCGTGAGGTGCGGCTGTTCTGCCAAGCAGTGGCAGGAGGCAACGTGCACGTGGCCCATCCGCGTGGGGCAGCACTTGGCACCGTGCCAGCAAGGCAAGTCCCTACAGAAGGCATGAGCATGGTTTGCGGAGGGCAAGCTTCTCTCCCTTGGGGGGGGGGGCGTGGGGCCAGAGGTAAGGCATGTGGGAGCACTGGCAGGGGCAACACAAGGTAACAAGAGGGGGAGGAAAGACAGCAAGGTGACACACGCCTACTGGACAACAATTCAGGAGCGAGAGACAAGTTAACAAGGCAGTACAGGCGACAGTTGCTAGCGAACAAGGGCAAAGGGAAGCCATCCATGCCTCGCCAAGCCATCAACTTCCCACGGAGCAATCCTATAACGCCACGCGGAGAGTAAGGCAAGGTCGGCGTAGCGCCCAATCGTGACTTTGGCAGGCAGCGTAGCCGGGGGATCCCCCCACCAGAATCCACGGCTTGTCGCATGGCATCGTGGCCACATAGCAACACATCGGCGGAGCCAAGCGCCCTAATCGGTTGATTCATTCAATTATACAAGCACACGACTCCATTTGGAGAGTTCTGAAGCGACAGGACGGTTACAGCATACTCGCCTGGCCCTCGAACCCTTTCCTAGGAAAGCGGGTTGCCTTCCAAATTGCTAGCACTTTACCATTGGATGGTTTTGCTCTCCTAACATAGCAATCTCATGCTTAATGTGTGCTCACCGCCAGGCATGTGGCGCTGATGCCGTAAATGGTCGGGTGTTTCGCCACCTCCTCTTTTGCGGTGGCCCATAATTCTGCTATACGCTCCGCTGGTCCGGATTCTCGGCGCGAGGCGCACAGGAGGCGGCCGCCAGAAGTGCTGGGTGGCACCGGCGCGGCTGGGGGTTGCTGTTGTGGCGGATGGGTGGACTTGTGACGGGTGGAATTGTGACGAGGCCGCCGTCCATGCAGCCATGCACGACATACAGGGGCGATGACAGCAACAGCGAACGTAGGGCATGCTTGTGGTGGTAAGCACCAGACGGGTTCCTCTCGCTTGGCTACCAGACGGGCTCCCCTGAAGTGCCCTAAGGGTGGTGACGAACGATGGGGGTAGACACCAACATGCTCTATTTGACCACATGGTAAGGAACTCGCTTTCGCAGACACTAGTAGTATCAGGGCAGAGGCCAATCGGCTTCCAGCAGAGCCACCACGGCATCCTTCTTCGAATGTCCATTTGTGTTTATACGCCAATACTCTCTTTGAAAAACAGAAAACGATATGGATGAGCAGGCAGCGGCACCTTTGTTTCCCTAACAGCAGGACACATAACTACGTGACACTGAAGGCATGCTGCAACTGACGTCAAGTCCGTACTCCGCGCCGTTGATTTGAGTTTTTACAAGACCTGCCGTGCCTGAAAGGCCACAATATTATCAATCAGACATTAAATAATTACGGGAGAAAGATAGTTTGAAAATCAAATCGCGCAGCTGTCACACGTGGCAGCGGCATTGGGCTGGAAGCCACCTACAGTATGCAAACGAGCTGATGTAATAAAGTTGGGCAAGGTTGAACCACGTTGTCTCCATGTCACCGGGCTAGGACATGTTCCCCGCAATCGCCAGCGGCAGGAGGGCAAGAGTTGAATTTATAGATACCTCGTGTACTGGGTCATCTTCAGCTGTCCTTTCATGGCGAAGAAGGGTAGATACTGGTATTCCGCATACGACGGGAGCATCCCGGTAGTCCCTAATTCCTGTAGACCGCGACCAATGCCGTGGTTCTTCCTCCGCTATCTCCGACAAATTTAAGTTAGAAAAGTCTTGAACATTCGCACCAGTTCCAGAGGGGGGGCGCACACAAGGTGCGCTAAACGATACGACCAGTGACGACGCGGCACAGATGGGTCTGAGGCGCTGCAGCAAGCGCATGGTACGTACTAGCCTGTGGCCACGGTCGGGGCTACGTCTGTCAGTCACGAGCGATGAAATTAAGCATCTTCAGATAAATCAAAGGCCATGGGCGCATATGCCAATGCCATCGGGCAGTCAATTCCACCAAAAAGGTGTGGTTTCCCGATTGCCATTCACCTTGGGTTTAGTAGATCAGTGACGCAAGGGTTTCTTTCCACCATGCTCTGACCTAGCTGCTACCAACACGTAGGTACGTGGCCGAGCAGAAGCTCCGACGTGGCAGGCTCGGGAGCGCCTTGGTTCTTCTGCTGGCATTTGCGATGACACGTGGGTCCTCATTCAGTGGACAAGCAGGCAACCAAAATTTTCTGTTGATCGATCTGCCATTGCCGATTGGCCACCATGCGAGAACATCTTCGCTAAACCACCGCACATTTCGCCTTCCTGCGCTCCAACAACCCCATTCTTCAACATCCAAAATGGGCTTTGAGGCTGAGACACTTCGTGCATGAAAGCCGCTTGTGAGAATTAGTAGACCTTGATAACAATCCAGCGGACATTACCTAGCAGTGCCGGTTGAACAAAAAACGTCCTGCTCGTGTCCTCATGGCGCTTCCGGCGTGGAGAACGCTTCTCGATGTTGCACTGCAGAACAACCAGAGCGTTCCGGCTTCTCGTTATGTCCAACTGGTTAGTTATTACTGTTCTTGCTGTGTACTGTGCAGCAGTATGCCGGAGAGATGGTGAGCCGGTGCCTGCGCTCTAGAGGCAAATTATGCGGCGGGTAATCGCTCGAATTGAATTGGTACGCTATTAGGATTCAAACGAAGGACCTCGGGCTTTAGCAATGCGTTTCCGGCGGGAGCCTGTTATTGTCCTGGGAGTTATCTTCTACGTCTTAGATGTGGAAGGAGACTTCAGCATCGGGGGCCTTGTGCGGACCTCGCCACGGCGTGCCTAGTCATGGCACCGCGTCTTCCCGCGGGTCACGTTCTCGCAGGCATAAAAATGCTTCTCCCCCCCTCCCCTCCCCATACGATTCGCACCGTCGTGCAGCATGGCCAATGCATGTCTCTGTTCCCATGGGCAACACCCTGAGGGGGCGATACCCATGGCTGCAGTCCCCAGTAACAGGGTGGGATCCGGCCCGTGCCAGATTAGTGATGACATCATTTTCCTGAGGGATACTCCCCACATGTCACGTGCATTGACACGTGTTTGGCAACGCAAATGTCTCTCAATTTGCATTGTGAGGGATAACAACTGTTACGCCATCATGGCTGCTCCTGCTCCTAGCTGGTTTCATGCTGCTGGGTTGTTATTGCACACAACCTTGTAGCTGGGGTAGTTGCGCTCATTGCCTGCTTCTGTGCATGCACTTGTTGTTCATATCCCATCCATCTAGATATGTTAGTACAACCGAAGGGGTAACGATCCTTCCGTCAAGGTATGTATGTGAGTGATGCCATGGGTGATGACCCATCTCGTTAGTTGGCAACCTGCTACAGCCAGTATGCCCACATCTGTTCACGCCATTCCCCAGTCCAGATCACTAGTGCATCTCGCTTGCTCGCGGTCAATGCACTGTCTGCTGCTACACGCGCAAACACGCCCTCGCGACATTCTCCTCCCTTCCTTAGAAGTATCCACTAGGCGCACCCACGTGACTTTGAAGCACCCACGTGACGCAGTCACGTGCTAATTAATTAATCCACTACACGACGGTGCGGTCAACTGAACCCCATCCCCCATCCCCCACCCCCCACCCCCCACCCCTTATCCCTCATTTCCCATCCCTCCACCCTCATCCGGTCTTCCTCACCTATATATCGCCTTCGTCTAATCATGTGCTCCGCCCCAAGCCCCATACATCACTTCTCCTCCCATGGTGCACCCCCCAGGCCACCGTTCGACCCGACGGTCGACCCGCCAACCGCACCGTCGTGTTCAGGTGGGCGCCACGGTCACCCTGTGCAGCAAATCTGCCGATGAAAGGAGCAGACAGACCGCCTATAATCAGTCTCTGGAAGTGATCGGGTCCCCTCAATAATAAGGGCAGTACGGGAACATGGGACACGGCAGCATCTAGAGATGATAGGATAATCAAATGCTCCTTGTGCTCATATGGCGCCTCAGAGTGCTCCCAAAGGAGGCGCCGGAATCATGCACATGGTCACCGCAGCAAGGCCTGGTGCAGACGGTCACTGTAGCAAGGCCTAACACACACGGTCATTGTAGCAACGGGTACCACACAGGGAAGTGTTGCAAGGGCTAGGCGGGGGCAAAGGTTCGATGGTCAAACATGTGGGGTTTTCCAACCTCTTCGGTCATCACCTCTTCTAGCGATGGCAGTGCAGTTGATGTGCAGCTGATGACTGTTGGCTCTCCTCCCCTCTTCATGGTTCCTTGCCCCGAACCGTTGTCTTGCTGGGTTCCATCGACGTCACTAAGCTTGCGGTGAACCCGTTCATCATCCCTTGAAGTGGCTATCTTTCAGCTTCTGAAAGCTTTGGACTGTCTTTTGGTACCCCAATAACATTTATGTGGAACGGAGGAAGATGGGGGGATACCCCAAGGGCAGAGTTTGTGGCCAGGGCGGTGCCGTCCAGCCCTGCCGTGAAAGACGCATCTTTTACCGTTTGAAAGTATTCGCATCCTCAGGCATCTGTCTCCACAGGACTGCGGTGACTTTCCTCCAGGTCACCAGTTGCAGATGCTGTCACAGACAAGATTAAGGCGGCCTGCATGGGACCTGCTCCTTGCCGTTGCCTTGAAGATCAGACGTTCATGTGGTTGCCCTGCCATTCCTGGCCTCACGCTGCCCTGGCCTGCTTCGCCCTGCCTTGCTGCTTCCGCCCTCTCATGTCGTGCCGTTGCATCGGGCGCAGGGGTTTCCTAGAGCACCAGTCCAAGCACCTGCTGCAATTCTGCACCGACACTCGCTCCCAGAAGGTGGGCCCAGGAATAAACAGGTCCGCTCCCACTTATGGTGTTAAATGATATTTCTTCGGGTGCAAGCTCCCAGAAGGTCTTGCCAGGAACTGCACCGTTTGCATTTACAATGGTAAATAATGCTTCTTGGGAGCGCAAGCTCCTAAAAGGTGGGACAAAAAACTGCACTGCTGTTCACTGTGGTAAAAAATGTATCTCAGGAGTGTATGCTCATAGATGGTGTCACCTGTAACTAGGCAGCTCTTCTTTGATGTGGAGAGGTGTTTCTTAGGAGTGCATTTTGTATACAAGTAGGCATGAGAGTCGCTTGGATCTGCGTTCGCAATGTATGCGGCATTAGTGTTAGCGACACAGTGGTGTATTGCTGAAACCGTCGCCATCGGTCACCTTGTGCGTACACTAAATTTGCACGTGCATGGACAACGGTGATAACTAATGCTATATATCAGTTGGCTGGACGCCCTCCTTAAACGTTGTACACGTTGGTTCGCTCCACGACCGCTCAAAATCCACCTCAGCTACAGCTGCCACGACAGTTGACTCTTTTGGTGGTCACTGCTCAGCTAGTTCTGAATATCAACTAGATAGGAGCTGATCTCCCGCTTTTTCAGGATAGGAATACTGGCAATAAGGTTCTGCACTGTGCACATGTCCAGCTGGTGATCAAAGAAGGAAATGGAAGCAGAGGTAGAAAACAGAAATAGGCGAATCCTGCCCATAGCACTAGAAAAGGGAGTACAGTCAATGCATGAGTTCCACTCAGGTGCTCAGGCCTTTTTTTCCCCACCTTTGGGGTGTAATATGTGTTTCAAGCTATAGTAGTATGTTATTTAATGGTTGCAATGTCGCTCTATTTACATCGTAGCCAGAAGTACTTTGGAAGCATGCACGGATTGCCCCGTTGGAAATCACAGTTTCTTTTCAATGTTTACTCTGTCATGCATCGACCACACTCCTGCGTCCACCCTTTGGCGCCTCTCAACAATGCATCGTTCCAACCATTTTGCGTCCGCAATCTCCAGGCACGTTTTCAAGGGCATGTGTGCATGGGCAGGGCTCTACCACCCACCAGGGTATTTATCTCCTCGTGAGCGATGCGGGGCCGTGATGATATTGTGAGCGATGCGGGGCACTGATCTCCTCGTGAGCGATGCGGGGCACTGATCTCCTCGTGAGCGATGCGGGGCACTGGTCTCCTCGTGAGCGATGCGGGGCACTGATCTCTCGTGAGCGATGCGGGGCACTGGTCTCCTCGTGAGCGATGCGGGGCACTGGTCTCTCGTGAGCGATGCGGGGCACTGATCTCCTCGTGAGCAATGCGGGGCACTGATCTCCTCGTGAGCGATGCGGGGCACTGATCTCTCGTGAGCGATGCGGGGCACTGATCTCCTCGTGAGCGATGCCGGGCACTGATCTCTCGTGAGCGATGCGGGGCACTGATCTCCTCGTGAGCGATGCGGGGCACTGATCTCTCGTGAGCGATGCGGGGCACTGATCTCTCGTGAGCGATGCGGGGCACTGGTCTCCTCGTGAGCGATGCGGGGCACTGATCTCCTCGTGAGCGATGCGGGGCACTGATCTCTCGTGAGCGATGCGGGGCACTGATCTCTCGTGAGCGATGCGGGGCACTGATCTCTCGTGAGCGATGCGGGGCACTGGTCTCTCGTGAGCGATGCGGGGCACTGATCTCCTCGTGAGCGATGCGGGGCACTGATCTCCTCGTGAGCGATGCGGGGCACTGATCTCTCGTGAGCGATGCGGGGCACTGATCTCCTCGTGAGCGATGCGGGCACTGATCTCTCGTGAGCGATGCGGGGCACTGATCTCTCGTGAGCGATGCGGGGCACTGGTCTCCTCGTGAGCGATGCGGGGCACTGATCTCCTCGTGAGCGATGCGGGGCACTGGTCTCCTCGTGAGCGATGCGGGGCACTGATCTCTCGTGAGCGATGCGGGGCACTGATCTCTCGTGAGCGATGCGGGGCACTGATCTCTCGTGAGCGATGCGGGGCACTGATCTCCTCGTGAGCGATGCGGGGCACTGATCTCTCGTGAGCGATGCGGGGCACTGATCTCCTCGTGAGCGATGCGGGGCACTGATCTCTCGTGAGCGATGCGGGGCACTGATCTCCTCGTGAGCGATGCGGGGCACTGATCTCTCGTGAGCGATGCGGGGCACTGATCTCCTCGTGAGCGATGCGGGGCACTGGTCTCCTCGTGAGCGATGCGGGGCACTGATCTCTCGTGAGCGATGCGGGGCACTGATCTCCTCGTGAGCGATGCGGGGCACTGATCTCTCGTGAGCGATGCGGGGCACTGATCTCTCGTGAGCGATGCGGGGCACTGGTCTCTCGTGAGCGATGCGGGGCACTGATCTCCTCGTGAGCGATGCGGGGCACTGATCTCCTCGTGAGCGATGCGGGGCACTGATCTCTCGTGAGCGATGCGGGGCACTGATCTCTCGTGAGCGATGCGGGGCACTGGTCTCTCGTGAGCGATGCGGGGCACTGATCTCCTCGTGAGCGATGCGGGGCACTGATCTCCTCGTGAGCGATGCGGGGCACTGATCTCCTCGTGAGCGATGCGGGGCACTGATCTCTCGTGAGCGATGCGGGGCACTGATCTCCTCGTGAGCGATGCGGGGCACTGATCTCTCGTGAGCGATGCGGGGCACTGATCTCCTCGTGAGCGATGCGGGGCACTGATCTCTCGTGAGCGATGCGGGGCACTGATCTCCTCGTGAGCGATGCGGGGCACTGATCTCTCGTGAGCGATGCGGGCACTGATCTCTCGTGAGCGATGCGGGGCACTGATCTCTCGTGAGCGATGCGGGGCACTGATCTCCTCGTGAGCGATGCGGGGCACTGATCTCTCGTGAGCGATGCGGGGCACTGATCTCCTCGTGAGCGATGCGGGGCACTGATCTCCTCGTGAGCGATGCGGGGCACTGATCTCTCGTGAGCGATGCGGGGCACTGATCTCTCGTGAGCGATGCGGGGCACTGATCTCTCGTGAGCGATGCGGGCACTGATCTCTCGTGAGCGATGCGGGGCACTGATCTCCTCGTGAGCGATGCGGGGCACTGATCTCTCGTGAGCGATGCGGGGCACTGATCTCCTCGTGAGCGATGCGGGGCACTGATCTCTCGTGAGCGATGCGGGGCACTGATCTCTCGTGAGCGATGCGGGGCACTGATCTCTCGTGAGCGATGCGGGGCACTGATCTCCTCGTGAGCGATGCGGGGCACTGATCTCCTCGTGAGCGATGCGGGGCACTGATCTCCTCGTGAGCGATGCGGGCACTGATCTCTCGTGAGCGATGCGGGGCACTGATCTCTCGTGAGCGATGCGGGGCACTGATCTCTCGTGAGCGATGCGGGGCACTGATCTCCTCGTGAGCGATGCGGGGCACTGATCTCTCGTGAGCGATGCGGGGCACTGATCTCTCGTGAGCGATGCGGGGCACTGATCTCTCGTGAGCGATGCGGGGCACTGATCTCCTCGTGAGCGATGCGGGGCACTGATCTCTCGTGAGCGATGCGGGGCACTGATCTCTCGTGAGCGATGCGGGGCACTGATCTCCTCGTGAGCGATGCGGGGCACTGATCTCTCGTGAGCGATGCGGGGCACTGATCTCCTCGTGAGCGATGCGGGGCACTGATCTCTCGTGAGCGATGCGGGGCACTGATCTCCTCGTGAGCGATGCGGGGCACTGATCTCCTCGTGAGCGATGCGGGGCACTGATCTCTCGTGAGCGATGCGGGGCACTGATCTCTCGTGAGCGATGCGGGGCACTGATCTCTCGTGAGCGATGCGGGGCACTGATCTCCTCGTGAGCGATGCGGGGCACTGATCTCCTCGTGAGCGATGCGGGGCACTGATCTCCTCGTGAGCGATGCGGGGCACTGATCTCTCGTGAGCGATGCGGGGCACTGATCTCTCGTGAGCGATGCGGGGCACTGATCTCTCGTGAGCGATGCGGGGCACTGATCTCCTCGTGAGCGATGCGGGGCACTGATCTCTCGTGAGCGATGCGGGGCACTGATCTCTCGTGAGCGATGCGGGGCACTGATCTCCTCGTGAGCGATGCGGGGCACTGATCTCCTCGTGAGCGATGCGGGGCACTGATCTCTCGTGAGCGATGCGGGGCACTGATCTCTCGTGAGCGATGCGGGGCACTGATCTCCTCGTGAGCGATGCGGGGCACTGATCTCTCGTGAGCGATGCGGGGCACTGATCTCCTCGTGAGCGATGCGGGGCACTGATCTCTCGTGAGCGATGCGGGGCACTGATCTCCTCGTGAGCGATGCGGGGCACTGATCTCCTCGTGAGCGATGCGGGGCACTGATCTCTCGTGAGCGATGCGGGGCACTGATCTCCTCGTGAGCGATGCGGGGCACTGATCTCTCGTGAGCGATGCGGGGCACTGATCTCCTCGTGAGCGATGCGGGGCACTGATCTCTCGTGAGCGATGCGGGGCACTGATCTCTCGTGAGCGATGCGGGGCACTGATCTCTCGTGAGCGATGCGGGGCACTGATCTCCTCGTGAGCGATGCGGGGCACTGATCTCTCGTGAGCGATGCGGGGCACTGATCTCTCGTGAGCGATGCGGGGCACTGATCTCCTCGTGAGCGATGCGGGGCACTGATCTCTCGTGAGCGATGCGGGGCACTGATCTCCTCGTGAGCGATGCGGGGCACTGATCTCCTCGTGAGCGATGCGGGGCACTGATCTCCTCGTGAGCGATGCGGGGCACTGATCTCTCGTGAGCGATGCGGGGCACTGATCTCTCGTGAGCGATGCGGGGCACTGATCTCTCGTGAGCGATGCGGGGCACTGATCTCTCGTGAGCGATGCGGGGCACTGATCTCTCGTGAGCGATGCGGGGCACTGATCTCTCGTGAGCGATGCGGGGCACTGATCTCTCGTGAGCGATGCGGGGCACTGATCTCTCGTGAGCGATGCGGGGCACTGATCTCTCGTGAGCGATGCGGGGCACTGATCTCCTCGTGAGCGATGCGGGGCACTGATCTCTCGTGAGCGATGCGGGGCACTGATCTCTCGTGAGCGATGCGGGGCACTGATCTCTCGTGAGCGATGCGGGGCACTGATCTCTCGTGAGCGATGCGGGGCACTGATCTCTCGTGAGCGATGCGGGGCACTGATCTCTCGTGAGCGATGCGGGGCACTGATCTCCTCGTGAGCGATGCGGGGCACTGATCTCTCGTGAGCGATGCGGGGCACTGATCTCTCGTGAGCGATGCGGGGCACTGATCTCTCGTGAGCGATGCGGGGCACTGATCTCCTCGTGAGCGATGCGGGGCACTGATCTCTCGTGAGCGATGCGGGGCACTGATCTCCTCGTGAGCGATGCGGGGCACTGATCTCTCGTGAGCGATGCGGGGCACTGATCTCTCGTGAGCGATGCGGGGCACTGATCTCCTCGTGAGCGATGCGGGGCACTGATCTCTCGTGAGCGATGCGGGGCACTGATCTCCTCGTGAGCGATGCGGGGCACTGATCTCTCGTGAGCGATGCGGGGCACTGATCTCTCGTGAGCGATGCGGGGCACTGATCTCTCGTGAGCGATGCGGGGCACTGATCTCTCGTGAGCGATGCGGGGCACTGATCTCTCGTGAGCGATGCGGGGCACTGATCTCTCGTGAGCGATGCGGGGCACTGATCTCTCGTGAGCGATGCGGGGCACTGATCTCTCGTGAGCGATGCGGGGCACTGATCTCCTCGTGAGCGATGCGGGGCACTGATCTCTCGTGAGCGATGCGGGGCACTGATCTCTCGTGAGCGATGCGGGGCACTGATCTCTCGTGAGCGATGCGGGGCACTGATCTCTCGTGAGCGATGCGGGGCACTGATCTCCTCGTGAGCGATGCGGGGCACTGATCTCTCGTGAGCGATGCGGGGCACTGATCTCTCGTGAGCGATGCGGGGCACTGATCTCCTCGTGAGCGATGCGGGGCACTGATCTCTCGTGAGCGATGCGGGGCACTGATCTCCTCGTGAGCGATGCGGGGCACTGATCTCCTCGTGAGCGATGCGGGGCACTGATCTCCTCGTGAGCGATGCGGGGCACTGATCTCTCGTGAGCGATGCGGGGCACTGATCTCTCGTGAGCGATGCGGGGCACTGATCTCTCGTGAGCGATGCGGGGCACTGATCTCTCGTGAGCGATGCGGGGCACTGATCTCCTCGTGAGCGATGCGGGGCACTGATCTCTCGTGAGCGATGCGGGGCACTGATCTCTCGTGAGCGATGCGGGGCACTGATCTCCTCGTGAGCGATGCGGGGCACTGATCTCTCGTGAGCGATGCGGGGCACTGATCTCTCGTGAGCGATGCGGGGCACTGATCTCTCGTGAGCGATGCGGGGCACTGATCTCTCGTGAGCGATGCGGGGCACTGATCTCTCGTGAGCGATGCGGGGCACTGATCTCTCGTGAGCGATGCGGGGCACTGATCTCTCGTGAGCGATGCGGGGCACTGATCTCTCGTGAGCGATGCGGGGCACTGATCTCTCGTGAGCGATGCGGGGCACTGATCTCTCGTGAGCGATGCGGGGCACTGATCTCTCGTGAGCGATGCGGGGCACTGATCTCTCGTGAGCGATGCGGGGCACTGATCTCCTCGTGAGCGATGCGGGGCACTGATCTCTCGTGAGCGATGCGGGGCACTGATCTCTCGTGAGCGATGCGGGGCACTGATCTCCTCGTGAGCGATGCGGGGCACTGATCTCTCGTGAGCGATGCGGGGCACTGATCTCTCGTGAGCGATGCGGGGCACTGATCTCTCGTGAGCGATGCGGGGCACTGATCTCTCGTGAGCGATGCGGGGCACTGATCTCTCGTGAGCGATGCGGGGCACTGATCTCTCGTGAGCGATGCGGGGCACTGATCTCTCGTGAGCGATGCGGGGCACTGATCTCTCGTGAGCGATGCGGGGCACTGATCTCTCGTGAGCGATGCGGGGCACTGATCTCTCGTGAGCGATGCGGGGCACTGATCTCTCGTGAGCGATGCGGGGCACTGATCTCTCGTGAGCGATGCGGGGCACTGATCTCTCGTGAGCGATGCGGGGCACTGATCTCTCGTGAGCGATGCGGGGCACTGATCTCTCGTGAGCGATGCGGGGCACTGATCTCTCGTGAGCGATGCGGGGCACTGATCTCTCGTGAGCGATGCGGGGCACTGATCTCTCGTGAGCGATGCGGGGCACTGATCTCTCGTGAGCGATGCGGGGCACTGATCTCTCGTGAGCGATGCGGGGCACTGATCTCTCGTGAGCGATGCGGGGCACTGATCTCTCGTGAGCGATGCGGGGCACTGATCTCTCGTGAGCGATGCGGGGCACTGATCTCTCGTGAGCGATGCGGGGCACTGATCTCTCGTGAGCGATGCGGGGCACTGATCTCTCGTGAGCGATGCGGGGCACTGATCTCTCGTGAGCGATGCGGGGCACTGATCTCTCGTGAGCGATGCGGGGCACTGATCTCTCGTGAGCGATGCGGGGCACTGATCTCTCGTGAGCGATGCGGGGCACTGATCTCTCGTGAGCGATGCGGGGCACTGATCTCTCGTGAGCGATGCGGGGCACTGATCTCTCGTGAGCGATGCGGGGCACTGATCTCCTCGTGAGCGATGCGGGGCACTGATCTCTCGTGAGCGATGCGGGGCACTGATCTCTCGTGAGCGATGCGGGGCACTGATCTCTCGTGAGCGATGCGGGGCACTGATCTCTCGTGAGCGATGCGGGGCACTGATCTCTCGTGAGCGATGCGGGGCACTGATCTCTCGTGAGCGATGCGGGGCACTGATCTCTCGTGAGCGATGCGGGGCACTGATCTCTCGTGAGCGATGCGGGGCACTGATCTCTCGTGAGCGATGCGGGGCACTGATCTCTCGTGAGCGATGCGGGGCACTGATCTCTCGTGAGCGATGCGGGGCACTGATCTCTCGTGAGCGATGCGGGGCACTGATCTCTCGTGAGCGATGCGGGGCACTGATCTCTCGTGAGCGATGCGGGGCACTGATCTCCTCGTGAGCGATGCGGGGCACTGATCTCTCGTGAGCGATGCGGGGCACTGATCTCTCGTGAGCGATGCGGGGCACTGATCTCTCGTGAGCGATGCGGGGCACTGATCTCTCGTGAGCGATGCGGGGCACTGATCTCTCGTGAGCGATGCGGGGCACTGATCTCTCGTGAGCGATGCGGGGCACTGATCTCTCGTGAGCGATGCGGGGCACTGATCTCTCGTGAGCGATGCGGGGCACTGATCTCTCGTGAGCGATGCGGGGCACTGATCTCTCGTGAGCGATGCGGGGCACTGATCTCTCGTGAGCGATGCGGGGCACTGATCTCTCGTGAGCGATGCGGGGCACTGATCTCTCGTGAGCGATGCGGGGCACTGATCTCTCGTGAGCGATGCGGGGCACTGATCTCTCGTGAGCGATGCGGGGCACTGATCTCTCGTGAGCGATGCGGGGCACTGATCTCTCGTGAGCGATGCGGGGCACTGATCTCTCGTGAGCGATGCGGGGCACTGATCTCTCGTGAGCGATGCGGGGCACTGATCTCTCGTGAGCGATGCGGGGCACTGATCTCCTCGTGAGCGATGCGGGGCACTGATCTCTCGTGAGCGATGCGGGGCACTGATCTCTCGTGAGCGATGCGGGGCACTGATCTCTCGTGAGCGATGCGGGGCACTGATCTCTCGTGAGCGATGCGGGGCACTGATCTCTCGTGAGCGATGCGGGGCACTGATCTCTCGTGAGCGATGCGGGGCACTGATCTCTCGTGAGCGATGCGGGGCACTGATCTCTCGTGAGCGATGCGGGGCACTGATCTCTCGTGAGCGATGCGGGGCACTGATCTCTCGTGAGCGATGCGGGGCACTGATCTCTCGTGAGCGATGCGGGGCACTGATCTCTCGTGAGCGATGCGGGGCACTGATCTCTCGTGAGCGATGCGGGGCACTGATCTCTCGTGAGCGATGCGGGGCACTGATCTCTCGTGAGCGATGCGGGGCACTGATCTCTCGTGAGCGATGCGGGGCACTGATCTCTCGTGAGCGATGCGGGGCACTGATCTCTCGTGAGCGATGCGGGGCACTGATCTCTCGTGAGCGATGCGGGGCACTGATCTCTCGTGAGCGATGCGGGGCACTGATCTCTCGTGAGCGATGCGGGGCACTGATCTCCTCGTGAGCGATGCGGGGCACTGATCTCTCGTGAGCGATGCGGGGCACTGATCTCTCGTGAGCGATGCGGGGCACTGATCTCTCGTGAGCGATGCGGGGCACTGATCTCTCGTGAGCGATGCGGGGCACTGATCTCTCGTGAGCGATGCGGGGCACTGATCTCTCGTGAGCGATGCGGGGCACTGATCTCTCGTGAGCGATGCGGGGCACTGATCTCTCGTGAGCGATGCGGGGCACTGATCTCTCGTGAGCGATGCGGGGCACTGATCTCTCGTGAGCGATGCGGGGCACTGATCTCTCGTGAGCGATGCGGGGCACTGATCTCTCGTGAGCGATGCGGGGCACTGATCTCTCGTGAGCGATGCGGGGCACTGATCTCTCGTGAGCGATGCGGGGCACTGATCTCCTCGTGAGCGATGCGGGGCACTGATCTCTCGTGAGCGATGCGGGGCACTGATCTCTCGTGAGCGATGCGGGGCACTGATCTCTCGTGAGCGATGCGGGGCACTGATCTCTCGTGAGCGATGCGGGGCACTGATCTCTCGTGAGCGATGCGGGGCACTGATCTCTCGTGAGCGATGCGGGGCACTGATCTCTCGTGAGCGATGCGGGGCACTGATCTCCTCGTGAGCGATGCGGGGCACTGATCTCTCGTGAGCGATGCGGGGCACTGATCTCTCGTGAGCGATGCGGGGCACTGATCTCTCGTGAGCGATGCGGGGCACTGATCTCTCGTGAGCGATGCGGGGCACTGATCTCTCGTGAGCGATGCGGGGCACTGATCTCTCGTGAGCGATGCGGGGCACTGATCTCTCGTGAGCGATGCGGGGCACTGATCTCTCGTGAGCGATGCGGGGCACTGATCTCTCGTGAGCGATGCGGGGCACTGATCTCCTCGTGAGCGATGCGGGGCACTGATCTCTCGTGAGCGATGCGGGGCACTGATCTCTCGTGAGCGATGCGGGGCACTGATCTCTCGTGAGCGATGCGGGGCACTGATCTCTCGTGAGCGATGCGGGGCACTGATCTCTCGTGAGCGATGCGGGGCACTGATCTCTCGTGAGCGATGCGGGGCACTGATCTCTCGTGAGCGATGCGGGGCACTGATCTCTCGTGAGCGATGCGGGGCACTGATCTCTCGTGAGCGATGCGGGGCACTGATCTCCTCGTGAGCGATGCGGGGCACTGATCTCTCGTGAGCGATGCGGGGCACTGATCTCTCGTGAGCGATGCGGGGCACTGATCTCTCGTGAGCGATGCGGGGCACTGATCTCTCGTGAGCGATGCGGGGCACTGATCTCTCGTGAGCGATGCGGGGCACTGATCTCTCGTGAGCGATGCGGGGCACTGATCTCTCGTGAGCGATGCGGGGCACTGATCTCTCGTGAGCGATGCGGGGCACTGATCTCCTCGTGAGCGATGCGGGGCACTGATCTCTCGTGAGCGATGCGGGGCACTGATCTCTCGTGAGCGATGCGGGGCACTGATCTCTCGTGAGCGATGCGGGGCACTGATCTCCTCGTGAGCGATGCGGGGCACTGATCTCTCGTGAGCGATGCGGGGCACTGATCTCTCGTGAGCGATGCGGGGCACTGATCTCTCGTGAGCGATGCGGGGCACTGATCTCTCGTGAGCGATGCGGGGCACTGATCTCTCGTGAGCGATGCGGGGCACTGATCTCTCGTGAGCGATGCGGGGCACTGATCTCTCGTGAGCGATGCGGGGCACTGATCTCCTCGTGAGCGATGCGGGGCACTGATCTCTCGTGAGCGATGCGGGGCACTGATCTCCTCGTGAGCGATGCGGGGCACTGATCTCCTCGTGAGCGATGCGGGGCACTGATCTCCTCGTGAGCGATGCGGGGCACTGATCTCCTCGTGAGCGATGCGGGGCACTGATCTCCTCGTGAGCGATGCGGGGCACTGATCTCCTCGTGAGCGATGCGGGGCACTGATCTCTCGTGAGCGATGCGGGGCACTGATCTCTCGTGAGCGATGCGGGGCACTGATCTCCTCGTGAGCGATGCGGGGCACTGATCTCCTCGTGAGCGATGCGGGGCACTGATCTCCTCGTGAGCGATGCGGGGCACTGATCTCCTCGTGAGCGATGCGGGGCACTGATCTCCTCGTGAGCGATGCGGGGCACTGATCTCCTCGTGAGCGATGCGGGGCACTGATCTCTCGTGAGCGATGCGGGGCACTGATCTCCTCGTGAGCGATGCGGGGCACTGATCTCCTCGTGAGCGATGCGGGGCACTGATCTCCTCGTGAGCGATGCGGGGCACTGATCTCCTCGTGAGCGATGCGGGGCACTGATCTCTCGTGAGCGATGCGGGGCACTGATCTCCTCGTGAGCGATGCGGGGCACTGATCTCCTCGTGAGCGATGCGGGGCACTGATCTCCTCGTGAGCGATGCGGGGCACTGATCTCTCGTGAGCGATGCGGGGCACTGATCTCTCGTGAGCGATGCGGGGCACTGATCTCTCGTGAGCGATGCGGGGCACTGATCTCTCGTGAGCGATGCGGGGCACTGATCTCCTCGTGAGCGATGCGGGGCACTGATCTCCTCGTGAGCGATGCGGGGCACTGATCTCTCGTGAGCGATGCGGGGCACTGATCTCTCGTGAGCGATGCGGGGCACTGATCTCTCGTGAGCGATGCGGGGCACTGATCTCCTCGTGAGCGATGCGGGGCACTGATCTCCTCGTGAGCGATGCGGGGCACTGATCTCTCGTGAGCGATGCGGGGCACTGATCTCCTCGTGAGCGATGCGGGGCACTGATCTCCTCGTGAGCGATGCGGGGCACTGATCTCTCGTGAGCGATGCGGGGCACTGATCTCTCCTGAGCGATGCGGGGTGCTGATCTCCTCGTGAGCGATGCGGGGCACTGATCTCTCGTGAGCGATGCGGGGCACTGGTCTCCTCGTGAGCGATGCGGGGCACTGATCTCCTCGTGAGCGATGCGGGGCACTGGTCTCTCGTGAGCGATGCGGGGCACTGATCTCTCGTGAGCGATGCGGGGCACTGATCTCTCGTGAGCGATGCGGGGCACTGACCTCCTCGTGAGCGATGCGGGGCACTGATCTCTCGTGAGCGATGCGGGGCACTGATCTCTCGTGAGCGATGCGGGGCACTGATCTCTCGTGAGCGATGCGGGGCACTGGTCTCGTGAGCGATGCGGGGCACTGATCTCTCGTGAGCGATGCGGGGCACTGATCTCTCGTGAGCGATGCGGGGCACTGATCTCCTCGTGAGCGATGCGGGGCACTGATCTCTCGTGAGCGATGCGGGGCACTGATCTCCTCGTGAGCGATGCGGGGCACTGATCTCCTCGTGAGCGATGCGGGGCACTGGTCTCCTCGTGAGCGATGCGGGGCACTGATCTCTCGTGAGCGATGCGGGGCACTGATCTCCTCGTGAGCGATGCGGGGCCCTGATCTCTCGTGAGCGATGCGGGGCACTGATCTCCTCGTGAGCGATGCGGGGCACTGATCTCTCGTGAGCGATGCGGGGCACTGATCTCTCGTGAGCGATGCGGGGCACTGATCTCCTCGTGAGCGATGCGGGGCACTGATCTCTCGTGAGGGATGCGGGGCACTGATCTCCTCGTGAGCGATGCGGGGCCCTGATGATATTGTGAGCGATGCGGGGCACTGATCTCTCGTGAGCGATGCGGGGCACTGATCTCCTCGTGAGCGATGCGGGGCACTGGTCTCTCGTGAGCGATGCGGGGCACTGATCTCTCGTGAGCGATGCGGGGCACTGGTCTCGTGAGCGATGCGGGGCACTGATCTCTCGTGAGCGATGCGGGGCACTGATCTCCTCGTGAGCGAGCGGGGCACTGATCTCTCGTGAGCGATGCGGGGCACTGATCTCTCGTGAGCGATGCGGGGCACTGATCTCTCGTGAGCGATGCGGGGCACTGATCTCTCGTGAGCGATGCGGGGCACTGATCTCTCGTGAGCGATGCGGGGCACTGATCTCTCGTGAGCGATGCGGGGCACTGATCTCTCGTGAGCGATGCGGGGCACTGATCTCTCGTGAGTGATGCGGGGCACTGATCTCTCGTGAGCGATGCGGGGCACTGATCTCCTCGTGAGCGATGCGGGGCACTGATCTCTCGTGAGCGATGCGGGGCACTGATCTCTCGTGAGCGATGCGGGGCACTGATCTCTCGTGAGCGATGCGGGGCACTGATCTCTCGTGAGCGATGCGGGGCACTGATCTCTCGTGAGCGATGCGGGGCACTGATCTCTCGTGAGCGATGCGGGGCACTGATCTCCTCGTGAGCGATGCGGGGCACTGATCTCCTCGTGAGCGATGCGGGGCACTGATCTCCTCGTGAGCGATGCGGGGCACTGATCTCTCGTGAGCGATGCGGGGCACTGATCTCTCCGTGAGCGATGCGGGGCACTGATCTCTCGTGAGCGATGCGGGGCACTGATCTCCTCGTGAGCGATGCGGGGTGCTGATCTTCTCGTGAGCGATGCGGGGCACTGATCTCTCGTGAGCGATGTGGGGCACTGGTCTCTCGTGAGCGATGCGGGGCACTAATCTCCTCGTGAGCGATGCGGGGCACTGATCTCTCGTGAGCGATGCGGGGCACTGATCTCTCGTGAGCGATGCGGGGCACTGGTCTCTCGTGGGCGATGCGGGGCACTGGTCTCCTCGTGAGCGATGCGGGGCACTGATCTCTCGTGGGCGATGCGGGGCACTGGTCTCCTCGTGAGCGATGCGGGGCACTGGTCTCCTCGTGAGCGATGCGGGGCACTGATCTCCTCGTGAGCGATGCGGGGCACTGATCTCCTCGTGAGCGATGCGGGGCACTGATCTCCTCGTGAGCGATGCGGGGCACTGGTCTCCTCGTGAGCGATGCGGGGCACTGATCTCTCGTGAGCGATGCGGGGCACTGATCTCTCGTGAGCGATGCGGGGCACTGATCTCTCGTGAGCGATGCGGGGCACTGGTCTCTCGTGAGCGATGCGGGGCACTGATCTCCTCGTGAGCGATGCGGGCGGGACTGGTGGCCGCCTCGCCTGTCGCGTGCCATCAGCTTGCTAGATCAACCATAAGATAAATTAAGCATAAGATGCTTGATCACATTGCATATGTGCTAGAGGCTAGCTCACTTCCAGATAGTTCACCTGCGCATGTCATACGCCTGCGGCCTGGGCGTAAACTCTTGCAGTTTTGCCTTCTCATTCTCCTTCCCTCGCTTCGTCTTTGTCACGCTTGCCCGTCTGGTTGTTGCTGCCACGTGTACCACTCCTTTTTCGTGCGCACAGATTACAGACCTTGCGCACAACTCCTGCGCCGAGGTGAGCCGAGCCTCGATGGCGACATGCCTTGCAGCATGGCGTCATGGCTTGATGTTTATCGGCATCCCGCAGGTGATGGCATCGATGGTGATCTAGGCCTGAGAGGATGCCATGGGTCACCAGTGAGCCACTACAGTGAATCCTACTATTCACCTTTTACAGCAAACCCCTACAGAACCCCTACTAAGAACCCCTACAGAACCCCTATATTGGGCAGATTTTTTTCTAATGAGATGTCACCACCGTCATGTCATGTCATGTCATGTCATGTCATGTCATGTCATGTCATGTCATGTCATGTCATGTCATGTCATGTCATGTCATGTCATGTCATGTCATGTCATGTCATGTCATGTCATGTCATGTCATGTCATGTCATGTCATGTCATGTCATGTCATGTCATGTCATGTCATGTCATGTCATGTCATGTCATGTCATGTCATGTCATGTCATGTCATGTCATGTCATGTCATGTCATGTCATGTCATGTCATGTCATGTCATGTCATGTCATGTCATGTCATGTCATGTCATGTCATGTCATGTCATGTCATGTCATGTCATGTCATGTCATGTCATGTCATGTCATGTCATGTCATGTCATGTCATGTCATGTCATGTCATGTCATGTCATGTCATGTCATGTCATGTCATGTCATGTCATGTCATGTCATGTCATGTCATGTCATGTCATGTCATGTCATGTCATGTCATGTCATGTCATGTCATGTCATGTCATGTCATGTCATGTCATGTCATGTCATGTCATGTCATGTCATGTCATGTCATGTCATGTCATGTCATGTCATGTCATGTCATGTCATGTCATGTCATGTCATGTCATGTCATGTCATGTCATGTCATGTCATGTCATGTCATGTCATGTCATGTCATGTCATGTCATGTCATGTCATGTCATGTCATGTCATGTCATGTCATGTCATGTCATGTCATGTCATGTCATGTCATGTCATGTCATGTCATGTCATGTCATGTCATGTCATGTCATGTCATGTCATGTCATGTCATGTCATGTCATGTCATGTCATGTCATGTCATGTCATGTCATGTCATGTCATGTCATGTCATGTCATGTCATGTCATGTCATGTCATGTCATGTCATGTCATGTCATGTCATGTCATGTCATGTCATGTCATGTCATGTCATGTCATGTCATGTCATGTCATGTCATGTCATGTCATGTCATGTCATGTCATGTCATGTCATGTCATGTCATGTCATGTCATGTCATGTCATGTCATGTCATGTCATGTCATGTCATGTCATGTCATGTCATGTCATGTCATGTCATGTCATGTCATGTCATGTCATGTCATGTCATGTCATGTCATGTCATGTCATGTCATGTCATGTCATGTCATGTCATGTCATGTCATGTCATGTCATGTCATGTCATGTCATGTCATGTCATGTCATGTCATGTCATGTCATGTCATGTCATGTCATGTCATGTCATGTCATGTCATGTCATGTCATGTCATGTCATGTCATGTCATGTCATGTCATGTCATGTCATGTCATGTCATGTCATGTCATGTCATGTCATGTCATGTCATGTCATGTCATGTCATGTCATGTCATGTCATGTCATGTCATGTCATGTCATGTCATGTCATGTCATGTCATGTCATGTCATGTCATGTCATGTCATGTCATGTCATGTCATGTCATGTCATGTCATGTCATGTCATGTCATGTCATGTCATGTCATGTCATGTCATGTCATGTCATGTCATGTCATTTGGTGAGCTATGCTCATTTTATCTATGACTAACCTGCTGAGCGGAGAATGCAACGCCGTATAGCAACAAAAGAAAAAATAATTTTAGAAAAAAAATATTTTTTGTGCTGGCACCCGTACCCCAGCCACCCAGGTAGGGGTTGGCTGGAGAGGTGGTTGCTATAAAGGGTGGGCTTCCATTCTAGGGAAGCAGGTTGTTTTCTTTTGCCTGAGAACCTCACGTGACCACAACACAAAAAACAAAACGCAAGATAACACATCAAGCAGTATAACCTACCATGTCCACAGTGACAGCCCCAGACCGGAATTTCCTAGCGAAACTCAAGCAAGCAGCCAAGGAGGGATGCACCCCAAAGGAGGCCGCCACTGCGGTTCAGAAGATCCTAGGGGAGGGGAACTGGCTAGAGCGGATCCAGAAGCTCACTCCGGGGCGTGCCAAGAACGTCATGGACGTCCTGGAGGAACGGGGGTTTGTCAGCGACTGGGATGGGGAGGAGGCCCTGGCCGATGTGCTAGCAGCGCAACTGGGGGAGGCTATTGCAGAGCCGGACCCACCAGTGTCAGCAGGTGCGGTGGGAACGGGGGGTGTTCCCCCTTCGGCAGGTGGAAGCGGAGGGGCGGGGCATGGTGGAGCGGGCGCTGGGAGGACGATGGCGCTCCTGGGGCGATCGACCAGGCTGTGGCGGACCTGGACCGAAACCTAGGTCGGCTGCTGGGGACCGAGACGGGCTATGCAACGCCAGCTGGAGGGCTTCCATCCCGGCCGGGCAACGCCCGCACTGGCGGAGATATTGGCGACCTAATATCGGCTATGTCGAAGCTGCTGGACCAGGCAAAGACTCCAGCAGCTGCAAGCCCAGCCGCAGCGACGACTGCTGGCAGGCTGGCGCGCACGAAGGGGGTGGCGCTGAGTGGGCATGCAGTGCCGGTGCTGGTGAGCAACATGCTGGAGGCGGTGCTGCCGGGAATGCTGGACTACGCGGAGAGCGTGGGGGGGAAGTCCATCCGTGCATCGTTAATGCTGACGATGCACGGCAGCTCAGCCAGCGGGGAGAGGCGGATGCTGCTCCTGCAGATGGCAGGAATTCTGGACACGATGGTGACAGAATTTGGCTACTGGGCCACGCCACGCTCCGAAGTAATTCTGGAGCTGGCAGCAGCCGAGTACCTGGCAAAGCTGATCACGGCATGCCAGCTGGTGGATGTGGGGTCGACGGGTGGAAGGGGACGCCGTCGGCAATGCTGCCATTCCAGGAGGGTGGAGCAATGCTGGCGTCTCCGGCGGTGCGGGCGGCGATGAGCATGGGGAAGCTGCAGCACAAGCTGGAGCAGGGTCCCGGCAAGAAGGGGCAGGGCGGCCCGTCCAACAACAACAAGTGAGGGAGCGGTGCCTTCTTCCACTACCTCTTCCAGCACCCCTGCCACCTCGTGACTGGTGGCAGCAGGTACGCTCAGGCCGTAGGCGCGATAGGATGAGTCGGGCTTTTAATGCTCGCACACTAGCCTGTCAGACGGTTAGGGCGTTAAACTGGATGGGGGGGGGGGGCGAGACCCGCCTGCTGTAGATTCAGCCCGTGTGCCCGGGCCTCTGCAGCAGGCGGCCCTAGATGGGATCGATGATGCTTGCAGGTCCTTTGTCCGCCGGAACGGTGGTTCCGTAGCGGCAATGGCAGGATCTGTAGTGGATGGGGGTGAATATGCTGAAGGAGCCCCTTACGAACCGTTAGTGGCCGCACGCTTGGCTTTGCCTGGTCCGGGGGAAGGTGGCCAAGTGGATGTGCTGAACTTACTACCCCCCTCTTGGGGAGCAATTTTGAATGATGAGAGTAGGATGGTACGGACGCTGAGCCCAGCAGAGCGGATCTTGCAGAAGTCGATGCGGATCTCGCGGGGGTGTAGCATGGAGGAGTTCGCGCGGGTTTGCACGGTGTGTGTGGAGAGGGGGATTTTGGGTGGATTTTTTGAGGAGGAGCCGCCTATGGTGAACGGTACTTTTGGGGTCGGAAAGCCCGACGGCCGTATACGGCTGATTGTGGACAACCGGCGTGGCAACATGCCACTACCTGATCCTATGCCCGCTTTTTTACCACACCTTGGCGTGATTTGCGATTTGCCCACGCGCGCTGGGGAGGATGTTTTTGGGGGCGTATCAGATTTGGATTCGTACTACAACAGACTCCGCCTGCCAGTTTGGATGCGGCGGTACTGTGCGTGGATGCCGGTGTGGTCGGATCTGGTGGGCCTGAGTGGGGCTCGTCGGAAGGTGTGGCCGTGGATGTTGTGCTGGCCAATGGGCAACAAGCTGGCCGTCGCGGTGGCCCAGTGTGTGCATCAGTCTGTGTTGTACCGCTGTGGCCCCAAGCCGCCGTTGGAGGCTAGTCGTGGGCTGAGCATCAACATGTCCGCGCTGATCCTGGTGGCGGAGGCCAACGAGGCGGGGGAGACCGTCCGGCTGAGGCTGGAGGAGGACCCTGCTGCGCCCTTGGCGCCCTCGCCGTGCTTCGAATCTCGGCAGGATCTGGAAGGTATGCATGCTGTGACGATCGATGACCTCCATTTCACCCACTGTGCGTCGGTGGATGGGGTGAATCAGCAGCTAGATCGTGTTCAGGCTGCCTACGCCGCTGTTGGGCTGGTGCAGAAGTCTGACAAGGTGGTACGGGCGACAGCAGAGCAGACTGGTGTGCAGGCGGTGGGGGTCATTCACCAAAGGGATGGTGACGTGGTGCCTGTTCCTGAGCGTGTGGTGGCAGTTATCGCCGCTACTCATAGAATCTTAGATCGCGGGTTTACATACTACCGCGAACTTAGTTCTGTGCTTGGGAAGTGGGTGTGGATGCATCTGCTGTGCCGCCCCATGCTTTCGGTGTGGTCTGAGACGTACCGGCTGCTAGCAGCCATGAATGCCTCCCTGCCTGGGCGCCGCTGGCGCCTCCCTGCGGGGGCCCGCCAGGAGCTTCAGGCGGCGATCGACCTGGCCCCCTTTTTGAGGGCGGCCAGGGCCCGGCCCCTTTCTGACCGGGTCGTCGCAAGTGATGCGAGCGGCTCCGGCGGTGGGGTGGTCTACAGGGACCTGCCTGGGGCCGATTGTGCCCGGCTGGCGACCCGGCGCGAAGCGCGGGGGTGGCGGACGACAGCTTTAACGTCTGGGGAGGACTGGGACCTGGAGCGCATGGAGGAGGGGGACTACAGCCTGCTGGATAGTGGCCACTGGCGTACGGCACTGTCCTACCGGTGGCGGGGGCAGCCTAACCACATCAACGTCAAGGAGGCGATTGCTGCGACACAGGGGGTCGAGTGGTCGTGCCGGACCAAGGCGTGTCGGGTAAGCGAGTCGTCCGGCTCGTAGACTCCAGTGCTGTGGTGGGGGCGTTTGTCAGAGGGCGGTCGTCTTCCTACCGTCTCAACCAGCTGGTTCGACGCTACTGCGCTCTGTCACTGGCTGGCGACATGCAGAGCCACTGGGTCTGGGTGGCTACCGACCACAACCCAGCTGACAAGGCCAGTCGGCGTGGCGCTTGGGTTCCTGACTTGACCCGGTGTGGTGACGTGCATCCCAACCCTGGGCCTGAGGGGGCGCGACGCCCTCGGGACTTGGCACTTTTGGAGGGCACAGTCAACCCTGTGTCTACCTTGCCAGCGTACCGACGTGCGGCGGCTGTCTACGTGGCGTGGGCGCCACCTGGCCCTGTCGACCCAGCTGACGCGAAGCCATTTTCTGTGAGTGGATTTCTGCTGTCTACCATGCCAGAGGCGGGCGGGGGCGTACCTTATGCCAGCATGCCAAGGCCTGTCTGCACCTGTACTACCCCGACATTGTTCGGAATTGGGTACTGGCGGACCGCCTGCTAGCAGGTTGGCAGCGGCTTGTTCCGGCTGTCAGCCCTCCGCCTATGCCCTGGCGCCTTTGCTATTTCACTGCCCTGTTGCTAGTTTCACGTCGACAGGTGCATTTGAGTGCGTTGATTATTATTGCTTTCCAGCAGTATTTACGCATTAGCGAGGCGCTAGGGCTGCGGGTTCGGGATGTGGCTCATCCCGGCCACCCCCTTCTCGAGCCAGGGCCCATGGTCGGTGCCCTTGTGCTGCGCAACCCCAAAACTGCGCAGGGGGCGGCCCAGCACGTCCTCGTCCGGGATCCACTTTCTTTGTGGCTCCTGCGACGTCTGACGGCTGGCCAGCCCCCGGATGCACTCCTCTTTCGAGGCTTAACGTACAGCCAGGCTAGGCAGCAGTGGGAGGCTGTGCAGGCCCGCATGGCATCCCAGGGATGTTTTCTTTTCACAGCCTCCGGCATGGGGGGGCGACGCACGACGCCATCGCTGGCGAGTCGCCGGAGGCCATCCAGCTGCGCGGCCGGTGGGCTTCGGCCCTCTCGGTCACGCGCTACATTGGCCTCCACCGCAGCCTCCTGGGGCGCGACATCCCACCCGCCCTCTGGGCTCAGGCCCTGGGTTTTGACCCAGCGGCTTTCCGGCGCCACTTCGGTGGCGTCGAGTTTTGACGTCCTCCTGTTTTTACCTCTCGTCTTTTAGCTATCAACTGACCTCACCCTTGTGTGGGAGGTCAGGGGGGAAATGGTTTAACTAACCCGAGGGTGAACCTGGGTTGGGACAAAGTACCCCCATAGCTAGGTAGTTTAAGTTTTCTTTTTTGCATGTCCTACGTATTTTCGGCTGTTAGCCATGTAAGGAGATGTGGGTAGAGCAGGGGCACAGCTGCTGTGGGCTGGCCCTGCACATTCACATAGTGTGCTCACCCTAGCATACAGATGGCCGTGTTGCCATCTGGTAGACATGTCTGTGTTATTCCACCGTATAGAGCTAGCACACATATTGTAATAAATTTGATGTTTTGTGGTGATGCATGCAAAGCAAGGCAAGGCCAGAAATGGATTTGGTGAGCTATGCTCATTTTATCTATGACTAACCTGCTGAGCGGAGAATGCAACGCCGTATAGCAACAAAAGAAAAAATAATTTTAGAAAAAAAATATTTTTTGTGCTGGCACCCGTACCCCAGCCACCCAGGTAGGGGTTGGCTGGAGAGGTGGTTGCTATAAAGGGTGGGCTTCCATTCTAGGGAAGCAGGTTGTTTTCTTTTGCCTCCCACCCGCCCACCCTGGCAAAAGGGGTAGAGCAGGGGCACAGCTGCTGTGGGCTGGCCCTGCACATTCACATAGTGTGCTCACCCTAGCATACAGATGGCCGTGTTGCCATCTGGTAGACATGTCTGTGTTATTCCACCGTATAGAGCTAGCACACATATTGTAATAAATTTGATGTTTTGTGGTGATGCATGCAAAGCAAGGCAAGGCCAGAAATGGATGTCATGTCATGTCATGTCATGTCATGTCATGTCATGTCATGTCATGTCATGTCATGTCATGTCATGTCATGTCATGTCATGTCATGTCATGTCATGTCATGTCATGTCATGTCATGTCATGTCATGTCATGTCATGTCATGTCATGTCATGTCATGTCATGTCATGTCATGTCATGTCATGTCATGTCATGTCATGTCATGTCATGTCATGTCATGTCATGTCATGTCATGTCATGTCATGTCATGTCATGTCATGTCATGTCATGTCATGTCATGTCATGTCATGTCATGTCATGTCATGTCATGTCATGTCATGTCATGTCATGTCATGTCATGTCATGTCATGTCATGTCATGTCATGTCATGTCATGTCATGTCATGTCATGTCATGTCATGTCATGTCATGTCATGTCATGTCATGTCATGTCATGTCATGTCATGTCATGTCATGTCATGTCATGTCATGTCATGTCATGTCATGTCATGTCATGTCATGTCATGTCATGTCATGGCGTGGCATGTCATGGCGTGGCATGGCATGGCGTGGCGTTTCCTTTTGTTGCGGTGTCGCTTTGCGGGCATCGCGGGGATACCCCCGCAGAAAACCAGGACAGCTCGTTTGAGGGTTTCTTTGTAGCATACCGGATGCACAGTACTCAGTACAACTCTGCCTAGTACAACCGTGCACAGCACAACTCTGCACAAGGCAGGCCTTCCATGTGGCCCGAAGAGGTCACCCCGAAGCTGTGGGTGCGGCTAACCCTGAGCTGTCTAGGGCACTCCACACGGGTTGCCATATTGATCATGCTGTCGTGGTTTGCGGATACCTTGGATGCCGCTCAATTCGATAGTCCTCTCCGTGAATGTGTTTTTTTAGGACTGGGGTTCCTTATCAGTATAAGGATGCCCGGTGCGTGCCACCCAAAACCAGCGACCCACTGCCACGAACATGGCATTGCGCTCATTCCATAGCTACCCACCACGGCCCTACTTTCCCACCAATGGCCGCCCTCCCCTCCCCTGCCACCCAGGTGGCTTGGTATTTCCCCGTCACCCGCGAGCAGTTTCGCGTCCTGGGGCCCTGCCAGATCATCCGCGAGAAAGACCAGGACACCGTGCTGTCGCAGGTAGGCTGCGGCTGTTGCAGGGGGGCCTTAGCATGTCCCATTTATTTCAAGGGGTGAGCCACAGTCATAGCAATCGAGGCATTGAACCAATAATAAGTCAGCCTCCCTCTCTCTGCGCAAATGTTTTTTCATGTTGCCACCTGTTTCGTACTAGTTTGTTTATTTGTGTGCGTGCGCGCGCGTGCGAATGCATGGGAGTTAATGTGAGCTCACTGTGGTTTGTGGACACTTGTTTCCGCGGCAGCAGGCGCCCCTTTGGTCGGTTTTGGTGTACTAAGGGTAATGTCATCAGCTGCAGTGAAATGCGGAGCCCCCTCTCATCCAATGCAAATCAGCCAATGCACTTTGCCGCCACGCTGACATATGTGGAGGCCCATCGGCAATCGTATTCAGGGTTGCAGGGGTAGCCCAGTTATATGAGTTGTAGTATATGGGTTTTCAATTGGGCGTGAAGTTTTTAATGGGCCGCCAGCTTATACTGGACGAGTACATATCTTCCTATCATGAAACTATCTATGCTCCTTAGGCCTCATTTGCCTGCTGGCACAGAAGTAAGTGGTACCTAGGGAGGCCCTGTGTCCCTGACATGCATCCCAGGGCAGTGCAGCCCTTGGGGCAGCCCACGGTCACTGTGGTGTGTTTGTGCGGGCCAGAGATAAGGAGATCCTGCTACTTGGGAAACCTCACGGCGCAAGGCAGGGCGCAAGAGTTCTGGCTGGTTTCCACCCAATCATGAGCGTGTGTGTTGCTTGAGCTCGCTGATTTTCGGGATGCATACAACATTCTGCCACGTGATGGCTTCATTTCCTGACATTGCTCCTCTTAGATTCCCAACATCGTGACACACAAAACCATGTTCTTTGCCACATTAGCTGCCAATCAAGGCATGGTTCATAAATAGGTTGTAGTTTTTAGTTGAAGACCTAGTTGCTTTTGTAAAGTAGAGGAACTCGTTACAAAATTTTATACTTAAGGAGCCTGATTTACTGTCTGCAAACTAGAAGAACTGATGGCCATGGGATGACCACCGTTTGCCTGCCTACCCCCTGACCTGCAGAGCCGCATGAACGTGTGGCAGCGGCTATCGGACCCGGGTAGGGAGAGCTTCTTTGGCCCCGCGCCTGGCTTGCCCGGCACGGAATCTCCCCCCTCTCTTCCGGTGCCACCCGTGCAAGGGGATGCGGGTGCCGAGGCGCATCGCAGGGGACCCCCCGACAACTTCTGCCTCGTCATCCTTCAAGCGACTGCGGTATGCTACATCGGTGACCTTAGTGTTAACGATGTGTGTTACCTTTATTTACGTTTGGTGGCTAACAGGGACCCTTGTGTCGGCTTTGTGTATGTGTGGTTGAGGAAATGCAAATTATCTGCTAGGTTCTTATTCGTTGATGAATGGGGTTTAGGCTTAAGGGGGTCAAGCGCTTCTTCAAAGTTAAGTAACCATGGCAGAATCTCAATTAAAATTTGCATGGCGTGCACGTTTTGCAATCTCATTAGTAAACCCTTGCCAACCACGAGTATAATCGTAGTCTGTTTACCTAGAATAGATTTTTTTGTTTAATAATCGCTAGGAATTCAAAGGTAATTTTCTTGTCAGGGCAAATACAGAGGTTTTGCAACTGGGATCTACCCCTTAATTAAGGTGAGGGTCCCATGCCAGCCCCCCTGAAACCATATCATAGAATAGCATGCACTGCTGACCTGGTGGTACCCAAGAGATGGTTCGATTTGGCATGTAAATGGGATATGTGGGGGTTCATCCCACCACTGGTTGAGGGTGGTGTACACAATTATGCACCGGAATTGAGGTAACAATAGCAGTTTTAAGACGCTACTTATGACACAATCTGCTTAGGACAACGGGGGCATCATTTTGCATGTTTCAGGGCATCATTTTGCATGTTTCAATACTACTACTAGTAGTGTGTTGCATGTTTCAATACTACTAGTAGTATATTTTCATCTAGTTGCCCAGTCGTATAGTATATTTTCATCGTATAGTATATTTGTTATCTAGTTGCCCCAGTTTGCAAAATTTCCACCTAATTGTCACCTCAAAATAATCACCATTCAATAATAATTGATTTCCCCCCCAAATCCGTACTTTTCAGGGCGGGAAAAAACAAAACAAATCAATAGCACATCATTTGGCACGGGGGAGATAAAATCAAATACTACACATAGGCAAACAGCATCCCTCACAGTTTGAGCTCATTCTGACTATAAGCATGGAAGAAATAACGTTGGGCAGTTGGCCACCTGCGCAGCCGCTAAGGAAGGCAATAGTGAGTATTAAGGCACACTAACCCGTCATAAGCCATCCAAAAGGCTCCAGACCATGCCCAATTCGAGCACAATGTACGTCGTACGAGGAGCTGGCTGGGCACCTCATGTGCCCTTGCCTTACCTTGAAACGGGCAACCTCATGGGTGTGCGCACAGCAACAAGGCAGGTAGCTCTACATGTCTAGCCAACACTTCTAAGGCATATTCTAGGCTTATGTTGTGATCATCATACCAAAACCAAGGTGTCCAATTCAAATAGACCCTAGAAAGCCATATCCACTGATTGCCCAACCGAGGGGAACAACAAACAGTCCATGCAGAACGCATACTTTATCATAAACGCTGCTTGCCAGCGCTTCTTACCATGGTTACTTTGCCTTGCTAGCATATGACAGGGCTGTCCCATGATTCAGTGGGAGAGAGGCCGAGAAAACAACGGTATCCCCTACCTACATGCAGCTCCCACCCGTGCAATATGCCCGTCAGAACGCCCACAGTCGCCTTTCTTTCCACCGCAGTTGTTTGCTAAGAAACAACCTCAACCTTGTGAGCCTCTGAGCACACTGACGCCGCTGCTAAGAAAGGCTGCGTCAATACAGAGGTTTTGCAACCCGGGGCTACCCCCTTGCGTCTTGGACTTCGTGGATCTCTAACCGAAAAAAATCGTGATGGAGGTTGCATATGGCGGGGAATGGGTTCGGCACACGTCCGATTCCCAAATAGGAGTACGTGAGGGGTACCCACGCGTAGCGCCGGGAACACAGCAAGGTAAGTTGCCGACCTATGGGAATTCAGGCGCGGCGCGGTTCGTTTTTGAATTTTCGAAGCGGAGCGGGCAGAGAAGCCGGGTTTCGTGCGCAATAAGCACAAAACGCAGTTTGCGTACCTGGCCACCGGCATCGCACTTTCTTGTTTTCGACTGCGATGGCGGACGAGGAGACGCCACCGCCTGCCAACCCAACAACCCATGAGGCTGTGCCTCCGATGGCTGCGAGTGCAAAGCCTCCAAGCCAGCCGAGGCAGCGCGCATCCCCACAGGCAGCACGGGGCTGTCGGAAGTCCCCCATTTCGTGGATAACTCCCCTGCAATATCTTTTGTGCATGGGCATTCAGGAAGTCATGCCTCAGTGCATGAAGCAACGCCGGGCAAAGGGCGTTTCCAAAGATGCGCTGATGCCCTGCCAAGTTGGCTGGGATGCCACCATCAAACGCACCATGGAATTGGTGAACGAGCAGATGCTCCCGCCCGAAAGACTCGCGTGCCTCCGTGGGAATGTTTTAACCCGTGAGATGTGCACGCGCCCTGGGAACACCGTCCGGGCCAAGCGAGTGGAGGCGCTGGCAGCCCCGGCGAGCAACACTGGGCAGGACCAAGTCGATACTGACACAGATAAACTCGAGGTCAACCTGGCCTCGTTGGTACATGCAATCATTGAAGAGGAAGAGATCTGGTAGGGGGACAGGAAGAGTGCGATCCCCAACGACCCCGTGCCATGGAAGGCATGCAGGGCGAGGATCCAGCTGAGGATAAGGAGCCGGAGCCCACTGAGCCAATGCATGGGCAGGCGTTCGACTGGGACTCGGCCGCTGGAGAAGGCGGGGTGGACGGCGAGACGAACGACTCGCAGAGCGGGGAAGAGCTCCTGCCGGCACCTCGCCGAGCCTTGAATGCTGCCGCAGCCGCTGCAGCCGGCAAGTGGGCAAACCGCCCAAGGCCAAAAGGTCCAATGCACAAGACGACTTGCTCGGTCCCGATGGCATCGCACGCTCCATCAATCCCATCGCGGGCCTGCAAGTAAAGGTTATGGAGAGTGCCTCGAGCGGAGCGCTCCAGTCGTGGGGACATTTGGAAGGGGAGAAAGCCTGACATCCAACAACATCAACTTGATCATTCCAAGGAGGTGGGCTCCAAGGAACTCGAGGCCAGAGCCGCGAATCGAGAGCTCCAGCGGGCGCGCCTCACCTAGGCGGAGAAGGATATGAACATCCGCCAACTCCAGGTGGAGGCGGCGGCAGCAGCGGCCAAAGAGCAGACCTCGTTCCTGCAAGAACAGGCGCAAATGTTGAAGGATACCTTCAAGCAACTCCTCGGCTCGGTATCCATGTTGGCTATCACGATGATGGACCGCATGTCCTAGCGCAGATGTTGTTATACTACTAGTGCCCTAATAAATTCAAATGTCAGAGCTTGGAATGGGCTACAAATAGGAGGGAGCATCCCCCCCGAATAGTCCATCAATCTTGCCTGGCAGACCGGCCATGATGTCGGTCTGTCTCATCTGATCATGAACCGACATCATGGAGCGCTTGATGACTGCGTCCCACCCGACTTGGCATGGCGCCAGTGCTTCCATGGGGACGCCCTTTGCTCGGCGGTGCTGCATGCACCGCGCATGATCTCCTAAATGGCCAGGCACAAAAGGTACTGCAGCGTCACTGTCCACGAAATGGGTGATCTCCTATAGAAGCCCCGTGCTGCAGGCGGTTGTGCAGGCTGCCTCGGCTGAGAACGAGGCTTAAGCAGCCATCGAAGGCACAGCGCTGCTTGCAGGGTTTGCAGGTGGTGGCGCGCCACCGCTCGCCGCGTGGTAGAAAGGCAGCGAAAAGAAGAAAGTACAAAGTTTGGTTCGCCATGCTGGTGGACATATACGCAACCTGAGCTTTTTTGCCACTTGTGTTCAATATCCAGCTTTTCTGCGCGCCTCGCACTTGTGGACAGTTCGAAATTTTGAAAAAGAGCCCCGCCGCGTCGGACGGCACGTGGGTCCAGGACTTCGGATCCCATGTTCCCGGAGCCCGTGGGGGAAACAGAAAAAAGGGCTCCCCGTTCGTCTTCGGTTTGGGGAATCTTAACTTGTGCCGTGCTGATTTCCCGACCCTTGCTGCTTCCGTCAGTTTTTTTGGGGGGGGGTCAGAGATCTGCCACGTTGAAGCCTAAGGAGGTAGACCCCGGCCGCAAAGCTGAATGAGGATGTGCTGCTACCTACTGAGAACGCGATCCCTTTTGTTGACCTGACGTTTTCTACAGAGAACTGGGTGTAGTGACTGAGATGCAAAACTATTGAGATTTTTAGCCAAGGCATAATGGAGCACCGCTTGTGTGCCTCCATTATGCACATGCATGTTGGGTTATCTCTTGTTCACTTGTAAGTACTGGATGCCCTGGACCTGCTGTCGTTGATCCTGCTTCACCTGAACTGTATCCCAGGTGGACCATGTCTTGCTGCTGACAAACAAACGGTGTCAGCATGTGCTGGCCAACCGAGGCGCAGCGCCTGGATTGGGAGGGGACTTCAACGAGGCATCCTCCCAACAGGAGTGGACCATGCAAGAAGTTAACCCATGAGCGTAAGTTGACCCTGGCATGACTATAGTGTCCACGAATGTCTCCTACTTGGAGTTATCACGTTCCCTTACCCCCCCCCCCTTTTCCCATTTCCGCCCCCAAACGGAAAAAGGGTATCTGATTGCCAACAGAGGGTGAGTTTGTTAAAGTCACTCAACTCAATCAACAGCTCAAAGGCATACGAGAAGTTGGCCAAGTGACATGGTCACAAAGATGGTGTTGAGAGGTCATGCCTGGTTCTTGCGTGGTCGCTATAATCTGTGAATCTTGCCTAATTTCAATGCGTCGACCTTGTTGCGTGCGTAATGGTGTTCAGTGGCCTAGGTCTCCTTGAGAGTGGCTCATGGCTAGTGAGCGCCAGTACTTTTGTTGGCTGATTCGGTCGGCATGGCTGATTGTGTGACATGGAACGCCCTGAAAAAGTCGCATTTGACAGCTGGTTTCTGACACACGCAAATCTTGTTTGACCTTAATTTGGCAGCAAGAGTATTAAATTTTTTAATGATGTGTTGTTATCAAATAAAAAATAAAGGCAGAAAAATGGTAAAATGGTGACATTTGCAAGGCTGATTAAAAACAAAACGAATCAAAGCACTTGCTGAAATTAAATTATAATAATTGACCTTGATTCAGCTCAATCGGAACTGGAACTTAGCTCACAATCGCATCGTGTCCTATGGGAACTGTTCACCCAAAAATGTAGACTTTTTGGATGCCAAGTGTTTGACAAATTCTGGCAAAACAATTTTGCAGAATGCATTTGTTGAATTGCCGAATTTCGAGATTTTCTACCACAAACGCACGAAGCATGACAATCAAATCAGCGCAGGTTAGGTTTATAGAAGCCCCCAAACACATAGCTTGCATATTGCTTGAAAACAGTAGTTTCAACAACGACAGGAACGCACAACTGGTACCACATTGCCCAAAGTTGGCCTTCGTAGTAGTATCAACTAATATCTACACTATGGTTGCTGCCCCCTGGTGCTCAGCTTTCTCCTTCTTTTGGCGCTCTTTGCTAGAGACAGGGACTTGGGGACCACCCTCTCATCCGCCAGCTTATTGAGAGTTCTGACGTTGGTGGTCTGGTGTTGCACCATGATTGTCATGGCCTGCTTGACAACACCCTTCGGTCAAGCGGAAGCGGCCGTTGCTTCAGATTTCCTTCAAACTCCTCGTGCACTGCATGCAGATGCTCCACCCCCTGGTTAGAAACACATCCGCAAGTTCCCCCGCATCAGGACAGCAGCTTGCAGGCAGGTGCAGTGAATAGGACGCTGTCCCCAGGGTTCCTCCGAGTCCCAAGCTCCCCATGGCAGGGTGAGTGCAGCCATGCGGAAATGAGGGTGGCAATTTTCAGTGTGGATGGCGCCGTGGTCACCTCCAGTACGCTGGCAGCATTGCAGTTGCACTTGTGGACAAACCCCATGCATGCAGCAGGTTCCATTGCAGGCGAGCCTTGCTTTTCAAGACTATGTGGGCTATGGGGGATGGAGCACAGTAGGGGAGGCGGCAAGTAAGTGAGCATGGTTGGCTGCCTGATCCCCGCCACAAGCCGTGTGGGTAGGGAGGTGTGTATGGTTGGCTGCCTGATCCCCGTCACAAGCCGTGTGGGTAGGGAGGTGTTGCCACACCCATCCCAAAACTCCCGTCCCCCATGCAGTAAGCGGCAAGAGCTGATCATGTCATAGAGTCCAGATGATGACTATGCTGTATCGTGGGAACTCATGGGGAGGCTTAGGTGGTGGCTGGCAGACATTAAAGCGGCAGGGGCGATAGCGGAGAGCCGCATCCAGCTCGAGTTAGTGGCGGCAGCTTTGAGATGTGGCATGGCTGCATGCTGTGTGTAGGCTCGGGGCTGGTGGGTTGCTCAGGCAATGACCCATGCCCCTGGTCCCACATCACCAGGGACCAGATTAGCATGGGGTGGTTGGGGCATGCAGGTGCAGCATGAGCTAAGGGCCTTGGAAGGGATGAAGCATACGACACATCCATACGACTGCCCAGCACGTGGCGAGCATCCGTGAGAGTGGGACGCGGATGCTAGTGAGCCCACCATGATGCACGGCACATTTTTCCAAGGCGCATTTTGCCCGGGAACTCTCTGGTAAGCTTTTTACCAGGCCATCCATTTCTTACATCGATCCCCAAGTCTCATGCCACCCTCTGGTCTCAGCCTGGTGCACATGCATGGGGCTTAGGGATGGTGACCGCCTGGCTGTGGAGGGTGGTGCTAGACCAAGTGCAGGCCAAGGATGAGGCAACCCTCCTGGCAGTGCTTAGAGAAGACGTGTGGTGAGCATCTTCGCGCCTTCAAGTATGAGGCGCACCCTGTGCGGGTACTGCACACCATCAGCATCCTCCGGTGGTCGCTGAGTTGCGCGTCAATGCGCCAGCATGCTTGGGTGTGCTGCCTCCCGTACTCGGAAAGCCAGCGGCGTGGTTACGTCCTCCATGGGCGGAATGCGCCCGATTGGCACACTTGACCACCGTGCGGTCGACCCGCCGGGCAGCGCCCCACCGCCTCGACCAACCGGCATTGAGACCCCGCTTGGCAGCATGCGTTCTGGCGCGCCCCTGCGTGGGTCCATCGCACGCGCCAGCACTGCCCCGTCGTCCTCGTGCAATCCGTCTCGCGCTTGATCGAAAGGCAGGCGCCTGGGCGCCAGCGAAGACTCGCCTCGTGGCTGACCATCCGCCTCACCAAGCAAGTCGTGCTGGGGTAGCGACCCAGCAAAAAACCCCGGTTCCATCGGAGCCCTTACCGCATTACCTCACTAGGCTTCGCGAGGGCTACCCCTCGTTCCTGCGCGTGCTTTGAGCGTCGTTAGCGTCGTTATCGTCGTTCGTGGCGGGACGCGGCAGGTCGTGGCAGTACGTGGCGGGACGTGGCAGGGCGTGGCGTGTCGGGTGTCGGCAGAGGCTGGAGAGGTTGGATGTTCTTCTCTCCGTGTTTTTGGAGAAGTCTATCCACGATCTTGGTCGAGAGAGGGTTCTCGGCGCGTGCCGTTTTTTTTGTCGACGAGAAGGCTATCCACGACCGATGGTCGAGAATGTCGGGAGGGGGCGTCTTAAATTTGTTCGATGGTCGGGCGGGGTTTAAGAGGGGGGGAGTTTGGATAGTCTTCTTTTGGTAGTCTTCTTTTTGGGTATGAAAGGGAAGTATTTTATGGCATAAGGAAAATTTTCAGGGGGGGTATAGGGTATAGGGCGTAGGGTATATGGGGAGTAATAGTTTGGCCGGTGGTGCAAAAAGAAGGCTATCCAAGAGAAGGCTATCCACGACCGAATGGCCCCGCCATTCCTTCCATCACGTTGTCCACAAGGTTGGAGAATTGCCCTGTCAAAAAAGCCCTGTGTCCAGCATCCGCACTGTCGAAGTACACTTCGATCACGTGCCTCAGTTGCATGTGCAGCAGGTGGAAATCCTGGTTTCCGGCCGTGAGACCGCGATCCTGTAGATGGTGGTAGGTGACATTTATGCACGTACTGTCCACAGTGGGCAGGGGGGTGGGGTGTGCCCTGCAGTTGTTGGGATATGACAGAAAACAAACGCAATCATGTGGGGGGGGGGGGGAGGAGTCAGGTAACCAGTCACAATTGATTAAGGGAGTGACGATTTCCAGAGGTGATGAACGTAAAAGGGGCACAAATAAATACTTACTTGATTGCCTCCAAGACCGTTTCAATCTTGTTGATTGCCAGAGAGGTTCTTGTGTGCAAAAGCTCCTTTACTTGTTTCCAAAATGGCTCCAGGTCCCTCTCCCTCTTTCTTTTCAGGGGATTGTGGTGGTTTTTACCGAAATATTCAACTAGCAGGTCATACACTGACCCCATTTCGTACAGTCGCTGGAAAAACGAATCCTCAAACCTTTGAAATAATACAAGCGTCCGAAATACGCGTTTGCCAGCCTCGAGATTGGATTACTATTTCGAGCTGTGGACAGTCGCTGGAAAAACGAATCCTCAAACCTTTGAAATAATACAAGCGTCCGAAATACGCGTTTGCCAGCCTCGAGATTGGATTACTATTTCGAGCTGTGGACAGTCGCTGGAAAAACGAATCCTCAAACCTTTGAAATAATACAAGCGTCCGAAATACGCGTTTGCCAGCCTCGAGATTGGATTATTATTTTCCAGCTGTGGTTATGGAGGGCCAGTCCCAGGAAATCCCTCTCTTGATGTGTTCCTTCACGAAATTTACAACTTTTGGAGTCGTCCGGCGGCTGGCGCTGCGCTCGGGACCTGAATGCAGAAATGTCAGATCTGAACATGTACTCAGATCTCGGACGAATGGGAACGCACGAAAAAAGTCAGGATGCGTAATTTTCCTCGTGACCGACGGTCCGTACAATCTCTGACTTTTTTCTGACGTTCAGGCGTTTTTTTTGGACAATCTTGGACAAAATAACCGAAGAATGGGTACGGCTGTGGACTTTTTATGACGACATCTCTTGTGTGGACCAATCTCGACACGTTTTCCGTCCGCTCAAGCCATTTCACCCGACAAAGAATGCCCACCCTCGGAAATTATTTTTTTCCCAGGCCTCGATGTACGCTGTATACCATATCTGTCGTACGAATATTCGTTGTATACTGTACGGTGACACGTATAATTACTATAATATGACCAGTGTAAGTGTGCTATACTCATAATTTATGGTATAAGTCTTTATTGTATATTACTCTAATATAATATAAGCATACTATCACTGCTGTACAGTGAGCATATCGCACGGTAGGATACGTATGCTGGCATACTCCGACGGTTGGCTTGGGAAAAAAATAATTTCCGAGGGTGGGCATTCTTTGTCGGGTGAAATGGCTTGAGCGGACGGAAAACGTGTCGAGATTGGTCCACACAAGAGATGTCGTCATAAAAAGTCCACAGCCGTACCCATTCTTCGGTTATTTTGTCCAAGATTGTCCAAAAAAAACGCCTGAACGTCAGAAAAAAGTCAGAGATTGTACGGACCGTCGGTCACGAGGAAAATTACGCATCCTGACTTTTTTCGTGCGTTCCCATTCGTCCGAGATCTGAGTATATGTTCAGATCTGCGATGTTTGATTTCTGACGCAGGAGGGATCTGCCTTGTCACCAGATCTGCCTCGTCACGAGATCTCCAGGTCGCCAGATCTGCCTCGTCATCGCCGAAAATGTGTCAGACAGTGGGAAACTTCTACACAAAATTCGTGTCTAAAGAAAGGGACCAACGTGGGAAATTGTCACTCACTCCTCTCCATCCCTCCGTTTTTACCCACCATCATTCCGTCTCTCTCGACCCCCGTGCAGACATGGCCAACGAAATTTGCACGACCAACCCCACCTGCATCCCTACCATGCCCCCAAAAAACATGGATGCCAGGGAGTCCTATATAGAGTCTCGCAGAATGAACAAGTATTTTGGTGGCAACAACAAGAGGATGGAATGGCGGGAACATGGTGGCCTCCTCTCATTAAGTATCAATAGCGAGTCCTTCAACTCTTGCTCCCTCTCTCTCGCCATACTCTCTGCTTCTAACCTCCTAACTCTCTCAATTGCTGCTTCCATTTCTGCCGATAGTCCCAATGGCATACTTTCAAGCAATGCTACAACTTCCCTCGCTCTCCATCGCTCCAATATCTCTCCATCGTCTTGCTCCATCGGGGGTGTGGGCATGCGGGCGAGCATGTCGAGAACCGCCGCTTCGTCATCTACGTCATCCGCGCGCATCCTGTGTCTGGTCCTGCCGCGACGAGTGCGGGGGCGAATCGAAGCCACTCGGTGCTGTCGGATGTGGCCGGCGTGTTGCGCGCACGTGTTGGAACGCGAGTCGCTGCACATCCTGCTGCATCTGTTTCCCTTGGCCGTGCTCGACGAACACTTTTTCCTCGCAACCATGCTTGTTGCTTGTTATAACAACAAACTTAAATTTTTTTAATAGCACCAGGCAGCTAGGATGTAGACCCTGCCTCCTTCTCGGACACCGGATTATGCGCCATGTGAGTTCAAAGGGAGGCTCGATAGCGTGGGCTACGAAATCGTCGTCGGACCTTATCCATATATCCGGGTCCGAAAAAATCTTCAAGTAGCCTTACTGTCCTGTTATCGCGCCTGACTGCAGGCGGAGGGTTCGGCAAGCGGGCCAGCATCGCAAGCACCTCCCTCTCGTGCGCCTTATCTCTCATCGCTATCTCCGCCTGTGTCGGAGGGTTAGGCAAGCGGGCCAGCATCGCAAGCACCTCCCTCTCGTGCGCCTTATCTCTCATTGCTATCTCCGCCTGTGTCGGAGGATTCGGCAAGCCGGCCAGCATCGCGATCGTCTTCTTCACTCGCGCTCTCTCTCTCTTGTCTCTCTCCGCCTGCGTTGGAGGATTTGGCAAGCGAGCCAGCATCGCGAGCATATTCTTCACTCGCGCTCTCTCGATTTTCTCCTTATCAATCCTCGTGGGAGGGTTAGGCACGCGGGCGAGCCTTTTGAGGAACGCCTCATTGCTTGCCAATTGTCTAGGCGAGATCCTCGTAACGAAACCATTTGGAGGTTTGGGAGCTTTGGCAATCATGGCCAGTGCCTCTCGTTCTCGGACCCTCTCTTCGTCAGAATCCCCGGAGTCTGATCCGTACGCCACCTTTGGCCTGGTCATTAGCATGTCGCCTACCCCCCGAAGCCCCTCCTGCGCCGTCCTGTGCCTCCTCCCGCCCCTTCTGACCGCGCGACGGTAACGGGGGCGAGTCGAAGCCATGAGGTGTTGGGAACACGTGGTCGCCCAGTGAGTGCGCGGTCGTTTGCACGCGGACCCTCTCTCCGTCACAGCAGAACACTTCCTCGACATTGTCGGTAGCTGATGTAACGAGAGAATATATATTCGCGTAGGAGAGGAAAAACAAAATAGGCGCAGGGGTGCGTATAAACGGGCCATAATCATTTCTCACCCAATATCACGAGCATACCATGTCCTCCCGTTCGCCCATCGTCATAAAGGACGAAATGGACACGGAGCCGCGGCGACCGACCCTGAGTGGTGCACCTGGTGCGGGATGGTGCGAGGTCGCGGCACTTCCGCAACCCAAACTGGACGTCGACCGCAAGACGCTGGCGAGGCTCGTGTGCGAGTTCGTGGGGACCTGTCTGGCCCCCTCCTCCCACATGGCGGGGCTTAATGAGAGCATGGAATGGCGGGAGAGGCCGTCTTAAATTTGTTCGGTGGTCGAGCGGGGTTTGAGAGGGGGTGAGTTTGGATAGTCTTCTCTTTTTTTTCCTGGTGACGGATGGACGGGCCGGTGTTGGCGGGGGGTTTGTTGGATAGTCTTCTCTTTTTTGGTCGGTAGAAGGCTATCCAAAGCGGGGCCGTGTTGAGAGCGTTCGAGCGGTGCTGTGCGCGCGCGTTTTAAAATTATGTGCGCTTTTTTGTATACGTGTTTCGCGCGATGGCGGTATCGTCCGATCGTTGCGGTGCGTTGACGGGCAAGGGCGGCCGGTGCGGGTGGCAGACGTGGGGCGGCAGGAGCGCGTGCCCGCACCACGGGGGCGGGAGGAGGGGGCGGGGGCGGGGCGCGCCTAGGCGCGGGGGGCACAGGGTGGGGGCAAGGGGCGTCTGGCCGCGTGATCTGGCCAGGGCGGTGCAGAGGGTGCTCATGGCCGGTTTCCGCCCGGGAGAGGCGAACGATGCTAATCTGGCTAGGGTTAGGAAGGAGGAAGCCTTCCAAAGAGCGGTTCGTGACGCCCGTGACGCGGCAGGCGCAGCGGACGAGGCGGAGAGGCGTGCAGCAGCCCGGGGCCGCGCCGCGCCCTACTCCGCGAACCCCGAACAAACCCGTGCCATTGCAGCCAAGTTGGGCGCCGAGGCGGCCCTTCTCAGAGCGCACGCCACTACCCTCGCTAATGCCCTGGGTGCTGCTGCGGACCCCTCAACACATGCCAAGTTATTCGCTATGGCTGCCGCGAGGGATGAGGAGGCGGAGGAGGCCGCCGCCGCCGCGGCCCTCGAGGCCGCCTTAGAGGCCGCCCCCGCGCTCACCCACGAAGAGCGACTGGAGGCCGCCGAGGAGGCCGAGAGGCAGGCCTACCGGCTCGAGAGCGACGACGAGGACGACTACGTCCAGCACAGGGGGTACACGCGGGTGTTCACGCCGATATACACGCGGACGGAGACGCCGATGTACACGGGGGGGCGCGGGCATCCTGTCCGCTCGGGGGTGACTAGGCCTAGGAAGAGGAGCACTCCATCAGCCGGGGGGGCGCGTGCACGGGTAAATAAACACCGCGTCTAGTGGTAAATGTCTCTGCCCGTGAAAGAAAAGGACGTCCAGGCGGCCTACAGCGCGAGGACGGGGGGCAGGCGCGAGGTGGTTTGTCAGGGGGGGAAGATCGACATCCTGGACGACGAGAGGGGCAGGATCGTCGAGGTGAAGGAATGGGGCAACTGGATGTACGGCGTGGGGCAGCTCATATCGTACGGGAAGGAATACCCCGGCCACAGCAAGGAGCTGCACCTGTTCAGGTCCAGGTGGTCCGCGAACGTAACGCTCGACAAGCTGAAACACATCCTGAGCGTGTGCAAGATCGCCGATATAGCCGTGACACTGCACGAGAGCGTGGGGCTGTCGCTGCCGACCCCCCCCCTCCCCTGTGGAGACGCCTCCTGTGTCTCTCCGCCAAGGTCGCGCCCGACTAGTGGCGGATGCCAGCATTACACCGCCGAGTCGAGTGCCGTGCGCATTTGCGCTTCCTGCCCGTCACCGGGTGCGTGCACCACCGGCGGGTCCTCGCGTTCCAGACGTTGCAATGACGCCGGTGGACGCAGTGCTGGTTGGTGCACCCGTGCCCCGTGCACGCCCTCATGATCTTGTCCGGGGTGGACTCCATCCAGACGGCGAGAGCGTCTTCGTCGTCCTCCACCTCCATGCCGAAAGTCTTGTAGTGTTCACGAGATTCGTTTCTTTGGATTTCACCGCCCTTCTCCCGCAGCATGTCCTTCAAAGTCTGAGTGTCGTCGACGCCTTTAATTTCTTTGTCAAACTCGTGCGATGTTTCCGGGTGCTTGTCGATGAGCGCCCAAATATCGTCATATGAAAAATCTCTAGGGTTGGGTGGTACATACTTAGGAGCAGCTCTCCTCCCCACATGTCCTTCCGCGGATAAGTACACCCTACCGTTTACCGGGTCTTGCAACACTCTCCGATTCGCGTCGACGCCTCTCCAAAAATCTCTTTGCCTATGCCCTTCATCCCTGCCTTCTCCTCTTCCAGAGCAAGATCTGACATCTTGTTGCTCGGGGCAGTGTTTACATTAAACCAGGCGTAATACAAACCTCCGTTTCTTTTTTTCACTTCCAGTAATGCCAACTCACCGCTGTTTTTACGGAGCTCCGTCTTCGGATAATTATCGGGGTAATTTACCACCACGTTCCTCGTTGTTTTCCCCGGTTTTGAGGCGTAGGTAATATCGATTGGATAGTTGCTACCGTCCACCACTATGTTCCGTCCGGTGCTGTGGACTTCGGTGGGACTTTGCTGTACGTATTTACCAGGATTCTTCAGCCAATCACTTGTGTTGAGCCAATGGCCTCTCATCCCGTGCCCGTTTTTGTGACCGGTCGATTTCCTCACGCGCCCCATAATACTCATAGCGCATATAAAAAATCCTCACGCCGAATAGCCTCCTATCGACGCCGACGGACGCCAGCATTACACTGCTGCGTCGAGTGCCGCGCGCATCTGCGCCCCCTGCCCGTCACCGGGTGCGCGCACCACCGGCGGCTCCTGGCGTTCCAGACGTTGCAATGCCGGCGGTGGACGCAGTGCTGGTTGGTGCACCCGTGGCCCGTGCACGCCCTCATGATCTTGTCCGGGGTGGAGGCCATATCGACGGCGAGAGCGTCGGAGTCGTCCTCCACCTCCATGCCGAGCGTCTTGTAGTAGTTCACGAGATTCAAGTTTCTTTGGATATCACCGCCCCTATACCGCAGCATTTTCTTCAAGAATTTAGAGTCGTCGATCAAGCCGCGTTTTGCGGCTATTCCAAGTTGTTTGTCAAAATCGATCGCTGTTTCCGGGTGCTTTTCGATGAGCGTCCAAATATCGTCGTATGAAAAATCTTCAGGATTGGGTGGTTTATAAGGAACTCTTCTCCCCCCCACATGTCCTTGCGCGGATAAGTACACGCGCCCGTGGACGGGGTCGTCCAGCAGCTTCCTGTTCGCGTCGACGCCTCTCCAAAACATCTCTTTGCCTATGCCCTTCATCCCTGCCTTCTCCCCTTCCAGAGCCACATCTGACGCACTGTTGTTCGGGGCAGTGTTTACATTAAAAAAGCGTAATACAAAGCATTGGGGTCTGTTTTTTTTTTCACTTGCAGATATGCAAGTTCCTCGTTGTGTTCCTTGAGGTCCGTATCAGGATAATTATCGGGGAAATTTACCACCACGTCCCTCGATTTTTTCCCCGGTTTTCCCCGGGGCCTGTAGGTAAAATCGAGTGGATAGCTTTGACCGTCCAGCACTATGTTCCGTCCGGTGCTGTGGAATTCTTCTACAATGGACTGTTCGTCTTTCTCCCCTTTCCAGTTTTTGTCTGTGTTCACAAATCGGCCCCTCATCCTGTGCCCGTTTTTGTGACCGGTCGATTTCCTCACGCACCCCATAATACTAATTAGCGCATAAAAAAACGCACGCCGAATATCCCCCTATTGTCATTTACGGACGCGAGCCTTACACTGCTGTGTCGAGTGCCGTGCGCATCGGCGTCTCCTGCCCGTCACCGGGTTGGTGCACCACCTGCGGCCCCTGGCGTTCCAGACGTTGCAATGCCGGCGGTGGACGCAGTGCTGGTTGGTGCACCCGTGGCCCGTGCACGCCCTCATGATCCTGTCCGGGGTGGAGGCCATATTGACCCAGGTCCCATCACGGTCATCCTCGACCTCCATGCCGAGCGTCTTGTAGTAGTCCACGAGCTTCATGTTGTTTTGGATTTCGCCGCCCCTCTCCCACATCAAGGTGTAGGGGTCGCTGCCGGGGGGTAATTGTTCCATTTCTTCCTCCAGCATGCGCGCCGTGGCGGGGTACTTTTCGATGAGACTCCAGGGCTCGTCGTTCGTGGCGTTGTCGGGGTCGGGTGATACGTATTTCGCTTTTCTCCCCCCCGTGCTCGCGACCGCGGACAGCGACACCCTCCCGTGGATGGGGTCCTCCATGTGTCTCTTGTTGGCGTCGACGCCTCTCCAGAAGATTTCTTTGCCGAGACCGCTCATCGCGTCCTTTTCTCCCTGGCTCGCGTGATCCGACCTCCAGTTGCTATTGGCCGTGTTCACTTTAAACAGAGCGTAATACAACCCGTTGTCTTGGTTATTTACCACCAGGGATCCCAGATTGTCGGCGTAATCCCGGAGAGCGGTGTGCGGGTAGTTAACTGGGTAATTGACCACCACGTCCCTTGAAGGCAAGCCATCGACCACCCGCGGCCTGTACGTAAAATCCAGGGGGTAATTGCGTCCGTCGAGCACTATGGACCGCCCCGTGCCGTGTTTCTCGTGCTCGTTGTCGGGCCTCCCCCGTTTGGACCGGGTTATGGCCCTCATGTCGTGCCCGACTTTTTTTGCGCGCCCCATAGTACTCCTTATTACTGACGCATTTTTTTATCTTATGCTACCGGTATAGAACTTTACCATGTCTACCGCTCTGGACCAGCTCAGCGACGTCCGTTACGCGCGCATGTACTCGACCGCTCTCCTGGGCGACCTCGACCCCGCCGCGAGGGTGAAGGACCTCGTCGTCAAGGCGCAGGACAGCATCGTCATCAAGCCCAACAACGGGTACGGCACCAGCGCGACCAACCGCCTCAAGATCGTGGGATCCACCGCCATAGACGGGGCGCTGTCCGTGGACAACGTTACCATCGACGGCAGCACCGTCAACTCGTCTTCCGGCAGCCTCGTGCTCTCGTCCGACGCCGGGTCGGTGCGCATGGCCGACGTGGTCGCCTCCGCGGCCTCCCTCTCGCCGGCCTCCGACGTGAACCTGACCCTCTCGGGCGGCGCCACCAAGTCGGTGTTGGTGGAGGGCGTCAAGTTCACCGACAACGCGGTCACCACCTCCAGCGGCACCCTTGCGATCAGCTCTGCCGGGTCCTCGGCCGCCGCGCTCCAGCTGGGCGGCGTCACGGTCACCGACGCCTCCGTGTCCTCCTCCACCGCCAACGGAAACCTGACCATGGCCAGCAACGGCACCGGCTCCGTGCTCCTGGACAACGTGAAGGTGAAGACCTCGGGCATCAGCAACAACGTGGCCAACGCCGACCTGACCCTGTCGTCCAACGGCACCGGGTCGGTGGTGATGGACAGCGTGAAGGTGAAGACGGCGGGCATCACCACCAGCAGCGGCACGCTCTCGCTGACCTCCGCGGGGGCGGCGGCCAACCGTGTGGACGTGGCCGGCATCACGGTGACGAACGCCAGCATCAGTGCCGCGTCGGCGAGCACCGTGACGGTGGCGAAGGACCTGACCCTGACCAGCACCGCGGGCGGCAGCGGCAAGGTGACGACCTCGGCGGGCAATCTGGAGCTGACCAGCGCGAGCGGCACGGTGGCCGTCACCGGGGCTTTGACGGGCTCCAGCACGATCACCAGCACCGGCAACATGGTGGTGGGAGGGGACCTGAAGGTTGCGGGCGTTATCGACAGCACGAACGCGAGCGGGAACCTGGAGATCATGGACAAGACGATGAAGTTGGGCTACCAGCCCGGGTCCGCCACGGTCATGGATTTCCAGTTCGCCAACTCGTCGAACGCGATCTCGAACAGCATCGGACTCTCCACGTTCGCCGGCGCGACCGTCGGCGGGGGGGTGTTGAACATCGCCACCACCGCCTACTCGAGGGCGGGATTCTATTACCCGTCGGCGTACACCAACATTCCCTCCAGCGTACTCGCTTGGAGTACCGATAACATCTCCATTGAATTTCCCATCACCATCACCAGCGCTTTGACGTCGGAGGCAGGGGCTATGGCCCAATTTCTGGGCATCGAACTCTACAACGCCGGAGGACAGCAATCCTTCTACCGGTTCACGGCCAACAACGGCGCGCTGAGGATCGATAGGAGTATCAATGGGACCGATAACAACGTCACATCAGACAATGTGGGCTTGTTGAATTCCGCCGGTACCTACCTGTTCAGGGTTTCGTTCGCGTGGTCAGGCGGGGTGTGCACCGGCACTTACACGTTCTCCAAGAACGGCGGGGCCACTATCCCCGTCACGTGGGGTGGAAGTCCGACACAAGTTGCCACGGCTTATATGATGCCGGCGGGCGCGTCGATCGTCAACAGTTCCATCGCGATCGGAACGTACTTCACCGGCTACAACCAGGCGTGGACGGTCGACTACTTCAAGCTGACCAAGGGTGTGGCCTCGACCAACGCGGCCTCCGAAAACTCCGGCCTGTTCGTGGACGGCAGCGCCTCCTTCGGCAGCCGCGCCCTCACATGGCACATGGGCGCCGGCGAGACCTCGCAGGACAAGGGCGACTACACGGGCTCCTACTGGCACGTGGAGGGCGGCCAGCTGCTGCTCTCTCGCACCATCCTGGCGGCCGACCGCGAGGCGCCCGCCACCAACGTCAACCTGGCATCCCTGGCCAGCGGCTCCGACACGCTGCGGTGGGAGTTCTCCTCCTCCAAGGCCAGCACCGTCGGCAGCGCCACCTTCAGCGGCAGCGGCACCGTCGCGGACGGCGTGCTCAAGGAGTCCGGCTCCCAGTTCGACTCCGTGTCGCCCAACGTCACGGGCACGTTCTCTCTGATCATCAAGGTGCTGCCCCAGTTCGACCTGTCCACGCTGACCCTCCTGACCGACCTTGATCGAGTACGGCTACCTTGCCGTGCAGATCTCGAGCGGCGGCTTCCTGACCTTCTCCGACGGCGTGAACGCGGCCATCGTCATGGACACCCCCGTGCACGCCGAGCCCTTCACCCTCTGCATCACCATGAGCGGGTCGCAGGTCAAGTTCTACCTGGACGGCGCCCTGGTGGCTTCCTCGGCCAACGGCGCGTTGGGCGCGAACCCGAATCTGGTGCTGTACGGCGGGTACGTCGGTAGCGTGTGGTACGACGACGTGCGCTTCGTGTCCGGCCAGGCGCTCACGGCGGCCAACACGATGCTGTACGGCTGGCGGGAGATGTACGCGGCCAACCAGACGGTGACGTACGGTTTCCGCATCTCCAACAACGAGGGCCTGCAGCTGGTGAAGGTGCGCGGGTCGGGCGGCAGCAACGGATGGGTCGGCACCAACCCCGCGCCCAACACGGTGACGTCCGGCAACAGCATGGGCGCCATCGGGGCAGCCACCGCGTCCGTCATCAGCGAGAGCCAGATGGCGTTTTGAGCGCGTTTAACCCGCGAACCTTGATCACACCAATCGGCGACGCCTAGCCAGAGCCGCAGAAGCTCCATGACCCATCCTTCTGCGCTTGTTCATAATGACCTCTCCCAGTCGGTCTCTGGTTTTCGTCGCATTCTCAGCGTTCCTATAGGAGGTTACAAAGTCCTTTTCTGCGTCACCTTTTTTAGCCCACCCCTCATTAAACCTGTTTTCCATCAGCCGAAGTTCTTCCTTGTCGGCTTCCGTTACGACATCCTCCAGTGCTGTGCCGCGGGGTATGTTGGGGTACCGAGCCCGCATCATCGCCATTGAATTTGTTGTCTCTCTCAGAATGTGGCCGAAGTCGTTGGCGGCTTTCACTGCATCCTCTAGTCTGAGCGCGGCACTTCATTTACACGATCTACTATAAAGAACGAAAAAAAGCACAACGGCCGCCTTTAGTACCTCTTCACGCGTTTGGCCTGTGAGTGGATCTGAGCCCTTTCCTTCCTCTGCCCCCTCCCCCTGTCCTGACTCCGTACGCCCCCGTGCCGTGCGCTACCTTCTTCGGCCGTGACCCGCCACCCAGGGGTCGATATTCTCCGGCGGCACCTGTGGGGCGCCGTCCGGGCGCCAGTATTCTAATCGCCCTCCTCGCACCCTCTCGTACGGCGGGTGCCTGATGCCCGCTCTAAGTCTGTTCGGGATTCGCATTCTTTGCTCGTTTGATAGGGGATCCCGTGCCCAATTATAACGCTCGCGGGCAGTTGCCAGATCAGCCAGGGCCTTCATCAGTCTTACCCTGGACTCACTCCAATTAGGGTAATTGTTAAGAACTTCCTCCTGGAGATTATGTACTATACTGACCTGTCTGTCCAACTCCTCTCGTGCCTTTGCCAGGTCCGCTTCCCACTCGGCCTTGGCTTGGGCTTCGTACTTTTCGATCAATCGATCTTTCATCTCCTTATGTTTATTTTTCCCCATGGCCGCCGCATAGTTCAAACGATCCAGGTCATTCAACTGGGGCAATGCGAGCACGGATTTCTCCATATCGTCATATGTGGCGGCATTAATGTCGCGCCAGACAGGGACAGGTCCGCTGTTTGCCAGCAATTTTTTATGCTCGGTATCTCGGCCGAGATCGCCAGTGTTCTTCAGACTAAGCTCACTTAGCCCCTTTGTCAGCTCCGCCACCCCGGGCGCGTCTTCTTTCGGTTCCTTCAGGCTAAGCTCACCAAACCTCTCCGCAATATTGTCCACGTCGTACGCCCGCGTTCGATGCCTCGGTCGCCGCGGACGTCCGGGCGCGCTAGTGAATGCATGCGTGCTGTGCCCTCCGCGCGCTACCGGTTGCCCCTTGTGCAGGCGGCATCTCCCTCTCGCGACTTCTATGTTGCATGCCCCTCCACTCCTGGTATAAGCGCGACACTTCATCGTATCTTACTCTTCAAGGACAGAATAAATTTTATAACGGGCGTGTTCTGGCCTAGCGCGTAGCGCAGGCCCTCGCCTATCACCACCAATGCGGCGAACCAGCCCGCTATCTCGGACGCCCTCAAGCGGCGTCCACCCGCGTAATAAGCGAACGCGGCACCGGCCGCCAGTGTGGCGAGCCAGTCGAATAGAGCACTGCCAAACACGCGAAAGGAGCGCAGGTAGGCTATCAGAGACATGGCGTATTGATATATTTTTAGTCGTCATTAAAAAACGCGGGGTTCGGCGCCTGCGCCTGCACCTTCATCGGCGTCACGCGCATTGCCTTACGAGGTTGGGGCGCAGGACCGGGGGGAGGGGCGTCCGGTACGGGCGTAACGCGCTTCTTAGGTTTGGGTTCAGGGTTTAGTTCTGGCGCGTCGAGGCCAGATATATCCAGCCTGCCCTGCTTCCACGTGCTGCGACCAAGCTGGCGAACATATTCGCGCAATGCCAACTCTTCTTCCGGAGTCATATGGTCCTCTACGACACCAACGTTGGGAATAAAATCCGAAAAATCCGTCTCCGGCTTTTTATACCCCGCCTTGTACCCCCGCCACTTCCCCTTGAGTTTCACACCCTCGGGAGGTGCAGCAGTCCAAACAATTGGCTGGCGTGCGTTTGCCTCGACGATCGGTCTCTTCTTCTTCTCTTTCTTTTCCTTCTCGTTGGCTTTCCTGATCTCGGATGCCTCCCACCTTTTCCCTAACCGCCTGAATTTCATCTGCTGCATCCGCACCCACGCCCATTCCGCAGCGTTGAAGTTGACAGGCCTGGAGTTAAACGGTTCGAAATTCAGATACGGCAAACCCTCTTTGTCCACGCCCACGCTGTATAAGTCCTTGAACGACTGCTTTAGTTTTTTCATGCCCGCTGCCGTTGGCGGGGGCATGGGGAAAATTGCGGGATGTCTCTTTGCCCGCCGCACCTCCTGACTATACGATGTGCGCACGCCGCGTGCTATCCACGATACAGGTATCAACGCCTGGTAATGGTCGCGATGGAAAAATATGTACACTGGCTCATTTTCCGACCTCCACGACCCTTGTTCCCTTTCCGCCCTCTCGACATCCTGCCTCCCCCCCCCGGGCAGCAACATGTGCCTCAGCACGTATTTCCCGTCACGTGTGGGAGTCGCCGTAAAGGTGTGGATGTCCGTTTTGGCGTGATACGCGAATAGAGCCATCATGCTATCATCTGCCCATTCGCGATCTTGCAACATGCTTGTCATCTCCTTACGCAACTGCGCGTCATTTTTACCATGGGCGACGTTCATGATCCCCAACTTCTCCCGGTTTTTTAGATAGTGCCGTAACTTACTCGACAGACCGCGTTTTAAACGCTCAGATTCCTGCTGAATGGCTTTCTGATCGATAGGGGTATTCGTTTGGAACGCCCTGCTGACAACAAACGAGTACCAAAAGCAATTGCCGTCGCCTTCAACATTGCGTTTGAACGCGATACCGTATTTGTTATATCGAGGCTTGTCAAACACTACGGGGACGTCCACCTCGGGCATTATCTCGGGATAGTACACTATTGCGGTCGGCGAGGACACCTTGGTCTTTACGACAACGTCCTGTTCCTGGGGCAAATCTGCGGCGGGCGGGGGCGGGCGGGGAAACGGGGGCGGAGACGGAGCGATGTCCTCTGCTTGCACACTTTCGCCATCGGAGAGGCCGAACGACATCATCGAGACGGCGTCGTCGTCCTCCTTCCTCGCCTTCTTGGCGCGAGGGGCTTGTGGAGGACCGCCCCTCTTCGCATTTTTCTTGGCGGGGATGCGCGCCATCCCGACCTGTTTCATCCACGCCCGCAGGTCCTTGAGAGTCGCTGGCGGCGACTGGTGCTTGTCGGCGTACCCGGTCCGTGTTGCGTACTCGGCGAGTCTGGCGGCCATCGCGGCGGGGTCTGCGGGCGCCCTTCGCTTGGGGATGCGCACTAGCGGGTGGTCCGCTCCGTATTCCGCTATCATCTTTTCTCGTTCGGGGATACACTCGTTGACGGCCCACCTGGTCTTCAGGGCACGGGGCTTGAGCTGGTCACACCGCTTCTTCGGGCGCGGCTTCTTCGCGCGTGGCGCCTTCGCGGGGGGCGCCGCCGGCACGGGCGCTCGAACCGGCACCACCACCGGCACGGGCGCTCGAACCGGCACAACCACCGGCACGGGCGCTCGAACCGGCACGGGCGCTCGAACCGGCACCACCACCGGCACGGGCGCTCGAACCGGCACGGGCGCTCGAACCGGCACAACCACCGGCACGGGCGCTCGAACCGGCACCACCACCGGCACCGGCGCTGCAGGCCCTCGTACCCCCCCCGCCGCTTCTGTTTCGACAGGGGTTAATGGGTAGGCTAGGACGGCCTCCGCGCGCGCCGGCCCTGGGTCCCTCGACCGTGCGGGTGTCCTGTCCTTGGCGGGCATCCTCTTCCGCGGCTGCACCTTTCCGTGCCTCTCCGCCATCTCCATGGTGTAATGATCGCACAGGCCGGCGTTCCACTTCTTCCTCAGCGTGGCCAGCGAAAAGTGCTGGCAATCTTGTGGCCTGTAACTCATGGCGCGGGAGCTTTACTAGATATCACACATCTTTTTTTTGTAATACAAAGTCCGTTTTGAGTTTTCTATAGCCCAGAGCCTCAGACTCGCCCCCACATAATGTTAGGCCTCGTGGCACGGTCTTCGACATTCCACCTCTTGAACATGGAGTTCCGCACACGTTTACATTGGCCCAGGCCCCATCTGCGTACGAGCGTTCGGCTTGGTGGATACTTCTCTCCCAGTTTCATGCACGACGCGCGGTTCCTGGTCGGCCTCTTCCTCGGCATCTTAGCCTTTTTACACTGACCCATGTCCCTACGCCTTTGCAGTGCCTTCCGACCAGCGGGGCACGGAGGCGGCATGCGTTTCATGCCTTTCGAGGCCATCCACTCCCTCAGGTGCTTCATTCGAAGCCCCCTCTGATTGGAAGGGACGGGAAAGCCGGTCCTGTCTGCAAAAGATATTACCCTCGCGATGCGCGCCTCGGCCGACTGGTATGGCCTGGCCGGTTTCCAATCCACCGGTACGGGCCTGGTGAGCCAGGCGGGTTTGGCGGTTTTTTTTTTCCTCACGGGCAATGCCATCGGGAACTCGTCGATCGTCGGCGCTGTCTGCCTTGTTCGCACCATTTTGCTGCCTGTAGGTATCGTACCTAAGCGCGCAGATTTTTTTTTTTGACTTCATGCATGTCCTTTGGGGCGTAGGCCCTCCATGAAGTGTGCTCACCGCCACCCTCCAGTTCTCTTATGAACGCGTCAGTGTCCGCAATCATTTTATTGAACCTGTCATCTTCAGCTGCCTGTTTTTTACCGATATTCCGTTCCTCGCGGAGATCTGCCTGGTACTTTTGACGTTGCGCGGGGGTCATTTTTTTGTACAGATTCTTGTCACCTGCTTTCATCAGCCTCGCTCTTGTGGAGTGATACATTCTTTTGTTTCGTATTACACAGGAAAATTAATCACATGTGCGCATGTGCGTCACTTGGGTTGCAATAATGCTCCTTCTTCCGTCGCTCTCGCACGCTGTCTAAATCCACATGTCCTCTCCGACGGGGCATTATTTGGCACACATGCCAACCCTCCTGCTGACCCCCGTGACCCACACTGTGCGGCGGCCGCTGGGGTCGTCGGCCATGCGCACGTTGCCCGTGATCTGCCCGCCGTACGGCCCCAGGAGGTCCGCTACGAGCCCGGACGTCACGCGCTTGGTGAACGTGGACTTGTGTCCCAGGAAATCTACAAAGAACATCCTGCGAAACTCGGACAGGGGGACGAAACCTTCCGGCTTCAGCACGACCAGGTCGCTGTGGGTGAGGAACAGCCGCATCATGCTGGCCAGGTTCCTAATGTCCAGCGCTGGTTCTCCGTCGTTGTCGTGGCGGTCCGCGTCCGCCCCGATGTCGCTCTCTTCCTCCTGGGCCGATCTCCATCCGAGCCTGGCCGTGAGCGCGTCGGCGTGAGGGTCGTCTTTGGGCCTCCACTTGTGGGAGGACCCTTGCGCCTTGCTGAAGGAGCCCGTTATCTTTTCCCTGATCTCCCTTATCCACGTGTTCATCCACACGGGCGCCGCCCCGCCCTCCTTGAGGATGTGCGAGCGGACTTGGCGGAGTCCCTTGAGATCCGCCAACTCGATTTCGGGGAACCCGTGACACTCCTCGAGGAACGCGTCCTCCGCGTCGGTGATATCCGTGAAGAGGCCGTGTTCGGCGGCATACTTGACCATCCATTGTCGCATTTCCTTCTTGCTGTTCGCCGCATCCCTCCCGGCAAAGTACTTGTCCCCGTCGAACCAGACGGGAAAGGGCGGGAGCTCGCGACCGGGTCTGGGCAGGGGCGACACGATGGCCACGTTTTGCAGCCAGTGCCAGTTGTTCGGGGCCTCCGTGACGTACGCCGGGGCTGACACGCGCGCGAGGATGCCCCCCTTGGCGGACAGGATCGACACCCTGGCACATGCGCGCCTCTTCGGTCTTTCCGCCGGCGTCCACCGCGGCCAGCACGTCCATGTCGTAAGGGGGGTGTCCCTTCATATCCAGGAACGAGTCGAAGGCGGGCGACAGTCCGGTCTTTACGAACGGCCAGTCCACCATGTCCCCCAACGTTGCGCCACCCCACCATGTTCCCGATTTGATCACGAAGGCGCACGTGTACATCGAACTGCCGGCGATGGCAGAGTGGAAGACTAACCCTCCCACCCTGGGGCAGGCGTGGTGGCAGATTTTTGACCCGCTGTACGACGATCTGGCGCGCGTGCTCATCAAGAAGGTGGAATTCCGCATCGGCGGCTACACGATCGAGGAGATGACCGGCGAGTTCTTGCACGTGTGGGACCAGCTGTCGCGCGATCCTAGCACCAGCCACGTGGAGAACGTGCCTACCAAGCACGGCGGCGTGGTGAGGAAGTACGGCGGCGGCCAGACCGGCAGCGTGCCCAGCCACATCTACGTCCCCCTGCAGTTCTCCTTTTGCCAGGAGGAGGGCATGGCGCTGCCCATCATCGCCCTGCAGTACCACGACGCGCGCATCCGCATCCAGCTGGCTACCAAGGACGAGATCTTTACCCACATGGCGGGCGGGACTAAGTACCCCGCCACCTCCCTCTGCAAGGAACCCAAGCTGTGGGACCAGATCACCAGCAGTGACACCACATACCGAACCAACATGGTCAAGAGCGGCATGCCAACCGACATCACCAAGATGCGCCTGGTCCTGCGCTACGTGTACCTGGACGACTTCGAGCGCCGGCAGTTCGCCACAAGCGCGCACGAGTACCTCATCACGGTCACGCAACAGTACGACCATTTCGTGGAAGGCGCCGATCTGGACACGATCACCCTCCCCTTCTCCCACCCCATCAAGGAGCTGATTTTCTTCTACAAGGCAGAGGCGCGCCTGACCGACCCCACCATTTCCACTGACCCCACCCAGGCTATATGGAACTTTACCAACAAGAGCAACCCCGACGGACACCTGTTCACCACCGCCAACCTGACCCTGAACTCGCAACAAGTGTTCGGGGAGGGGCGCGACCCTGTATACTTTTCCTACCTCCTGCCCCTGCAGACACACACCTGCATCCCCAGGGACAAGCACGTGTACGTCATGCCCTTTGGCCTGAAGCCAGAGGACTGGAAGCCGAACGGCACCATCAACTTTTCGCGCCTGGACACCGTCAAGCTTGTGCTCAAGGGGATGAGCTCCGACCCCACCAAACCCCTGCCCAAGGGTGTCATCACCATCTACGCGCGGTCCTTCAATGTTCTCAAGATCACTAATGGCATGGGCGGGCTGCGGTTCGCATCTTAAACAATAAAACCGAGTCACAAGGAAATCGCTCACGTGGACAAGCGCGCTTGAGCACGTGAATAGGCTGCATTCATGATCAACACCGCTGGAGTGGAGTTTTATTCATTAATTAAATTACTAATAAAACAGGTTTTCATACTCGAGTTCATTCGTGAAAAGCAATACTGTGTCATAAACAACAAGTGTGGCACGGGAGTAGCAGTGTACTGCACGCGTGCTAACACACCTTCACCCAAGCGCGAACCTTCCGCATCCAGCGTGCAATGTCGGCACGGTGCGGGTGGGGTCGCGTGGTCTGCAACCGCAGCAAAACAGGAACAGGCGCGATAGATGCGTGAGTGACTAGCATTCCAATGGACACGCTACAAGGTCGCAGTAAGCAGGAATGCATTAGAAAGTTGACAGATTACCAACCTTACAGGACCTTCATGTAGTCTCGCATCAGGAAATAGGCGTTGAGGTTGGTCCTCACCAGGTCAACCCACTGCTCCCTGGTGTGCCCCCTATACCCAGCCACCATCTGGCAGATGGTGCGGTGCAAGTGCCAATCCTGTGACTGGCAATCCTTGCTGCAGTACCTGACAGACAGGCACCCTGCACACTTGGTGAGCCTGACTCCAGGCTCCACCTGCCTACACCAAGAGCACGCCCTGTTGGCAATATCCCACGAATAGCCTGGGGGGCCTTGAAACTCCCCCCAGAGCTCGTCCGACTTCTGACGGCACGCGGGGCTCAGAATGAGCGACCCGTCGGAAATGAAGAAAGGGCATCTTGCCTCCGTCATCTCCTCCGAAGCGTGGGTTACAAACTCTTCCTCTAGAAAAACGGAGAAGGAAGAAACAAACTGGCTGGGTGGTACAAAATTGCACACCATACCCAGGAGCCACTGCCTCACCACACTGGAGGGCTCATCAATCAGAGGAAAGAGCAGGGTGGTGGCATATTCATCTGCCTCGTTGATAACGGGGGGCTCGACCCCGAATCCGGCGAATGTCTGTGCTCTGTCCATTCACTAGGAACTCGGCTTTGAGAATGGGTGAGAAATTGTGAGAAAAAGGGTGAGAAAGGTGAGAAAAAGGGTGAGAAATGGGTGAGAATGGGTGAGAAAGGTGAGAAAAAAGGGTGAGAATGGGGTGAGAATGGGTGAGAAAACACGTTTCTCACCCGGGTGAGATTGCCCCAAAAAGGTGAAAAAAGGGGAAAAACGTGAGAAAAATCTCAAAAAACAGGACATGAGATAAGTGAGAAAAACGGGAGGTGTGAAACGTGAGAAAAGTGAGAAAATCAGGACGTGAGAAAAGTGAGAAAAGTGAGAAAAACAGGACGTGAGAAAAGTGAGAAAAGTGAGAAAACACAGCGCTGAAAAACACACCCATAATGCAATATGCTGGCAGCAGACACATGCATGCAGTGCCAGTAACAACCGCTGTTCAAAACAGCACGAACAATAATGATTTTTTCATTAAATGTTTGAATAATTTTAATGTTTACAGCTGCAAGAACCCGTTGATTCAACTATTCAACACTGTTATGGCGTTATGTACATCTTCGGCATTCAAATATGCCTTTTCAACACAGTCTGTTATGGCGTTATGACATCTTCGGCATTCAATGCCTGTTCAACACAGTCTGTTATGGCGTTATGACATCTTTCGCATTCAATGCCTATCATCAAATACTATATGGTAGCTAGCTAAAAAAGCGGGCCGGTCGACAGGGCGTCACATGCTGACTTGAAAGTGGAACCGCTTGCATTTTACTCTCGTGGTCCCTGCAAGAAATAAAGCAAACCGACACAATATACGCAAGAGGAAAAGAAATCAGATCCTTGACATAGATGTAAGCGTTCTACAAGGATCTTGAGCTCAGCACCACCTAAAAATCCATGCAGCAAATGTGTATGGCAAATCATAATTCCATCAACATACAATTCTACACATCCATGCATGCAAGAGGCCGGGGGAAAAAAAACAGGCCCTTGCAGATAAACATCTATACCTTCAAATGCCAAAATAATGACACCTATAATTCCCCCTAAAATGAAAGCAGTGCAAGAGACAAAAAAGACATCAGATCCTTGACATAGACATCACCATTCTACAAGGAAGAGCTCACCAGCACCTAACGGTCCATGCAGCAAATGTGTAGAACCCAACACTCACTCTTATGGCAAAGCAGCCCCATGTGGCAAGGCAGCACCATACACATGAATCACACCATGCGCCAGATGTCACACGAGCAAGGCACAACGTTGTCGTCGGATCAGAAAGCAACAAACGTGAAAACGCTAGCGGCCCAAATCTGAGATTCCGCGGAACACAGAAAATAAGAAAGCTCAGAAGCTACCAGCAAGGGATCGAACATATGACCTTTGGCATGATTTCGCGGCTGTGTGAGTCTCCTGATCCGAAGGCATCTCACTTAATTAACGTTTCGAAACAGCCAAACTGCGGAAAATCTCTTACCGGAGAGAGTTGCCAATATCAAGGAGACAACCAGCGCAGGCCAGAAATCGGGAGAATCCGGACCATGGTAGCTCGAGCCTGCCGTTATCTTGTCCGCGTTTTCGAGTCGTGCAGGATTATGAATATGAATGGAGATGGAAATGTGTAGCCTTGTGCATTGAAATTACGGCTGGCTGACGTGAAGAGCGACTACATGACCTACACGGTGGGGCCGGAAACGGCTTGCTTGATTGTGTTTCATCGTGGGCAACGAGTCCAACAACTACTTTCTCTGGGCGGCAAACTGCGGCAAATTGAACGCAAACCTCATCATGAAATCTTGACCGTCGAAATGTAACAATCCGACGACTTATGCAGTATGCCGCGTAATTTTCTGTTGCGGGAGAGCCGTTGGGCCGGTTCCCGACGCGGGCGACCAGTGGTTTGCGTTAAGTTAACTTAGCTGAAGTTCCCCAAGCCGCATGATGGCTCTCATCGACGGCCTCAGTCTATTGACGCGTCGGCCCGATTTTGGCGGCACCCAATTTGACCCCAACGGCACCTACCGACAAAGGGCATACGTACGTTTCACGCGCACCACGACCTTCGAGCTCTGCTATGGCGGTGGTGCCGTGGGGCCCGCATCAGACTGCGGGCCCTTATCTGCTTTGGCGGTGCTGCCGTTGGGCCCGCATCAGAATTCAGGCCCTTTATGCATGCGGGCCATTAATGCATGTTACTTTTTTAGTCTTCTGCATACAAATATGAAGCAATGAGGTCGTGTCCTCTGGATTTTTGCACTGCAAATGGCATTTGCACCGTGTGCAGTTCCTGGACGTTTGGAAACATGCATGATGGCATGTGGCTAATGTAATGACTGACTAGCTAGACCGTTTCAGTGGTTTTTCATTTGCGGGTATTTCCTCGTAAATGGTGGGAAAGCGATCGCAGCAATGGTTCTCACCACTAGACACTCCCGGCCAGTGAAGCTCGAAAAACACGCCCTGATCAAGCAAGCTGTTTCCGGCCCCACTGTATAGGTCATCTTACAGTCGCTCTTTGCGTAAGCCAGCCATAGTTTCAATGAACAAGGCTACACATTTGCATACTCTTTGCTTGGTTATCGGTGTGCCTTTGTTTGGATGCAGGGGGGATCGCTGTGCTGACACAACGCGGCAAGGGATTTGCTGGTAGAAGATGCCCTTCCCAAGGCTGATTACAGCGACCCTGCGAATGGCGACGAGGCCTACTGGTGAGCCTTGTTTTTTGCAAATGCTACTTACGCCGTCTGCTTTGGTTTTTTTAATTCAGTCCTATTGAAAGGCGCCTTGGGATTAGCCATGCAATCATGTTTTACTGTCACAAAGCCAGCCCTAGTAATTAATATCTAGTTTGTTTGGTTTTACCCATCCGGGTGCCATGATCTTGCCGCCAGTAAAAGCGTCCTGTGTTGTATCTGTTCTATTTTTTTTAATAACCAATACTTGCAATAATAATACTCTTTGCTGGGTTATCGGTGTGCGTTTGTTTGAATGCAGGCGAGATCGCTGTGCTGACACAACGTTCAACGTGCTTGCATGGGCATCATTAAACCTGACGCCGCTTGTGCCGCAAGGCATTGTAGCGGCGTGTGGGGGCGTGAAGCGCTACGCGGATTCTTTCCACAAAGTCAGGATACACGGGTTCAACTACCGCACGGAGGCTGCGGACCAATCCCAGGGAAAGCGGCACAAGAATGCGGGAGTTGCGGTGCATGGCCCGGGCGGTGTAGACTTTGGTTTCATTACACACATTCTGAAGGCCAGGTTAGAGTACCCACGAGGGGGCTGGGAATGGCAGCTGTTGTTGAAGGTGGAGCTTTTTGATCGCCTTCATGTCGCTCACCTGCCCCACGAGAGGTTGGTGGTCATCAGCAGCGCACAGGCCCCCAGGTCGTCGTGCCTTGTGTTGCCAGGTGCAGTGAGCTCAGTTGGGTATGTCGTCGATGAATGCTATGCTCCCGAAATGGTGGTAATCCCTGCCAAACTGCCATGGAGCATGGCACATCAGGCGCAATCTGCCCTCAGTAACCATGTGTATCACAGCGTGGCAGCAGATTTCCCCACCATGCCGCAGTTTGAAGTGATTGAGGAGGGTGAGCCGATGCCACCGCCACCGCCTAGTGGCAAGAAGAAAGGCAAGAAGAAGGGGTCCAAGAAGAAGAAGGTGGCAGCGGCAGACCTAGGTGATGGCGACGTGGTGCGCCGCGCTGGCAAGGCACCTGCTCGAGGGCGCAGCCGCAAGCGTGGTGCTCCCACAGATGCTGGACCTAGCCAGCCCACCGTTGTAATTGAGGAGGTCCCTATGGCAAAGAGGGCCAGTGGAAGGCAGCGTAAAGCTGTGAACTATTGCGACACTAGTGGGGATGACACTATGTCATCAGAAGATGATGTTGATGCAAGCAACCCCTCGGACAGCAGTTCTGAAGAAGATGACTATTGATTTAATTTGGGCATGACAGCATTGTTTATGGAATGATGTGCTGTTTTATATTGTATGACAACCCTATATTAATTGCACCTTTGTGCACCCTATAATGCATATCAAAGTGGTGTTGAGTTTTTTTTCACGTTCAGGACTTAATGAAATAAAGCTCATGATTTTTCTCGTGTTACACTCTTGGTGAGAAATTTCTCACCACGTTGACTTGTGATTTTTCTCGTGTTGGTGAGAAACTTCTCAATTTTCTCAATTTTCTCAATTTTTCGGACTTTTTCTCACCCATTCTCACCTTTTTTCTCACTTTAGGGTTTTTTCTCACCCCAATCTCACCAAAACCCCCTTTTTCTCACCAAAATCTCACCCTGGTGAGATTTTTTGCCTAGCGTCTGCGGAAAAAAATTGAGATTTTTCTCAATTTTCTCAAAAAATTCTCACAAAAGGTGAGAAAATTGAGGGTTTTGAGAAAATTCTCAGAATCTGAGTTCCTAGTGTTCTGATGATTGGCAGTAAAACAGAGATGTGATCTGGGGTGACAATGTCTTCAAGCGCCTGAAGTTTGAACACCATCATCATCCTTTCATCAGCTAACACGTCCGATTCGCGCATTCCAGGCGGAATGGTGATTTCTAATAAAAGCACCCCATCGTCGGAAAGGACCTGAAGGGTGGCTGGTCTCTCAACATAAGCCATGGCTGGCTGGCAATGATACAGGCGACTTCCCACGGTCGGGTGCAAGGGATTGCTTCCTCCTTGCGGCTTTCTACCCAACTCCAACGTTTTTGGGAGGCGTGGGCGCATGACAGGCGTTTCGCCACAATGCATCCTCAATTTAACCCACGCTTTGGCCTACATTTAGGGGTCACTGTATAATTAAATAATATCAGGCGCTCCTATAAGTTAACGGAGCGTCGCGCCGTCCGGTACAGTTGACCGACCCTAGTGAATATTCGATTCGTACGGTTGAGTGTAGTACCAGCGAGTCAAATCTCCCGAAATTGCTGTAGTGGTATGTGGCAGGACAGGGGCTGAAACGCACGTGGGAAAAGGCGTCAGTCGCGAGAAAGATGTTGTAAGATTTGCACTGTCAGACGCCTGACGACTGGGGACTTGTAACCTGACGCACGTGGGAAAACGCGTCAGTCGCCCGAAATACGTGGCTCCCTGTTCAGATGCTCCTGGTGGATTGAAACCTCTAAGCCTAATTATCTGCCGGGTGGGCAGACAAAACGTGCTGTTCAGCATTACAGAATCCGGTATTCCATTCCAAAAGTGGTGTTTAGCATTACAAAATCTGTGATCCATCAGATCACGTGTGATTGCCAGGTCACATAAGGCTGACGAATTGTCACGAATACCACAAGTTATCGGAGGGATCTCGCTGAACCCTCCGTTTACGCCCTTTCTGACGTAAGCTGGGATCTTTTTTACCCTTGGATCTTGTTCAGAGGGCGCCTTGTCTCCCAAGTTTTCCAGAGGTTGGTCGCGCTGGGCAGGCAGAGAACTGGAGCCCCTCCGCGCCCGAATTGTATTAACAGGCGGCACACTGCACACAAGTGCACACCAGCCTGCCCAGTCCCCTGTAACAGGCGGCACACTGCACACAAGTGCACACCAGCCTGCCCCAGTCGCCTGTAACACAAATTTCCCACCCTTCCTGTCACATCGCCATTTGCCTGGAGGGGGGACGCCTGATAATGGATTCCGGACGGGTTGCTTTTCCAGTCACGTGTTTTAACACTCCAGTTGCGAATTTTGTGCATCATGTCGTGGGAAATGGCACCAAATCCCCGAAATTTGATATCACAGGCGCCTTCCATCAGATGGGATTGAAGAGTGATTACAACATTCGCAAGAAAACGGGCGAGAAGGTCATGATGCCGCCTGTTTTTGACGCCCATTGTGGCTGTGAAGAACACCAGTTTGTCCCCGTTTTGGAGGGACTGGAATGGATTCATTACAAGAATCCCCAGCTGTTCTTTGCCATTTTGGAGGCTGGGATCAAGTCGGGAGCGTTTTCATTTGAAACGCCGACTTCTGCCGGTTCGGCTGTGTTTTCGGGCGCGCCCGGACCTTCCCAGGCGCGCCGTGCGCCCGTTAACGTATCTCGTATCATCCCAGCACTGCCTGAGATGTATTTTGGTGTGCTTACTCCCTCTCAGCTGGGGAGCAAGTACCAGAATTTTCACGAGGATTACACCTTTTTCGACCTGCTGGGCATGACTGTGGCACTGGCCAAGGCAGACAAACATCTACAGTTTTCTGCAATGTGTCCCAAGACTCCAAATGCCGCCTGCAGATCCGTGTTCAGGTCCAGTGTTTTTAGGCAGGCTGCAAGGTGCCTGGGCAGTCAGCTGGGGGGGAGGGAGGTGGCTGGTGTGCCAGAAATAGCAGGGATTTATTACCAGGCAGAGACTGCTATTCTGATGGCCGCCTGCATTTACCCCGAGCTCGCGTCGATGGCAGTCATCATCGCCGCTGAGATGAAGCTGGCAGACCCGCTGATGGTTGGCAAGTGGGCTGTAGATTATTATCCTGCGCACGGAACAGGGGGCTGTGAGTGCCACTGTCGCGTGGGGGCGGGAGCAGGAGGTCGCCACCAACCGCGCGCGCATGGTTGCTATCAAGCAGCAGCTGGAGGAGGCGCAGGAGCAGGTTTCTGATCTCAAGGTGAATTTGGAGGCGGCATCCTCTGTCGCTGCTGACAAGGAGGAGGCGGCACGGCTCGAGTTGGAGAAGATGCGCGAGGAGCTGAATGGGGAGACCGCCAGGCGGGAGGCGGAGAGGGTGCGCACACAGGCGGTGGAGGCGGATCTGGTGAAGGCACGGGATGCGCTGGAGGCGGAGCTGGAGAAGGCACGGGATGCGCTGGAGGATGTGCAAGAGGAGCTGGCTGTGGCGACCACCTGGCACGAGGAGGATGAGGCGTGCTTGCAGGCGTCGCGGGCGGACCTGGCTGTGGTGCAGGCGGACCTGGCTGTGGTGCAGGCGGAGCTGGCTGTGGCGCAGGCGGGGCTGCAGAAGGCGCAGGCGGACCTGGCGGAGGAGGCGGGGCGCACGCGGGGGGCGCAGACGGGGCTGGAGGCGACCCGGGCGGAGCTGGATAAGGCGCGGGCGGAGCTGGAGAAGATGGGGTCGGACCTGGCTGTGGCGACCGCCAAGCGGGCGGAGGAGGAGGCGCATTCGCGTGCGGTGAGGGCGGAGGGGGTGGTGCTTAGGAGTGCGTTGCTGTTGGAGCTGCAGAAGACGCAGGCGGAGCTGGAGAAGGCGCAGGCGGATCTGGAGAAGGCGCGGGCGGATAAACAGTATTGTGAGCTGTCTGTGCGCGCACTGGAGTTGTCGCAAGCTGTAAATCATCTGCTGGTGCGGCAGGAGGCGGTGGACGTGGCGCGGCAGCAGCAGCAGCAGGTGCGACAGCTGCTGGACAGGGCGCGGCAGCAGCAGCAGCAGGTGCGGCAGGAGGTGCCACGCCCCCTTGGAATTGGCGCACCCGCAGCCCCACCGCCTGCCGCCGGCGCTGCAGCCCCTGCCGCCGGCGCTGGAGCCCCTGCCGCCGCCGCTGGAGCCCCTGGTGCCGCCGCTGGAGCCCCTGCCGCTGCCCGGCCAGCACCAGCAGCCCCACACGCCGCTGCAGCCCCTGGTGTCGCCGCTGGAGCCCCTGCCGCTGCCCGGCCAGCACCAGCAGCCCCACACGCCGCTGCAGCCCCTGGTGTCGCCGCTGGAGCCCCTGCCGCTGCCCGGCCAGCACCAGCAGCCCCACACGCCGCTGCAGCCCCTGGTGTCGCCGCTGGAGCCCCTGCCGCTGCCCGGCCAGCACCAGCAGCCCCACACGCCGCTGCAGCCCCTGGTGTCGCCGCTGGAGCCCCTGCCGCTGCCCGGCCAGCACCAGCAGCCCCACACGCCGCTGCAGCCCCTGGTGTCGCCGCTGGAGCCCCTGCCGCTGCCCGGCCAGCACCAGCAGCCCCACACGCCGCTGCAGCCCCTGGTGTCGCCGCTGGAGCCCCTGCCGCTGCCCGGCCAGCACCAGCAGCCCCACACGCCGCTGCAGCCCCTGGTGTCGCCGCTGGAGCCCCTGCCGCTGCCCGGCCAGCACCAGCAGCCCCACACGCCGCTGCAGCCCCTGGTGTCGCCGCTGGAGCCCCTGCCGCTGCCCGGCCAGCACCAGCAGCCCCACACGCCGCTGCAGCCCCTGGTGTCGCCGCTGGAGCCCCTGCCGCTGCCCGGCCAGCACCAGCAGCCCCACACGCCGCTGCAGCCCCTGGTGTCGCCGCTGGAGCCCCTGCCGCTGCCCGGCCAGCACCAGCAGCCCCACACGCCGCTGCAGCCCCTGGTGTCGCCGCTGGAGCCCCTGGTGCCGCCGCTGGAGCCCCTGCCGCTGCCCGGCCAGCACCAGCAGCCCCACACGCCGCTGGAGCCCCTGCCGCTGCCCGGCCAGCACCAGCAGCCCCGGCTGGCGCCGCCGCTGCTCACACTGTGCCGGCTGCCCCCCCTGCGCCGACCGCCCTGAGGTCCATGATCGCCTCCGCTGTCCAATCAGCTGCAGCGGTCTACACCGCACCGCCCGCAGGCGACGGCATCGTCGAGGGAGTTGTGCCGCAGTACTACCACTACCCATTCGGGGTCGAAGAGTATCTTCATGATCGTCTCGGCCGCAAGCCGACCACCCTTGAGTTCAACCTGCTGGAGGGCAGGGTGATGGATCGGTACGTCAACAGGATCGACATGGCCGAGGGGGGGGACCCTGTGACCATAAACGTCCACTCCAAGCCCATGAGGTACATGTTCACCCAGCAGCACCTGGGGATGCTCGACAGGGCATTCGAGGCTGCCAAGCTCAGGCTGGCGGTCGGCGGCGACATCCGCGCGCCGTTGGTGCCGGAGTCCCTTCCAGTTCGTCCCGTCTGTGGCTACGGCCCGCGCCCAGCATGGACCTACCCTGACACCCCGTCGCCTACCCCTGCGCTCGCTGTTGGTCCTGTGACCGGTGCCGCCGCCACCGCCGGCGATGACGAGACCGTGCAGGGGGCTCCCAAGCGCGTGAAGAAGGAAACCCGGGCTAGACTGTTGGTTGTTAGTTGTGTGGTGACATAGCTAAAGCCGCTGAAGTGCCGTGCCGCTATGAGCAAGGGCTGTTTTGAACTCTCTTTCATTTATCGTGGCCAGTTGTATTATGACAAGGGGCATGCCGTCCAGTACTCGTTGTGACTAAGGCCGTGGAAGCGCCGTGCCCGTATGAGCGAGGGCTGTTTTGAACTCTCTTTCATTTATCGTGGCCAGTTTACGCCAGCGATAACATTTTATAGATAGATTTCCTAGTGTCGACGCAATTTGCCGTTTGTATTATGCCAAGGGGCGTGCCGTCCAGTACTCATTGTGATTTTCATGGCAAAGGATTTTAATTAAATGGCAGCGTAATAAGTCAGCATAATTGCCTTTCCGGCATTATGGCTGCGTTTTTGTATTATTTAATCGCACGCCTGGTGTTTGACCACGCGCGTTGATATGCGCCTGTTGTCTGTCTCCGTGTCGCTGTCCGACTCATCTTTCTTAGGGTCGTGATGGAGGCTGGCATATCTCCAGTAATTAGAAGAGCCGACCCTGAACGGCGGCCTCGTCTCCGCCTTGTACCAAAAGATGACGTCTTCTAGCTTATTAGACCCGCTGGTGTGGTCGATCACCAGGCATTCGTAGTTCTGCGTGCACTCGTTTAATATGTGGCAGAACGCCTCGAAGGTCGGCACGATGCCGAAGAAGTTCTTGTACAGCTTCTCCCTGTTCATGATGATGTTCTCCTTCAGCGCGAACACGTAATCGATGTTGCTGCGGATGACAGGCCACACGTTCATAGTGTACTGCGTGATGAACAAAAAGAAGATGTGCATGTGCCGCCCGTTGAGAGCTATTTCCTGGATGCACGGGTCGCGCATCACGGTGGCATCGTACACGCAATCGTCCATCACGACGAACGCATGAGACACGTCGCCTCTCTTAGCCTTAGCCTTTAATTGGTTCTTGATGAGCGCCTTGAGAGCCCCGCGATTGAACTGGTTGTAGATAAACAGCGACGGTATATACTTACCCCAATGCTTGTTAGACCCCTCCGTGCCAGACAACACGATACCGGAAGGGATGTGGCGCTTGTGGTACATGAGATCCGTTGCCAGCGTGGTCTTGCCAGAACCGCGTTTGGATACGATGCACACCACGCTGTCATCTTTTATGCGCGACGGGTCGAACTTCCTCAAGTTGACATCCATGCCTTCAAGTACAGGCCTAGAGAACTATTATTGCGCCGGTGACGAGCTCAACCGCACTGAACGAGCACTTCGATAGTGGGCTTCGCCCCCCAGGGGAATACCGTGACGGCGAAACCGGTATCGCGCGCCAGTTTAATCCATTGTGCCTTGTGCCATTCCTCGTGCTTCCGTTTCTCGGCCTCGTCCCGTGAAGTGACGTACCGAGATGCAAACTGTTCCTGCAGCTTATTAAACAATTCCTGGATCCTCTTACACTCCTGTTTGAAGCCGCCACTGTCCTGCGCCTTCCGCATGCTCACCACAAGTGCGGGGGACAGGCACACCACGAACGTGCCCAGCAAACTGAACACCCAATGGGACACGTTATCTGACAACGCATCCTCCAAAAACACAAGAATGTCTATGTCACTCGGACACGCCAGCGAGCACTCGCCCATCGTGCATTTGGAAGGGTGAGTGTGCCATTCTATGATGCCATGCGGCGTCTCCACGTCGTTGGTGCCGCCCACGTTAACCACCTTGCTGTTTTGCAGCACCAGCGTGCTCATATCGATGTCAAATGTCCCCCCCTTTCCACGCCGAGACGCATGCTATCTATGATTTCCTTAAACGCGGACTGTTTCAAATGCAGCCTGACCTTTTGCACGCTACCCTGTTTGCAATTGGCAGATGATGAGAGTATTTTTTGCCCGTTGGGGGAAATTGTCACTTGCATTATATTAAGCTTATAAACCGATTAAAAATCCTCGTCCTCCTCCACAACGACGCCCGTGTCATCCTCGTCATCCTCGTCCGCAAACGTCGGCTTGCTCGTGCGAAGGATGTTGCTGCCCAGCTTGAAAGACTTGGTCTTCTCGGCAGCGGGCTCTTCGTCGACGGGGCGGGTGCGCGGGGGTTGGGGCGGATCGTCACCCATGATGTCGTCCATGTACCCCTTTAGGATGTCGTCGCTGGTTGTAAAACCGTGCAGCGCGTTCCTGATGCTCTCGCTCACCCCCTTCATGATGTGCCGCTTGCTGAGCTTGAACTCGCCGTCCTCCGTCTGGGTGAGATAGTGAGGGATGTCGTCCTCGATGTCGGCGGCCATCATCTTGAGAACGGAATGGACGAACCGCTCGCAGGTCGGCACCTTGACCTTCAGCCTCTGCTGCTCGGTGTGATGGGACCTGCGAATGGAGCCAAGGATCATGCTGGCACAGACGAAGTACGCCTTGAGAAGCTCCTTTAGGAACGGAGCCGCTTGCATCACCTCGCGCGTCTCGGAATCCACGATGTCCGCGTTCCAGCTCGGCACCTCCGACAACAGCTGGGAAAAGCACTCCAGCTCGTCCAGCTCCTTCACCTCCGACACGTTCATAGCGTCTTGCAGAATGTTCTTGAGCGCGTTGTAGATAGGTTGAGATAGACAGCGCTCGAGCTTCTCGATGTACTCTCGCTTGCTGTCAACCAACACGTTGGTGTCCACGCGCGGGTCGTCGTCCCTCTCTACCACCATTGCAGCGTCCCTTTACAACGTTGGCATTGAAATAATATTGCACATGTTAAGCGAACGTTTATTGAGAATATAGGTACCTGGCTACCAAGAAAACAATAAAACCGGCCAACACCCCCCCCACGTTCAACCGGGTGCGATCGATCTTGCCGTCGGCGCCCTTGAACGCTTCAGGGAACATGCCCGCGCCAAAGTGGATGGTGCCAATAGCCGCGCCGGCCCCCAAGATGGCGGGCAGCACACCGCCAGACCCCCCGCCGCCGACAGAAGCCTGCCCGGTGGCATGCTTGCCGCCCTTTGCGACAGGGCTGGTCTTGATGGCGATAGGCCCGGGAGGGGTCATCGCAGATAGATCCGACCCGTCTTGGGAGGGAACAGACGGGAGCCTCGGTGGGGTGGGGGGCATGCCCCCCGCAATGTTTGGTGGCGCTGCCTGCATTTGAGGCACCATCGGGGCGCCCCCGGCGGCCCTTGTATGGTGCACAGTGGCGCCGGACCGAAGGCGACGAGCCAGACCCGTGAGATCCTCCATGGTACGATATAATACGTTGATAAAATTGGTCCTACTTAAACGCATGTGTGTGACACTACGCAAACGGCTCCAAAAACATGATGCCGTATACGATCTTCATCTTGTCTCTGTACATTTTGACGAAGGCGTCGCTCCTCCTCAGGTGATTGCGCCACCAGTCGTCGGCGATCACGTTACGGACGATATCGTCGTCCTCCTTCAGCGGGAGATAGTTGAGCATCCAAAACAGCCCGTCCCACAGCGGGCTCGTCAAGATGTTGCGAGACACGCGACAAGTGACCAGGGAGTTGTCGCTCTCGAAAGGGAGCACGCTGAACCATAACACGAAGAAGGGCTTGTCGTGTCCGGAAATCATGAAGCGCAGGCTGGACGTGTACGGCAACGCAAACTCGTTCTCGACCCAGATTTTCATATCCTCGGGCGCCCCCCCTCCCGCTTCCCCTCTGCCGGCATGAAGTCCAACAGCACGCGAGCCACCCTGTCGTTCGTGACGGGGTAGCCGTACACGCTTTTCCCAGTGAGGACACTCTCGGGGGAGCCCGGGTCCATGGCGACGTCCGTGCACTTGGCGTCCACTATCTTGACCTTGTGCACGTGCTCCAGGTGCGCGTGGTCCAACAGGTTCTCCATGACTATCATGGGGTGGGCCCCGATGGACACGGAGTATGAAAACGTCCTGTACCCAGCGTCGGTGAACTCGGGCATCGTGGGGGGCTGGGATTCGCCGTCGCCGATGCCCGCGTTAACCCGGCATACCAGGTCCCCATCATCCTTCGCCAGGAGGTAATTATCCGCATTGTTCTGCACCCCCCAATGCATGCCGTGGTACGCGCAACGGACGCAATCGTCCGCGTCCACTTTGCAGTTGTGAGAAAGGCGCGCGCCCCGATGAGGACACACGTTTCTCACCGCCAACGTCTCGCCCCTGTGCTTGCTACTGTACAGCAGCACCTCCTCGTTGTAAATTTTTGTCACCTTCGGCCCAACGCGCGGTTTGGGACCTACGCACACCCACTTGTCGGGGTAATCGTTCGGCACAGCACCGGTTGACACCGGCCTCCCAATGCAGACCGTCGCCATCGCCGTTAGTGCCTTGATACAGGCCGCGAAAATGTATCCGCGCTTTTAGACGAGAGAGATCAACAGTCGTACCCGCCGGTGGGTTTGTCGAGGTCCCAATCAGTTGAATGAGAGTTTACCACCGAGGGAATCCATGGCTCTTGCAGGAAAGTTGCCTTTATTATAATGAGCAAACACAGACGTAAGTCACGTCAAGTCCGAGACTGCACGTAGCACAGACGACAGGGTCGTTATGCCAAGAGAGCGTGCACGCAAGAGCTAGCGCCCCAGTGTGACCAAGTCACTCATATAGCTTGCTAGGGACGCGTCCAAGTATTCAGCTGCACTGTCACAGCTGAACTGTCAATCAATTGATTACACAGACTCTGGCACGCCTTTGGCGCGCAGATCTATCAATTGTCCATACGGCTAGTCCTGTGGACCTATCCGTACACTAGTCAGCATCAATTGTCTCATAGGTCCTGGCGCGCTACAGTGCGCCTACCTATCAATTGACCATCAAGTCCTGTACAAGTCCTGTCAACGTCCTGCGGACTATCAAAGTGACACTTGTACATCCTGTGTCCGTACGCGCCCACAGTGGCGCGCCGGGTACTGTCGGCACAGCCTAGGAAACGTCATAACTTTTACGTTCCTTAACCAAATGAGGCGTTCAAGGTGCCGTTGGAAAGAGCGTAACAATCTCTATCCATCTAACGTAAATCCTTTACGTTAACTCCAATCCCTTCTTTTCTTTAGGGATCACATCCCCTGCCAGGGACCCTTGAAGTAGCTTGAAATGTCCTTCACTCCAGCTTGAAGCTTGAACAGATGTCTTTAATGGCCAATGCCATTCCCCCAGCCCTTTCTTTTAAGGAACTGGAAAAGAAACAGATCTGCCACAGGGAAAACCATTTCATGAGAAATGGATAAAAACCTATGGAAGTGGCATTACAGAGTACCACCAGATATTAGAAACACACAAAATTAAATACATACAGGTTAATTCTATGAGGTCTTCTCCAGGAATTAATCCCATCACCTCGGTAGAGCCTCCAGTACAATGACCTTCTGGCGGTGAGTTACATTAATCCCAGATACTAATCCCATAAAACCCAGTACATATCTAATATAAGCACAATAAATCCATGACAATTGAAATACCACTTGACAAAGTAAGACGTATTACAATAGTTTCCCCGTCATACTCTCAACAGGTTAGTATTGGCGCCCGTCTTATGGCGCCCGTCTACTTGTCAGATGATAAATTGCCACAGCAAACAAATGACAAAATGAAACACATAGGCAACAATTAAATCCTGCCCTGGGGAACTAGGGAAGTCTGAACAGGTAAAACACCTGAGCAGGCCAGCTTGTAGAAACATAATACCAGGGAATCGAACCCCGCCCTATAAACCCCAGAATAAAGGTTCCCAGACCATTGTGAGAGGTATGTACAAATATACATTTCTTTTAAAATAGAATACATGGTCTGTAATGGACCTGTCAACCTTGTGTAGTCAACAGCATGAACCCCAGCCAAAACCTGGCTGTATCCTGATTAAAATCAGAGTGAGTGTACCATGGTCCATGAGCCTTAGTACAGACTAAAATACAGGTATTATGCCAGTCACAATGCTGACACTACCACACAATCTGCTCTCCAATGCCCTATAACCAGGCACCAGCTTAGACAGCTTGCTGAGATGGGTCCATCAGAGACTGAAGAACCTTGTATTGCACTGCTGCCTTCTGCACTAGCTTGGTCAAAGCATCAGCAGGATTGTCAACCCCAGGGATATGCTCAATATTGGCCAAGGAGGACAATTCCTTAAGAAGGAGATAATCCAAGTCCCTACTTCTGGCCATCTGCCTGTGCACAAACTGCACCATCCCCATGGAGTCTGTTTTTAGAAGAGTGGTAACCTGAAGTGGCCAAGGAGTGTTAGAAGTCATCTGATGAAGCAACTCCTTCAGATAAAGGCTTGTGTGAATGCCTTCACAAATAGCCCTGCATTCTGCCACATCACTACTGACAGCCACCCGTTTGTGCAGGCGACTGAACCAGCTCACCAAACTCCCCAGGCCTTCCTGTCTGAGCACAAAGAGCCCTGCAGCCCTGCCCCTGACCTTGGAGACCTGCCTGCTGTCCATTGAGCTATCCACATACAGCTCCATGCAAATGGGTTGTGATAAATCCACTGCAGACAACAGAATGCCAGACGAAGCCCTGACCTGATCAGCCACCTTGGCAGACCCTAGCTCTGTCAGCATGTCATCAGGCAACCTGGCTATGACCATAAGGTCTGGCCTGGAAATGCCTGCCACCCAAGCAACCATGCCCCTCACCATGGGACACAGTGCCTGTGTGATGACTGGAGGAAGCTTGCTAATGAGGGTCTCTTGATAATCGTTGCCCCCCACCAGCAGCATACGCCACTCCCCCCCTTCTTCACCAGTGTGGCCTCCATGCCCACAAACAGGAGAGGCTCATTCTCCACCTGCCATTGCTCCCTACCCAGAGGAAACTTGGACTTAATGATGGAGATCAGCTCCTTAAGCCACGACGTGGGAGCTATCAGATGTAGGTCATCCCCGTGCAGCGAAGCATACACTGGTAGGCCTTCCCATTGCCCCAGAAACAGACAGGGGTCTACAGGAGAAACCTTCAAGTTGCAATGCTCCTTCAGGAAACGGTTGAGAGTCTCCCTCCAGATTATTGGACTTGACCTCAGGCCCTCCAGGCCCTTGAGGATTTTAAGGAACTCAGTGTGAATGTCCCTTTTCCATACAGCAGGCACCCTGACATAGAAAGGCGTCTTGCCCTCCCACTTTTCCTGTGCCACATCTGCATCCCCCTCCAGAAATGCCCTCTTGAAGTCTACCACCACTGAGCCATAGTCCAAGCCCTTGTTGAGAAGGCCTAGAAATACACACAGCAGCAGCCTCCAAGTGTCATGCAGCATGCCAGGGGTATACAACTCCTCAGCGGTGCACTCACCAGTACCCTTGAACTCATTCAGTACTGGCCTGACGTGTGGTACCTTGACCCCGTCCACCTCCTTCATCTTGATGACAAACTTGAGCTTGAGTAGACGTCGTGCAGGAGGCAGGTCATTGACAGGTTCCACGCATTTCTTGGAGATCCAGTCCTCCCCAGATTTAATCAGACCCAGTGTGACCTGGGGACACATAATGGGAGAGGACATGAGCTTCACCAGGCCTTGGTAGTTTATAGGGCTGTGTCCAGCAAGTGAGTGAGGACCAATGCCCAAACTGCTTGGATGACTAGCAGCTGGCAATATGAGGTCATCAACCAAGGGCTCCTGCCCCTGGCACACTTGCACACGCTTAACCGTCCTGGTTACTGCACGTGATAGGTGAGTGGTCCTGAAATTAATCAGTGGGACCTGACCAGCCCCTTCCTTAGTCAGGAGAGAGGACGTGATCACTACCCCATCCTGGCATAGGAAATTCTGCCCCAGAAGAGCAGGTCCCTGATAGCCCTCCAAGACACAAAAAGCAGTGTCCTGTCCAAGGATAGGAATGGATACCTCACCCAGTACCTTCACGTGTACCCCGCCACTGAAGTCAGACACAAACTGATAGCTGGGTTCAGTCATGCTGTACCCTGCTGCAGCTCTGGTCCCAATGATGGAAACCTGAGAATTAGTGTCTACCTCTAAGGCAGTGTCCAGCCCCAGATTGCCATGCCACCTGAGCTTGGCTACCTTGGGCTGCTTCTTGGCCCTTTGCAGAGCCCCAATTAATCCAGCCAAACTTGTCCCCCTGGGCTTGGTTAGAGCCTTGGGCTTGACAGTTGACTCCCCAGCTGTTGACCTTGCAGCCTGTTCAACAGGTACCTCTGCAACCTGGCCAGGGCTGACAGATTCCCCTGCAACAGATGTGGTCGTTGCATCAGTGATGTCACTTGGGACCTGAAAATCCTGCAGGTCCTGTGAGCCTTGTGCCTGACTGCCCTCATTCATCAGGTTAGGCTTGACATATGACCAACTCAGCCGGTGCACATGCTTTGGTTCGTCCTCCATGCTGACCAAGCATGCGTGGCTAGCTTCATCAACCTGGGTAACCACCCCAGGACTCCAGCTACCACGTTTGCCATAAAGGCTAGGTTCCTTCCAAGCTAGGACCTTCTGACCCACTTGTGGCTCCAGCATCTTCCAACCCCGGTCCTTCTCCCTCAGCTTGGCAAAGGTGACATGTGCAGCATGTTTCCAGCCCTCCAGCACATGTGGTGGGCACAGGCCATGATATAGACCCATTGGGCTGACAGCAACTCCATCATAGTAGAAGTTAACCCTGCTGTTCAGCTGCTGCTCCACGTTCCTCAGCCATGCACTCCTGACAAGTGCAGGTGCAGATAAGGGTACCCAGTCTTCAGAGATAATCAATTTCTTGACCTCCTGGATTGCCCTCTCTATAGCACCCTGCTGCCCATGAGCCTCCCTAGGTGTAACCAGCAACTCAGGAAGGGTGGGATCACCCTTGAGATGCTGAAACTGCATGTCCACCTGGATCCTTGTGGTAGGAAACTTGGCTCTTACATTCTGCAGGGCAGCCAGCAAGTACCTGTTCTTCATAGAAGGTAAATGCTCCAGCACCTTGTATTTTGTGTACCTGTCCACGCACACCAACAGTTGCATGCCCCTGATGTGTTGGATATCACACTGCAGATCACCAATGCTCTGAGGTATAGCTTTGGCATGTGATTTCCTGGGCTTGTTGGAGGACAACTGGCACTTACACCGTGAGGCAGCTTGCTGACACGCCTTAAGAAGGGGTGCCCTGCCCATACGGAAGGCAAAGTTGTTTGACAGAGAAGTGGCATGCCCAAACATGTTGTGGATTCGGGCACCCAACTCCTGGTACACAGAGGAAGCAGTCCCTGGCACAGTCAGGACTGTGCTGTCAGGTTGTCCAGCATCACCATGCTGTCTTCCATCCTGTTCTGACTCAGAGTCTGAGTCACCCTGCTCATGCCCAACACCTGGACCGCCAGCAGGGACCACATGCATACCACCAGAGGCCTTCACACCCCTCTGTGGTTGTACATTGGTTTCTCTCAAAATGAGAGGTCCACCCTCGTGCCCAGCACAAGGATGCATGGGGTCAGACATTCTTACAGCTGCACCAGCTGTCAAGGACGTCTTCATAGGAACCTGTACCTCTCCAGGTGACCTGGGGCCACCATGAACCTGGAGATCACCCTCTTGTTGCCCAGATATAAAATCTGCATTGGAGCACCTGGCCTCCCCCTTGGGTGAATTAAGGTGTGTAGGGGTTGCCTCAGACAGTCACTGCTCCTTGTTGTCTTCTTGCTGACTGCCCTTTGAAGGCTGGCCTGCCTGGGACTTGTTGTTGTTCTTGTTGTTGTTTTTCTTGTTGCTGCCCTGGCCCTGGGTCTTCTTGAAGCTGGGACACTCCTTCTTGATGTGCCCCCACCCCTTGCACAGGTAGCACTGGATCTTTGACTTGCCCTGGCCTCCTCCCCCGTTGTCAGGCGCGTTACCCTGCCTGGGCTTACCACCCACCCTCCTGAACACCGACTTGGCATGTGATTGCCCGTCAGGGTCGGGTGAATGGTTGGCCTTCCGCTTGTTGTGGTTGCCCCCACGTCCTCCTTGGCTTCTGTCAGCCTCAGACGTCTTGGAGCCCCCCTGGGCACGCCCACCTGCGTGGGTAGCCTTCACAGCTGGCATTCCACCCTCAAACAGCTCCTCTGCCTCGAGTGCTTGTTTGATTATGACCTTGTAGGCCTTGAGGGTAGAGTGTGGGGCACACATGACCTTTAAAGAGCCACGTGTTGCCTTGTCCAGCCCAGAAACCTTGAGCCAGTTTGTCAGGGCTATGCTGTCAGCGACATTGAAGCCGTGAGCCCTGCCCTCCTCAACCATTTTACAATAATTGAGGAAGTTCTGGATAAGGTCTCCCTTAACCTCCCACCCTTGGTATTTATCCTGCCAATGGATCCCCACTTTCTTCCGTTGATCCTCTAGCAGCTCCCTCAGCTCTGCCACGTAGACTGCCCAGGCCTTGTTGGCCTTCTTGCACTCTCTAGTGAGGTCTTTAATCTGATCTGTGCACTTGCCAAAAGTCTGGCTGCCTATCCAGATCTGATAATAGTTTGTACCACCGTACAAGCTTGGAAACCCCTCTAGTCCTTCCACAAACTCCTCTGCCTGCTTTGGCTTTGAGTCTGAAGTGACAGGTTGCAGCTGATTAACAATAAGGAGACCCTGTGTGGTGAGATCATATCCAGAGACAGCATGTGTATTATTATTAATAGGCACATTGGTAATCTCGCCGGTAACCCCCACGTCATCTACGTGAGCGGTCCCGCTACCAGCACCCCCATTATTATTCCCACTGGCTAGGCCCTTGCTACGGCGTCCCTCAGCCATGGTAAACTACACTAGCTGTGTATGGCCCTGAGCTAAGCAGCTGGAAAACAAAAGACAGGTAGATATGTACAATCTGTCAAAAAGCCGCCTGCCCCGGTGCCGACCGCGCCACCATGCCGAATTCAGTCGAGACCACGAAAATCGCAGTAGTCGTAGTCGTAAATTGGATCGTTGGCGACAGGCGCAGGCGCCTCCTGGCCTTGCCCAACCTCAATCGTCACCGGAGTTTCGATGACGATGGGGTCCAACCGACGTCCCGTCACCGGATCAATGCGGCGACGACGGCGGCGGGTGACGATGCGGAGCGGGTTGGTAAGAATCGTTAGAAAATCCCACCCGTCCGGCGCCCACTCTCGCAATGCAGACAAGAACGCGACAAGATTGAGCAGCAATTGCCGCTCACGCGTCCGGAAGCCTCGCGACAGCAACTGCAGAATCGCAAGGTCTTGAAACAGGTTGGTCGTAATCGTCGGAATGACGCCCGAACGAACCGACAGCCAGTTAGCGAGATTGCGCTGGTAACCTGTAAGCGATGAAACCGCGTTGTCGATCTCCTCAGAGACCTCGGCAACCGCGCTGGGCGCTTGCAACCCCGCCCGGGTATGGACCTCGAAGTCCGCGAGCAAAGCTCGAATGGAATCAAGGTAATCGCGAAACCCCGAAACAATCGAAGGTTGCGGAGGCGGGGGCGGCAGTCGTAGGTTTTGCAGCAGTGCCTGCTGCTGAGCGCGTAGCTCCGCACTGGACGCTACCGCCTGGTCAACAACACGCTGCCACGCCGGATTAAGAACCGGACGATCTTCACGAACAGGAGTCGTCGAAGGACCAGCCGGAGATTCGGCGATGTCCGCTGGACTGCCCAAAATTTCAGAATCCCTCGGAATGCGGAACTCCATCGAGTCCGGCATTTTTCTTGGTACGAAGATTGTAATACGAGTTGAATGAGAGTTTACCACCGAGGGAATCCATGGCTCTTGCAGGAAAGTTGCCTTTATTATAATGAGCAAACACAGACGTAAGTCACGTCAAGTCCGAGACTGCACGTAGCACAGACGACAGGGTCGTTATGCCAAGAGAGCGTGCACGCAAGAGCTAGCGCCCCAGTGTGACCAAGTCACTCATATAGCTTGCTAGGGACGCGTCCAAGTATTCAGCTGCACTGTCACAGCTGAACTGTCAATCAATTGATTACACAGACTCTGGCACGCCTTTGGCGCGCAGATCTATCAATTGTCCATACGGCTAGTCCTGTGGACCTATCCGTACACCAGTCAGCATCAACTGTCTCATAGGTCCTGGCGCGCTACAGTGCGCCTACCTATCAATTGACCATCAAGTCCTGTACAAGTCCTGTCAACGTCCTGCGGACTATCAAAGTGACACTTGTACATCCTGTGTCCGTACGCGCCCACAGTGGCGCGCCGGGTACTGTCGGCACAGCCTAGGAAACGTCATAACTTTTACGTTCCTTAACCCCTAAATGGGCAGAAATACTGCCGATGCATCGGCTGTAACTTCACAATTTTGCAAACCAGATGCCATCCAACCCACCCATATCCAATGGCTGTCCTTGGGGGCCAAGCATGTCCATGAGTTGCCCTTCGGGTTGGTATATCACAACCTTACATATATGCAGGGTAGGCCATGTATAACTGCCGTCAAAGTCAGGGGGGTCAAGACGAGCGTTTTCATTTTTGGTAGAATGTGCATTTTGAATTATGTTGTAAGAGCTAGGCACCTACCACTTCAGGGATGATAAACAATTAGTTGCTGAACAGTTTGAGCCATTGGGGTCATCATTTGGGTGGGTATGCCAGCAGTTACACCCAGTACAGCCCATAGGGGTACCGTTGGTAAAAAGCAACCAAGGGGGTAGGAGTGGGCATACTACCTACTAATACCTACTAATATGGCCCCCAACCATGCCACACAATACATTTCCCTTCCACAATGATGGGGAAACATAACTGCATCATCACACTGCCCTTACATGGCACCTATGTGCAGGTGCCACCTTGTCCATGCACGTAGGTAACGTGGTACGGATACCCTACGTAAGGCATGCATTCTAGGAGGCAGCCACCAACAAACTAGTGATTTTAAGCCTATTTCAGCTTGCCCTAGCAAGGATAAACTAGGCCTAAGCTGCTATAGCTTGCCAGGTGATGGCCAGCACACCTGGTGGCACATGCTGACAATGGGAAGCTTCTACTCACCGGTTACATGCTTGATGATGCCACAGAGACCAGCCAACTGCTTCACACTCATGCAATATGTGTGTGGGAAATGTATAACAAACATATATGGAGGTATTCAAACCCATACAGCATCTAAAACTTATCACCATCACACTGTGGCAGGTCAACTGACTGAGGGAAGCATCTAAGAAGGGTGTTTTAGAAAGGGGCCAGGCCAGGGTCAAGAAAGAGCATGAATAATGCAAAAAGAATGTGCTACACAAGCTAGAACGTATATATAAACGTCAAACATCGATAGGAAAACGATGCTGAAGCTTTACCAGGCATGGATGGCGTTACCTTGGCCCAGGCGGTGGCCGCAAAATGGCGCATTTCGGCACACCAAAGTTGTGCAGCATGGTCGCTGGATTCGGCGATTTCTGGCCACCCTTGCACGTTTACGACTACTATGTATCATAAAAATTACAAAGAAACCAATATATCCTTTAAAATACGCCGGAAAGGTATTGCTGTCAACGTTTCTATCGTCCGGCCTGATCGCAGTTTTTTCCAGCAAGAACGCTGCCGACACCTATCAAATGGCATTCCCGCGAACCAAAAATTGGCCTGTGTGATCTTTAGGACGTATAAAATCAATTTCCTAAGTTTGGTCAGAAAATTCGAACGAAAACGTAAATGCCATGCGTGGGCGCAAGCCGCCATGGCCAGGTCGTCGTTTTCCGGAATGCACGTTGTACGTGAAAAAGTACCCTGACCCCTTGTACTTTGACCGGCCAGAACACCTCTATAACTTTGTCAGAAGTATGCAAACCCTAGTACCATGCTGTGAGGAAAATTATAAACTTTCGATCTTCTCAGCTAAACTTTTCCTAATTCTCAATAGTTTTCGCGGCATTTGGTCCCCCGAGAAGGGGCCGACGTGTCGGCTGTAACTCAGTTTTAGGCGGAAAATCGGCAGCCAGACCATTTAGGGGTTAACCAAATGAGGCGTTCAAGATGCCGTTGGAAAGAGCGTAACAATCTCTATCCATCTAACGTAAATCCTTTACGTTAACTCAATCCACCGCGCCGATGATAACTGGCTGTGTTTCTATGATATCGGTGACAGGCGGCGCCGGTGGCACCCGCTCCTGAACGCGCAACGAATCACTCGCGGTGAGGCTGTCAAAGCACGTGGAATGGTAAAACACGAACAGGTCGCGAGAGGGCACGGGCCTTGTGAACTCCACCTTGTGGGCGGGCATTATGCCGCTGCACACTATGCAGGACACCCACCCCGTGGACGGCACGGACGAAGCGGTCCACTCCGTCAGCGTGTCGCCTTTCAACGCGGGCTCTCCTTCGGCCCTGTACGCGTCCACGACCTCCTTCTCGTCCTCGGTCAACTGCTGCCTACCACGATACAAATTGCCAAACGCCTCCATGTACCCGCGGTTAAATGAAACCTCGGATGCGTACACGTTGTTGCGGGCCGCGCGACGTGCCGTCATGGCATTCCACCACGCGTCGGCTTTACGTCTGCGGTCATCATAGTCCACATTGAACCTGTGGGCACGCGAGTCCGTGTCGTCCATGTCGTCCTTCTGTGGACTCAGTAATACTTACGCGTCGGTCGGCGAGTGCGAGTGCGCCTGGCAGCGGTGGTGTGGCGCTTATACCTGCGCGCACCGTTGACGAGGTAGTGCCCTCCGCCAGAGGGTTCAATGGCGTACCCCTGGTTCGGGTACCCCGCCATCACGTCGGCCCCGAAGGGCTCGTCGGCGCACATACCGAACCTGGCGAACGGGTTCCTGACACGCGTACCGTCAGCGGCGGTGATCGTCTCGTCCACGATGCGGGCCTTGGGGTCGGTGGGGTCCCGGTCGTACCAAACGGTAGAGGAGCCGTTGGGACACTTGGGGATGGTGCCGGTGAGGGCGTAGGTCGCCTTCTGGATGTTCTTAATGAACTCTATGGAATCCTGGCCGTCAGGAGCCTCTGGGTGCGTGTTAAGGGCCGACATCGCTCCGTTGCGCCTCCACCACACGTCGATCTTGTCAAGAATCTGACCGCGGAGGGCGTTGAAGGCGACAATGTCGCGCTTGATGAATTCCCTGATGACGTTATCAAACTTCGTTAGGTCCCTTCCGTCCGGGTGACTGAATTGCGAACCAAGACGCGTAGGATTGCTTAACTTGCACGCGGCTGCGCTCTTGTTAATGTTTACTAGCACGCCTGATTCGCCCCCGATGTTGATATTGGCATAGTTTGCAGCAGTGGGCAGATCAGAGTACAGCTCATTATCTGCTAAATCGTAATTATACTTCTTGGATGATGCAAGCAGATCGGATTCAAATGAAACATACAATGGCGGGAAATCTACTTCTAGCTTGGCGAGCCTCTTGCGGTGGTCCAAGGAAAGAAAACTGCAGTCGATTTTTTTGCTCGCGAGTTGATAGATGAGTCGAGCTGGCATGCAGTCGTCGGCAGGGTCCTTACCCAACAAATAGGTGGGGGATGGCACGTTACCGGGTGCGATCTTGAACGCGCGGATGGCAAACGGTCCACTGCCCACCGGCCCCGCAGTCTGAATTTTGTAAAGTCGATCCTCGGTGGCATCAGCAGCAGTGATATTACCATTTTCTTCGAGTGCAGTGATCTTTGCGATGATGCCATGGGGTACGCGCCCCAGATAAACTTTACCGTTAGCCTGGTTGACATTGGTACAACCCGTGGATCCCAGCCGGTCGCACTCAATGGCGACGTACCCGCGAAGAGAATTTGCGAGCTTGGCCATCTCGTCGCGGCTGGTCGTGATCATGGATGCCTGGGTGGCGTTGCCAACGCGGTCAGACAACTCGCGCAAGTTGGCGGTGAGGAGGTCGTATATGTAGACGGATGCGACGAACAGCTGCAGCTTGGACAAGAGCCTCCTGTCGTCGTGGACAATGTAACGCTTGTAAAGGTCTGCCTCTTCGACCGCGAACCGGATGTTGGGAACGCGCGTGCGCAGCTCCTGTATCTCGTGGCCGGTGAAGTACATTTCCGCGAGGTCGTTGATTCGCCGTTGGTACTCGGGAGACCTGCTGGTGGGCGAGTTGACCGAAGTGGGGAGCGGGTACAGATTCTCCAAAGACATGCCGGATGTATACTTCTGAAGAAGATAATATTTTTTGTTTCGAGGCGTTTGACCGCCGCACAAAATCTTACCGCTTGGTATACATGCCTGCAACCAGGTCAGCCACCACAACCCGGTCGGGACGCGCAGTCAAACGCCCAGAGAAGTACGCCCCGTGTGAGATGCCCGAGGACGATTATTCGGAGGAGGAGGGGGGGGAGGACGCCATGGACAGCGAACAGGAGGAGACAGAGGAGGACGGCTCGTACGAAAGCAGTTTCATAGACGACGAGGAGGAGGACACGGACGCCCCCATGTGTGAGGAGGAGGAGGAGGAGGAGGAGGCCACGGACGAGGAGGAGTTGGATGACACCGAGGAGGAGGAGGAGGAGGAGGAGGAGGAGGAGTTGGATGATACCGAGGAGGAGGACGACTCGGGTGAATCACCCTTCGAGCCCAGTGACGACGAGGACGATCACAACACCATCGCCGGCGCGCGGGAGGAGGCCACCTACGATTCGGACGCGCCCATCAACTGTCGGGGTGACTGATGTTGGGGATATAGTACGGGTTCTTCATGAGCGCCGAGTATGCGGCCACGTTCGAGCTGTCGCCGACGCCCATCTGCACGCTGCTGACCCCGACGCGGCCGGGGCGCTCCATCCTGTCTCCCCGGTTCTTTTCCTGCGCGGTGTAGTTAGAAACATCTTCCACGCTTCTGCCCACCGCCCCCAGTTCCGCATCCCCGATCTTGGGGAAGCGCGCCACCTGCTGCGTGTTTTCCATGACCTCCATGCTCTCTGGCAACTCGGAGTTGGCATCGCGCCATTCGAACACCTTGTTGACTTGGACGCGCGTGTGCTTGTCCCCCTGAAGGACTGGTACGGGTTGGAGAACTCGGCGTTCGACACCCTGGATTCGTAGGTCTTTGGATTCAGCGGCTCCCTCACGTCGCCGACCCGCTCGCCCAACTGGAGAGCCTGCACTCCAAAGTCGCCCACCGGAGCCGGGTGGCTCTCCAGCGCGTCGAGTGTGGCGTACCTCTTCGGGTCTCCCCGGTTGTGGTCGGACGAGCCCCAGCGCGAGGCCTCGACGCCGTTGTACGCGTCAGACACCTGGGTGGGGTTCGATGTCGTGGCGGCACGCTCGGGGAGGACGGTGGCGTGGTACATGTCACTCATCCGCGCCCCCGCCGGATGGAAGTCCGCCAGCGGTGGGCGGTGTTCCATCCCCGCGCGTAGTGCCACCCCCCGTTCCCCATGCTCGTGGTGGGCAGACTCCTCTGCTCCAGATGCGCCACCTGGGGGTTGGGGTGGTTGACTCGCAGCCGCGGCTCGGTATATTGAAATTTCTGTTCAGCGTCTCAGGCCCCGTGCGGGGGTCCCTCTCCCTGGCCACGTTGAACTCCCAGGTTTTTTGGATAGGAAACGCCCTGTCTGGCATCACGCTGCCCTGGAAATCGGCGAGCTCCACAGGCTGTCTCTCGTTGGACACGTCGACACCCGGTATCCCCGTGGCGGCGGCGCTGGCTGGCGGGGCGCTGTACATTGATGGCCGGGGAACCCGCCAGGAGCGAACATCACGCCGCCCTCGTGCCCCTCTGGCGGCTGTACGTGCATGTCAACTCCCGACACGCTGCGTTCGAACCCTATCGCCTGGTTGGGCGCCGTGGAGTACGCCGAATCGCCAGGGCCGTACCCTCCTCTCGCCGTGTAATTAGGCACCATAGGAAACCCCAGCGAGTTGGGGTGGGACAGCAAGTATTGGGGCGGCGGCGGTATGTCGTCCAGTTCCAACGCCGAGAATGGCTGGCGGCTGACTGGCGGGGGGCGCAACAAGTATCCGGCTACTGCCACCGCTGACATATAAGAAACATGCTGGCTGTGTTGTCATTAAATCACTGATATATATTTTCAACATGACTACACCGAATACCCGTCAATCAAACCAGGAGGGATGTCCGTTAACATGGGGGTGAGTCCGTCCACATACCGGTCCCCCCTCTTCATTTGATCCCAATACATGTTAGCGTAGGGGGCCATCACGCGGTCGTCGATCAGCAGCGACCGGTTCTGGTTGATAGCGGCGGACCCCCCCTGACTCGCATGGAATCGAGGGAAGGCTCGATGCGGCCACCGAGCGACAGTACTGCGGCATGGCGTTGACTGGGTAATTGACGGTGAAGTCCAGTGACGGGTCCCACAGACGACCCGCGTCCTCGCTGGTGGCGTTGTTAGCAAAAATGATGCTGGAAGACATGGATTGATTATTATAACCATATATTAGAAATTGTCGTAACCGACTTGCACGTGCTCTTGCCCTGTCCTGCGAATCTGCACCTCGCGAGAGTGCGCCGTCTCGAGCGTCTTCCTTTCCATGCTGCCAAACTCCGCCGGCGGTGCATCAGGTGTCAGCGCCTCGCCGCACTCGCGACACACGCCCCATCGGCTCTTGGTAAGGCAGGAGATATAGAACAGGGCGACGGACGCGGAGACCAGAACAAACGCGGATGTCGTCATTGTATCAGTAGTAGGTTTCATTTTTTTGGCAAGTGAGCGCTGCAGAACTCGTCCCTCGCGTGGGGGGCGACGTTGTTCATCACAAAGTTGTAAAAAGCCTTCTCGGTTTTGGGCATGCCCTCTCTCTCCAACGGCCTGCTGTCTGTCACTATATCGTGGGGCAAGTCGTGCACGTTGGAGCAGACGAGCACGTCGTTCACCCCGTCCGCCTTCAAATGGGGGTCGGCGTTGTACCAAGACGCGTCCTTGGACACGATCACCACCCTGTCGCCGGGTCTCACGTCCCCCGACTGCACCCTCTTCCCCAAGTCGTATTGGAATAGCGAGTCGGCGGCCTCGCGTGACAGCGACGGCGACCGCATAAGCACGCCGAGGGGGATCGGCCCATTGTAGCCCCTGCCGCAGTACGCGACAATGCGGCAGGCGAACGGGTTAATCCGCGCGGCCTCTTTGGAGCACTGGTCCAAGTCGACAAACACGAGCGTCCTGGTCATGGCGGCGCGGTTATATTGACAAAAAGAAAAACTGCTATACTGTTTAAGCACCCATCGACGCACCATCGCGCGATGAAACAGTGTTCCTATTGCCTGAAGTTCCATCACCCGGACACATCGGGGGTGCACTCCCGTGACAGCTGGTTCTGCTCCTTCCCCTGTCTGTACTCCTTCAAGCACGGAGCGGCCGTGTACCAGAAGAAGCCGGTTAACACTTCTTCTTCGGTTCCGTCTTCTTAGCCTTCTTGGTCTTCTTAGCCTTCCTCTTCTTGACCGCTCTCGGCTTACAGCCCGCGGCCGGGTCCTTTTTCGGTTTGATGTACTGCACGCACGGTTTGTCGTCGTTCTTCTTCTTGAGCTCTTTATAAATCTCGTTCTTCTCCTTCCTCTTGGCCTTCTTCTCCTTATCTGACCGGGGCACAAGAGAGCTCGCAGGCTGCTTTTTCAACAATGCCCCCACACTTTCTGCTTCTTTTAGCCAACGTCAAACCGCTGTCGAACTTCATCTTTGGCATCAAGGCCTCCGTCTCCTTGCGCGCTCGCTCCATCGCGTCCTGGAGACTGAACATGCGCTCACATTTTAGACAGTCGTCGTAATGAGTTTCCATCTCGTGCTGGCGATAGATGGAGCCGACAAGTTTCGTCCAGGACTCCACGTTCTCTTCATGGGCTTCTCCGTTCTTCTGTCGCACCTTGGCAACAATGTCTCCTCCGCCGTTCTTCTCCAGGTCTGTCTTAACGAGCCCCCCGACCGTCTGGTCCGCGCTCCCGTTGAACACCTGGCGTCGACTTCCAATGACCGGTTCCTTGACTGGCATCTCGGCTTATACCCACTGAGCACATAATATTTTAAACGTACTCGATATATATGGAAGGCAGGACGGGGGGTCTGTAGGATGTATTGAGAAGGCGCCCAGCACGTTTACCGTATTCCTTCACCGTATACGTATCGTGTAATACAGAAACGAGCTTGTCCTTGACCACTCTCTTGTGTCGCATCAATACATCATGCACAACATGCTTGTCTTCCCGGCCCAACAAGTGATCCACGTCCATGTCCTGCTGGATGGCCCTGTCTCTCAATATCTGGGCAGTGTACTCCTCCGCGCGGCCAATGGCCCTCCCGGCCTTCTCGACGTCCACCTTTAGAATGGCTTCTTCTCGAACCTCGGCCGCCGCCTTCTGGATATCCTCCGGGGGGGTGATGTGTTTTATCATCACGGGCAGCGGCTTGACGACGCCGTCCACCTTCACATGGAACCAGGGGTCGTTGACCCTCCCAGCCTGCCAGTCCACGCGGACGTTGGAGTTGGGCTGAGGGACCTTCACGATCACGCCGCGTTTCTGTTCGCCTTTGTGCACAAAGTCCACGGTCTTCCCCATCCACCCCTGGCAGTCGGACGGGCGCGGCACGCGGCACCTGGTCTTGGGGGGGGTTCTCTTGCCGGGAGAGGCGCTGACGGGTCGCTCTTACGGATGTTGACGCTGCGTGTCTTGTACTGCTCGTCTCCTTCCATGCTGCCGGGACACACGTGGTCGCGCAAACCCAACTCGAGCGCGCGCCCTTTGCGGGGCTGCACCTCGCCGTCGTCCTCGGTGTACTTTCCGTCGACGAACCGCCCCATGCACTTCAACTTGCGAACGGGGGCGCCCGTATCCGTGACAGGGGCGGGTTGGGGGTCTATCTTGCGCGGCACGACGTCCTTTTGAATGCTCCTGTACCCAGAGCACAGCATGTAGTTCTTGATGGCGTGCGGCCTGATGAGGGCGTGGAAGGCGTTAATCACGGCGATAGACAGGTTTAGTCGCGTCCTCGTGTGTTGGAACGCCTCCTTGCGAATATAGTGCTTCCCCGTGTTGAAGGCCTGTTCGATCGGGTTGTACTCGGGGCTGTACGGCGGCGTGAAAATAAGTGCCGGCCTCCGCCCATCCTCTCGCATCGACAACCGCGTGGGTGGCTCCAGCACGCCATCGCCGCCTCCTCTCTTTCGCAGCAGCTGGGCCAGCGGCGACAGCTCGGAGATGGGGAACACGGCCAGCTGGGGCGGCAGTTTGTTGTTGAGAGCGATGTCGCGGTTGGACGCGGGGTCGTGGTAACTCGCCCCGTCCAGCAACACGGTCTTCCCCTTTACGAAACTGTCCGGCAGCGACCTAATGAAGGAGCGGAAGAGCGACTTGGACACCGTGACCGGAGCGGCGCCCACGTTCAGTTCGCGCATCTGGGAAACGCGCAAGTTGATGGTGGAGATCTCCCTGTGGCGCACGCCGTCCGCCGACGCCTTGGGCTGCCGTATCTTTGCGGGAGCTCTGGCCGGCAGCAGGTTGTTTATGTGGGTCTCGAACTTGGTCGGGAACATGTCGCCGTTGAAGTACTTGTCCTCCTCCTCGTTTCCTTCCGCCTCCTCTTCCGCGTCCTCGTCCACCTCGTCCCCGTCCGCCGCGGGAGGCGCAGGGGGGGCAGGCGGCCCGTCTGGGTTCGCCCGCGCCCTGTACTTGTAGCCGCCGCCGCCCTCGACCAAGGACGGGAGCCGTTCGTGGATGCGAGTGAAGAAGGCGTCCTTCTCCCCCCTGAACACGTGCACGATCTTCCAAATGTGGACGGCCATCTCCACCCTGCTCAGGTTCTGCTTCTTCGTGTATCGCTGGAGGGACAGGTTCATCGAATGGAATAACGCCTTTGCCAGGTCCATGTCCGCAACCTTCTTGCTGTTGTGCAGGTCCGCGTACCACTTGCTGTACAGGGGGCTTATCGGGTTCGCCAACGCCGTGTGCAGCTTCGATCGACGGTCGCGGTGGGGCTGGGACAGCGGGTAAAAGAGAGATAAGTATATCGTCTCGAACGAGGACGTTTTAAAAGTGTTGTACACCAGCGTCATGGTGGCCTGTATCCCGTCCTCAAAGTCCTCCTCGTGATCGTACCTGCCCCTCGTGTCGTCGTACGCCAGCGCCACGCTGCCCTGTGCGGCGCTCTTCGTCCGTTCCAGCATGCCCGTTATCGTGATGTCACTCCTCCCCTTGTGCATCCAGCCGGACAGCACCGGCGGCTCTTCGCCGTACACCCGATTAGACACCCTGTAGTTGTGCTGGGAAATGTACGCCTGGCTGACATAGTCGTAGGCCGCCAGCCGCAGCACGAATTCCACTCGCTCCTCGTTGTCGTCCGTGAACGTCACGTGTTCGGCTATCAGTTTGTCCGGCAACGCCAGCCAGTAGTTCTCGCGCATGAACGTGCAGTTGATGGCCCTTTGTATGTCCCTGTATCCGTGTTGACCGTCCGCGTCCGGGGGCAGCCGGGTCCAGAACTTGTCTGGCATCTGGGCGCAGTTAGCAAAGCCCCTCGTCTCGTCGTAGGGGAACTTCTTGACGAACCAATCGTAGAAGAAGGTGCCGTCCTTGGACATGTCGCCGAGGACCTGCTTGAGCTTGAACAGACGTATCCTGTCCTCCGCCCCCTCCTCCTGCCTGCATATGTCACCCACTATTTGCACGATGCCGTCCCACCAGATCCCCTGGCGAAGAGTCTCGGCCACCGCCTCGTGACGCTGGTTCAAGCACGGGGTGTGGTTCACTATCCTGGAAGGCAGCGGGGGGAATATGCGCAGGAAGAACGCCGGCGTCTTCTTCTCGTCATCGGGCCACTTCATCGCCGCCCACACGATCGTGCGCGTGTCGCTCTGTTCGCGCCGTCGCAGTTGAGGTATCTCGCCCTTCTTGGCCCACGCCCTGGACGGCGCCATGTTCATCGTGACGCTGAACTCGTCGATGAAGACGCAATCCTCTGCAAACAGCGTTTTCTGCAACTCCAGTAGGTCGTTGGACTTCTCCTTTACGTACCGCAAGTCCTTCTCGATGTAGTCGTACGCTACCTTCTTGTATGTCAACTCGTGTTCCTTGCGAGCCCTCTGCACGTCGGCAGCCGTGAGAGTGGCACCGCGCAAGAGGCCGTTCGCCTTTGCGAACATTGCACGAGTCTCTTTCGGCACCCGTGCGAGGATGGCGCCCTCCTCGTCGGCGCCCTTGTTGATGAAGTACACCAGGTCGTCGGCGGACATGTAAGACACGGCGGAAGTCTGGAGCGAGGAAATGAGTTTGGAAAGGTCCTTCCACCCCTGATCTCCAAAACGGGCCAAGTGGTTCGGAACCGCGTCCCTTATCCTGGCGGCCTTCACCATCCTGCCGTTGCTCATCACCTTGTCCCACGCCCTTCGCACCATCGGGCGCAGGGCGGACCTCTTCACATCATCTTCCCTGCTGTAATCGAGCCCCAATGCCTTGTCGTGTTTCCATAATGCATGATATCTTATCGCTGTCTTCTTGTCGATTCCGTAATGGTCGGCGATGGTCTGAATAGTCGCGTCACCGCGGTTGCTCACGTCCATGGCCACCCTATGTCTAAAGTGCAAGCTGTGAGCCTTTCCCGAGGTTACACTAGGAACTCAGATTCTGAGAATTTTCTCAAAACCCTCAATTTTCTCACCTTTTGTGAGAATTTTTTGAGAAAATTGAGAAAAATCTCAATTTTTTTCCGCAGACGCTAGGCAAAAAATCTCACCAGGGTGAGATTTTGGTGAGAAAAAGGGGGTTTTGGTGAGATTGGGGTGAGAAAAAACCCTAAAGTGAGAAAAAAGGTGAGAATGGGTGAGAAAAAGTCCGAAAAATTGAGAAAATTGAGAAAATTGAGAAGTTTCTCACCAACACGAGAAAAATCACAAGTCAACGTGGTGAGAAATTTCTCACCAAGAGTGTAACACGAGAAAAATCATGAGCTTTATTTCATTAAGTCCTGAACGTGAAAAAAAACTCAACACCACTTTGATATGCATTATAGGGTGCACAAAGGTGCAATTAATATAGGGTTGTCATACAATATAAAACAGCACATCATTCCATAAACAATGCTGTCATGCCCAAATTAAATCAATAGTCATCTTCTTCAGAACTGCTGTCCGAGGGGTTGCTTGCATCAACATCATCTTCTGATGACATAGTGTCATCCCCACTAGTGTCGCAATAGTTCACAGCTTTACGCTGCCTTCCACTGGCCCTCTTTGCCATAGGGACCTCCTCAATTACAACGGTGGGCTGGCTAGGTCCATCTGTGGGAGCACCACGCTTGCGGCTGCGCCCTCGAGCAGGTGCCTTGCCAGCGCGGCGCACCACGTCGCCATCACCTAGGTCTGCCGCTGCCACCTTCTTCTTCTTGGACCCCTTCTTCTTGCCTTTCTTCTTGCCACTAGGCGGTGGCGGTGGCATCGGCTCACCCTCCTCAATCACTTCAAACTGCGGCATGGTGGGGAAATCTGCTGCCACGCTGTGATACACATGGTTACTGAGGGCAGATTGCGCCTGATGTGCCATGCTCCATGGCAGTTTGGCAGGGATTACCACCATTTCGGGAGCATAGCATTCATCGACGACATACCCAACTGAGCTCACTGCACCTGGCAACACAAGGCACGACGACCTGGGGGCCTGTGCGCTGCTGATGACCACCAACCTCTCGTGGGGCAGGTGAGCGACATGAAGGCGATCAAAAAGCTCCACCTTCAACAACAGCTGCCATTCCCAGCCCCCTCGTGGGTACTCTAACCTGGCCTTCAGAATGTGTGTAATGAAACCAAAGTCTACACCGCCCGGGCCATGCACCGCAACTCCCGCATTCTTGTGCCGCTTTCCCTGGGATTGGTCCGCAGCCTCCGTGCGGTAGTTGAACCCGTGTATCCTGACTTTGTGGAAAGAATCCGCGTAGCGCTTCACGCCCCCACACGCCGCTACAATGCCTTGCGGCACAAGCGGCGTCAGGTTTAATGATGCCCATGCAAGCACGTTGAACGTTGTGTCAGCACAGCGATCTCGCCTGCATTCAAACAAACGCACACCGATAACCCAGCAAAGAGTATTATTATTGCAAGTATTGGTTATTAAAAAAAATAGAACAGATACAACACAGGACGCTTTTACTGGCGGCAAGATCATGGCACCCGGATGGGTAAAACCAAACAAACTAGATATTAATTACTAGGGCTGGCTTTGTGACAGTAAAACATGATTGCATGGCTAATCCCAAGGCGCCTTTCAATAGGACTGAATTAAAAAAACCAAAGCAGACGGCGTAAGTAGCATTTGCAAAAAACAAGGCTCACCAGTAGGCCTCGTCGCCATTCGCAGGGTCGCTGTAATCAGCCTTGGGAAGGGCATCTTCTACCAGCAAATCCCTTGCCGCGTTGTGTCAGCACAGCGATCCCCCCTGCATCCAAACAAAGGCACACCGATAACCAAGCAAAGAGTATGCAAATGTGTAGCCTTGTTCATTGAAACTATGGCTGGCTTACGCAAAGAGCGACTGTAAGATGACCTATACAGTGGGGCCGGAAACAGCTTGCTTGATCAGGGCGTGTTTTTCGAGCTTCACTGGCCGGGAGTGTCTAGTGGTGAGAACCATTGCTGCGATCGCTTTCCCACCATTTACGAGGAAATACCCGCAAATGAAAAACCACTGAAACGGTCTAGCTAGTCAGTCATTACATTAGCCACATGCCATCATGCATGTTTCCAAACGTCCAGGAACTGCACACGGTGCAAATGCCATTTGCAGTGCAAAAATCCAGAGGACACGACCTCATTGCTTCATATTTGTATGCAGAAGACTAAAAAAGTAACATGCATTAATGGCCCGCATGCATAAAGGGCCTGAATTCTGATGCGGGCCCAACGGCAGCACCGCCAAAGCAGATAAGGGCCCGCAGTCTGATGCGGGCCCCACGGCACCACCGCCATAGCAGAGCTCGAAGGTCGTGGTGCGCGTGAAACGTACGTATGCCCTTTGTCGGTAGGTGCCGTTGGGGTCAAATTGGGTGCCGCCAAAATCGGGCCGACGCGTCAATAGACTGAGGCCGTCGATGAGAGCCATCATGCGGCTTGGGGAACTTCAGCTAAGTTAACTTAACGCAAACCACTGGTCGCCCGCGTCGGGAACCGGCCCAACGGCTCTCCCGCAACAGAAAATTACGCGGCATACTGCATAAGTCGTCGGATTGTTACATTTCGACGGTCAAGATTTCATGATGAGGTTTGCGTTCAATTTGCCGCAGTTTGCCGCCCAGAGAAAGTAGTTGTTGGACTCGTTGCCCACGATGAAACACAATCAAGCAAGCCGTTTCCGGCCCCACCGTGTAGGTCATGTAGTCGCTCTTCACGTCAGCCAGCCGTAATTTCAATGCACAAGGCTACACATTTCCATCTCCATTCATATTCATAATCCTGCACGACTCGAAAACGCGGACAAGATAACGGCAGGCTCGAGCTACCATGGTCCGGATTCTCCCGATTTCTGGCCTGCGCTGGTTGTCTCCTTGATATTGGCAACTCTCTCCGGTAAGAGATTTTCCGCAGTTTGGCTGTTTCGAAACGTTAATTAAGTGAGATGCCTTCGGATCAGGAGACTCACACAGCCGCGAAATCATGCCAAAGGTCATATGTTCGATCCCTTGCTGGTAGCTTCTGAGCTTTCTTATTTTCTGTGTTCCGCGGAATCTCAGATTTGGGCCGCTAGCGTTTTCACGTTTGTTGCTTTCTGATCCGACGACAACGTTGTGCCTTGCTCGTGTGACATCTGGCGCATGGTGTGATTCATGTGTATGGTGCTGCCTTGCCACATGGGGCTGCTTTGCCATAAGAGTGAGTGTTGGGTTCTACACATTTGCTGCATGGACCGTTAGGTGCTGGTGAGCTCTTCCTTGTAGAATGGTGATGTCTATGTCAAGGATCTGATGTCTTTTTTGTCTCTTGCACTGCTTTCATTTTAGGGGGAATTATAGGTGTCATTATTTTGGCATTTGAAGGTATAGATGTTTATCTGCAAGGGCCTGTTTTTTTTCCCCCGGCCTCTTGCATGCATGGATGTGTAGAATTGTATGTTGATGGAATTATGATTTGCCATACACATTTGCTGCATGGATTTTTAGGTGGTGCTGAGCTCAAGATCCTTGTAGAACGCTTACATCTATGTCAAGGATCTGATTTCTTTTCCTCTTGCGTATATTGTGTCGGTTTGCTTTATTTCTTGCAGGGACCACGAGAGTAAAATGCAAGCGGTTCCACTTTCAAGTCAGCATGTGACGCCCTGTCGACCGGCCCGCTTTTTTAGCTAGCTACCATATAGTATTTGATGATAGGCATTGAATGCGAAAGATGTCATAACGCCATAACAGACTGTGTTGAACAGGCATTGAATGCCGAAGATGTCATAACGCCATAACAGACTGTGTTGAAAAGGCATATTTGAATGCCGAAGATGTACATAACGCCATAACAGTGTTGAATAGTTGAATCAACGGGTTCTTGCAGCTGTAAACATTAAAATTATTCAAACATTTAATGAAAAAATCATTATTGTTCGTGCTGTTTTGAACAGCGGTTGTTACTGGCACTGCATGCATGTGTCTGCTGCCAGCATATTGCATTATGGGTGTGTTTTTCAGCGCTGTGTTTTCTCACTTTTCTCACTTTTCTCACGTCCTGTTTTTCTCACTTTTCTCACTTTTCTCACGTCCTGATTTTCTCACTTTTCTCACGTTTCACACCTCCCGTTTTTCTCACTTATCTCATGTCCTGTTTTTTGAGATTTTTCTCACGTTTTTCCCCTTTTTTCACCTTTTTGGGGCAATCTCACCCGGGTGAGAAACGTGTTTTCTCACCCATTCTCACCCCATTCTCACCCTTTTTTCTCACCTTTCTCACCCATTCTCACCCATTTCTCACCCTTTTTCTCACCTTTCTCACCCTTTTTCTCACAATTTCTCACCCATTCTCAAAGCCGAGTTCCTAGTGTATGGCGCGCTGCGTATCCATTCGTACAATTTATTGCCGAAAATAATATGTTTATCAATACGAGCGCCGTTCCAGGTCGTCCGTCACCGGCATGTTGGTCATGCGCGTTGTGTCGGCGACGCTCCAGGGCTCCACAATGCTCTTAAAGGTGTCGCGTGGGATGGACGGCGAGGGCCGCTGCAGGGACCCAGGAGGGACACCCGGTCGGTAGTTTGCCACGTTGTCCTTATTCTTGTCTGCCTCGCGCTTCTGCCTGCCTACCATGAGTCGCTTGTCCACCATGTACGCCACCGTCGCCAGGACGGAAACCAAGAAACCAGAGAAGGCGCCTCGAAACGAGTTGGTGAGGATGCCTCCGAGCACGGCGCAGTATATTCCGAACCGCCTCGCCGAAAGGAACCTCTCCCTGGAGGGGATCCCCTGCGCCAACGGCCAGAATGACAGGTAGTCATCGGACAAACCCTCGAAGTAGGTGTCGACAAAACCCATCCGCGTTTCTACAGTTAGCTACGTTAATTTTCAAGCTGAGGTAGGCCCGCGTCCCCCCCGTCGCCCATCTGCTCCATCATGTGCTGTATGAGGCCCCTGCACGCCGCCTCGGGGTCCTGCTGCCCCTCCACCACACTGTTGGCGAAGGACTGCGCCATGGCCTCCGCCTGCTTCATGATCTCGGGGGGGATCTCCTGGATGCCGATGCCGATGATGGCCAGAGTCTGCAGGTACTGCCAGATGGCCTCCTGGGTGCCGGCGGGGGACTTTTGCCACTTGGTCTGGAAATTGACGTCCCGCAAGTACGGCACGTCGCCGAACGCCTCGAACACCGACTCGTCCTTGGACATGATCGCCTGCATGTGAGGCCCGATCGCCTCCATGTACTTCTGCAACGGCAGCCGGGCGTTCGACTTGCACGCCAGCTCGAACGCCGTCAGGATGCCCGGGATGGTCCGCTCTTCCGGGTACGCCATCTCGAGCTCGCTCAGGAAGGACTTCATCATGCTGTTGAAAGCCTGCACCGCCGACATCGCGCACCTATATACACTACAGCGCAAATTATTAGGCGCGCGTAGACGAAAAAAATATATGCCAACAAGGTATACGCAAAATGGTGCTCTCGCGGTCCCCGTTGACTCAGGATATCATCAAGGCCATGGTCGTCATGCTCGCTCTGGCGCTCGCCGACGCGCACGAAAACAATACCGGGTACGCGGCCGGGCTCAAGGACAAGAGCATGTGGATGCGGATCGCCTTCGTATCCGGATCTCTCGCCGCCTTCTGGTTGGTCTTTCAGCCGCGACTAGGCTAACGGCAGCGCACGCACCGCGCTCAAAAAACGCAAAAATTCAAAACGTTCTGTATAGCGACATCGAACGATGGACGTCAAGGTCCGCATCAACGGAACGATGCACAAGTGGTCCTTCCCCTCCTCCATGGTGGGGACCGCCCAGTCCATGACCGGCGAGAGCGCAGAGGAGTGCAAGACAATCCTCAAGACCGTTATCGTGCGTCTCGCCGGGCTGCTCGAATCGGGAGCCATGGAGGGCGCGGTCAGCGACGTGGAGGTCGTGTGCCTGATGCACATCAGGAACCAGAAGGACCTGCCCGATGTCATGAAGAATGGCATCTCGCTCATCCTCGACGGCTGGAAGGCGGCCGAGGAGAGCATCAACGAGCAGGGGCGCAAGGGGCTCAGGATGCTGGAACGGATTATACCTGTGCTCATGACGTGCGAGAACAGGGAGGCCTTCGACAAGTTCTTCTCCAGCACGCTGTACCCCTGCATGGAGGACGGGGAAATGAAAGCCATCGTCAAGTTCCTCAGGGTCATGTCCAACTGGACCAACTCGGGCGAGCCCCTCGTCAAGAAGGACAGCCACTACATCGAGAAGTACCTCGAGAGGGTGTACGCAAACCTGGTGACCCCCGTCCTGGCGGTCAAGAAACACACGGTGGTGTCAAAACGGCTAGACGCCGCCGCAGACACCATCGAGGAGTACATCGACACCTGAGACGGCGCGCTTTCGCACGCCCTATTCTCGGGACTGTCTATTGAGTACACACACCGACATGAGTGGAGGCGCGCCGCTCGGAAAGGCGTTCTCATTTTCCCCTATCGCCGAGGAAGAAAGCATGCCGCAACAACACGTGCAAGGACAGCAGGACGGGCGACCCCCCGCCGAGATTGAGAGGGAGCCCATCAACATCCCGTCGCAATCGTTCCCACCGCCACCGAGCGGCATTGCCAGGAGGCCCGCGCAGCCCGACCAGGCCCAGCGGCTGGCGAGGCAGCAAACGCTGTTCGAGATGAAGATGCGCGAGATAGCCAAGGAGGAGTCGCGCAATAGCGGCATGATATTCCTCACCGCCGGCGTCGTGATCGCCGGCATTCTTGCGTACACGTACATTTACAAGAAGCCGCCCGTCGAGCTTCCCGAGTGACTCGGTGATTAAGCCCGTCTATTTTTAATAAAGTTTTTTCTCGCACTATTGTATCGCACCACAACACAATGAGCGTCTCCCTTTCGACCCTAGGAACTGGCAGATTCAAGCAAGTGCTCACCGAGCAGGTAAGCTCAGACGTTCAGCCAACCAGTTCATTTGCCATCCTGTCCAACACCAAGATCGACCTAGTTCCCAACGTCCTCAATGGAAACGCCGTCGACGCCACCGTTTTGCCGACGACCGACCTGGCCACCAACGAGGTCGTCGTGCACGGTAACCTCCGTGTTATGGGTGCTATCGACGGCGCACTCAGCAGCAGCAGTATTCCAACGGTGGACTACACCAAGAACACGTCGACGACCGAGGCGACCAACACCCTCTTGGCTTCATCCAGTAACCACCTCGTTCTCCAGGCAGCATCCACCGCGAAGGAGGTGATCGTGCAGGACTCGAAGTTTGTGGCCCATCGCCCGACGACCGCACTCACCACCACCACCGTGCCTGTGCCTGACATCCTGGCCGTCCGTGCCGAGAGGGCGGGGGCTGCCGATACCCAGGAGTTCACCCTGGGTCTCGCGTACGGCGACACGGGCTCCACCTTCTTGTCCACGGATGGCAACTCCACCAGCAAGACCGCGTGGCGCGGTCTCATCGATTCGGGGGCAAACGATATGGAGATCAAGTCTGACTCCCAGATGCGCGTGTCCGCCGATCGTCTCGCCACCGGTGAGGTGCGACTGGGAGCTGGGTCTGGCATCACCCTGGCACCGAGCATCGCCACACCGGGTGCCGACCCCGCCACCAAGATCGTCGTGCAGGCCGCCGCGCTCGAGGACACGTCTCTCGCCGTCTCGGGCGTGTCGGCGCTGTCGGAGACGCGGCAGGCGCACGCGTACTCGACCGACGCCACCACCATCGCGGCCAAGAGGGGCGTAGGCAACTCCACGACCGGCGGCAACCTCTGGATCACGGGCGATACCAGTGTAGCGGGCAGCAGCGTCGCCGTCGAGCAGGTCAAGTTTGTCGACTCGCGAGTGTCCACCACCAACCCCACCCTTGCACTGACGGCCGCGACGACCGTGGCGGTCGAGAAGGACCTCGTGCTCACCGCCACCGACGGTGACGGCGGAAAGATTTCTACCACGAGCGGAGACATCTACATCAACCCCGCGAGCGGGACACTCAAGGTCAACGGCAACATGCAGCTAGGTGGACGGCACGCTGACGACCGTCAACACCACCGTGCAGGAGGCTGTCGTCACCGAGAAGACTCTGCGACTCGCCGGCACCAAGAACACGGTGGCCGTCGCGTGGGCCTTCAACGGCAACTCCAACCTCAGCACGACCGGTGTGGTCATGGCCCCCACTAACGCCTCTGTCACGGCGGGCAAGCTGCTGCTGGCCGCCAACGTGTCGGCGAACGGCACGGCCAGCTGGGTCTCCCCATTCCCCAAGAACCTCGAGTCGTTTGAGATCACCTTCAACGTCTCTCTCGCCGGCGTGCCAGGTGCGGCGTCGTCTGTCAAGAAACTGTTCTCGTACGGCCCCTTGGTCGGCAAGCTGAACGTGCCCGCATCCGGCTCGTTTGGAACCGTCACCATCGATAACGGCGGCGGAGTGACCAGCACCTCCTCGTCGACTCCCATCAGGACGGACGGCACCATCGCCAACATCAAGTACAAGGTCGTCGCGCGCAGGACTTACTACGCCACCACCGCAATGTCCACCTTCGAGCTGTTCGTCGACGGTGTGCGGTGTATCAGCACCACCGGCGACGGTATCGCTCTTCTCGACCTTCTCGCCACCCCCGCCTTCGTTCTCGGCGGCGACACGTTCACCTGCGCGGTCTCGTACGACGACATCCGAATCGAGACCGTGACCGCCCCCTCCAACACGGTGACCGACGGGGCGGGTGTCAGCGTCCTCGGCGACGGCGCCGTCAACAACGTCCCTTGCGACCGCTCGATCACGTGGCAGAAGGGAACCACACAGGAGAAGGGCGACCACACCGGCTCCTACTGGCAGGTGAAGGGCGGGCAGCTCATGCTCTCCCGGACGATCGACGCCAGTCTGCGGAAGGCGCCGGGGTCCAGCATCCTTCTCAGCTCGCTGCCTGCCAAGACCGGCATCGCACCGGCCGCCATGACCGAGCCCAACTTGTGGAAGCTGGACACCTACACCACCCCGAGTGCGGGCAACTACGCTACCGTGGACTCGGTGTCGGCGCTGAACCTGGCATACTCTACTACCTCCGCCCCCATTACCGAAACGTGGCTGGGTCACTGGACGTTGAATGGCACGAACCCGCTAATCAACACCGGCACGGGAACGAGCGGGTCTTTCACCGTACCCAGCGGCGGCATCGTCGGCGACAGTGCATTGCAAGTACCCGCGCCCAGTGGTGGTGCCAACACGTTTAATGTACAGCTCACTGATATCGACGCGTCGAACAGTGGCATCGGTCTCTGGACGATCGAGACGAGAATGAAAACGGCGACGGGGAACAGCAGCCAGGTCCTCGTCATGATGTTGGGACAAGATTTTGCTGGACTGAAGGGCGGTAGCCATATTTTACTCTTGCTCACTGGGACGTACTTGAGTCTGGTTACCGAGAACACGACAATTGGCGATACGAGACTGCAAATCCCGATCGCGACCAACCAACTGTCGACCCTGGGTATCAATCCCAACGACGGCAATTACCACACGTACCGTCTGGCGCGTGTACTGACCGGCACTGCTGGGAATGCCATCACGGCCGGGACAGAAAACACTTACTTCCAACTCTGGGTCGATGGAAACCTGCTCAACATCAATTCTGGCTCTAACGGGATCACCTTGAACGGCACTACGCTGTCCCACTCGCCCATCACGATCGGAGCCACCACCTCCAGATGCCCTCCGCCTCGGCGACTGTCAGCGCCCGTCAGTGACAGGGGCGGTGACGTACGACTACACGAGGTTTAAGAACGGCTTTACGACCGGCAGCGACGTGTGGCTTGGTGAGTGGCATTTTAACGGTACGTCGCTGTCCAACTACGGCACCGGCGGCGCTGTCAACACGTTTGGCTTGACTGTCAAAACCACTGGCGCGAGTACCGATTTCCCCCTTCCTTCTCCCATCCTTAATGAATATCAGATACCGGCTGCCGGGGCGCCGGCGGCAAACGCTATCTCCGTCTACGCGGGTGATATGGACATGACGGGGACGGTGGCAGATGATGGGTACGGCGATTGGACAGTGGAAGCGTTAGTGAAGACGGTTGCCGGTGCGGGGGATACAAGCAAGTTTTGCATCTTCTCCATCGGAAACGACTCGACGTCTGGGAACCGCATCAGCGTGTATTGCTCGGGTACGCTTCTGTACATCGAGGCGGAGACCGCCGTGTCGGGCGCAAGGGCGGTGACTATCCCGTTCGCAAACCTCGCAAGCTATGCGGCCAGCACCGCACCCAATGACGGCAACTTCCACACGTACAGGCTGGGTCGTATCCAGAACAATAACACCGGAACGAGTGCCGACGCCACCACTCTGCACCGATTCTGGTATGATGGCGTGGAGTTCGTGTTGACAGTTGGAGTCAACGGTGTCGCCCAGCCCAGCGGAGCTATTGCCAACCCCCCCATCAAGAGCACCAACGCATACATCCGCCTCGGAAACAACCTCGAGCCGGGAAGTCTGCAGGCGACCCGAGTGAAATACGTGCGTTACAGGAACGGTTCAGCCCCGCCCGTTGCCGCTACTTCCACTCCAAACCACGTTAGCGGGTACTTCCAGACCTACTACGGCACCGCCGGCTACCTCACGTCCAGCTACGGGGTCACCGGAATCACAAGGGGGTCTGCGGCCAACGGGTCCGGCGTCCTGGTGACCGGCATCGTGAAGCCCATCACTTCCCTAGCCAGCGCGACGGGCGGGTCGATCGGAACGGGCACCGGCACCGCGATGACGGCCCCTTTCCTCTGCGGCGTCGGCGGCTCTACCAAATCGAACAAGGACGTGGTGGAGCTGCTCACCGTCGGCGACCCCGCCACTGCCGGCGCGTACGTCAGCGTGTGGGCCTGGCGATCGGGCCGCATCTTGATGTTCAACGGGACCTCGTACACCGAGACCGTGAACCCTGTCGTGGGCTCATCCGAGTTTGTGCTGGGTGTCCACCTGTCCGCCACCGAGCCGCAGCTGTTCATCAACGGCCAGCTCAAGTCCAGCTCCGACGCCGCCGTCATGCTGCCGTGGAGGACTATCGCCGGCAACGTCGCCACGACCATCAGTGCCGGCAACACCGGCGCTATCCTGAGCAGCACCGCTTCCGCCCGGGGTGTTTATCTCGGTCCTCGAAGCACGTACGACGTGACCAGCACCGTCACGACTCCCACGCTCAACGTTGGCTACAAGAACTGGCGCTTAGTGGACACCGCCCTCAACAGCATGACGGCACAGCAGATCGCCGACACGCAGCTGTACAGGTACTCCAGCGAGTACGACTCCGGCCCTCTCACCGTCACGTACGGTTTCCGTATTGCGGACGACGAGACGCTGCAGATCGTCAAGACCCAGGGGTCCATGGCCAGTACTACGAACACGATGCTCGGTAACATCCTCCCCGTCAGCGAGGACGGAACGGGGGCCTTGACCGTCAACTCCCTTGGCGCCATCGGTTCTAGCACCGTGGACCCGGTTATGGATCTGACCAACAAGCGTTAAGGTGTGGTTGTGGGAGGCTATTTTTTTTACAATCGATATATAAAACCGCGTCATGCCTCCCAACTTGGAGCAAGCAAACGGCAGGCTCTTCTTCCGTTCCGTCCACGCTAAGGACCTGTACCTTGAGACTTCCACTAGCTCGAGTGAAGGAGGGGGCGCGGTTGCAACCACCTCTAAAGTGGGAATCACTTCATCCGGATTTGTCGGCATATCAGGTGCCACTGGCGCCGTCGGAGGGATCGATGGCATCGAGTCCGTTCCGACAGGGGTTGGTCAAGTTGTGTTCAGAGGGCTCGTGGCCGACAATTCACCGTCCTACTACCGAACTACCGATACGCCGACACCCCAGCACACGATCTTGAGCTCAACAACAAGAGACCTGGTGCTCACGGGGAACGGAGTGGTAAGCAGCAAGTACAGTGATTCCCCAGCTTGCCACGTCATCACCATTGCATTACCGAAAGAGGCAACATTCGTTTCCCTTGAAAATTCAAGTACAACGGACGGCGCGCAAATTTCAGCGTACGGACTGATCCAGGACCGGATCGACCAAACCCGATCTGCCCAAATCTGCCCAAATCTTTCACTTCACGAGTCACTACCGGATCTGTACGGCACCTGCGGGCCGACTTCCTGATTCCGTGGACTCCGAGCATAGAACATTTTTTTCTGAGACGGCAGGCTTAGTCTTTAAATTAGACCAACCTCGGGCAGTGTTCGATGGCATGGAAGCTCTTGCTGTCGTTTAAACGGCGCTGTCAATCAAGTCTGTTGGTTTTTAATTTTGACAGGACTCGCCCAGCATGTTTTCCGCATGTTTTTAGCTCCAGGAGTTATAACAGCTGTAATATCACCAGTGGAATGCGGGAGGGGAGGTCGGGCTTAAGGAAAACTTTCTTTCGTTGTCATGCCACCATTCAAGCTCCGTGGTTACATGCACGACAGTGTAAGGCCCCTTCAAGAGAAGTTTCTGCGATCATAGACCGATAGTGCGCCACCGGTAGTGGTAGAGAAATTTCATGCGTTTCTTGGAACGCCTATAGGCTTAATGACGGCTAGGCAAACGAGCTACTATCTCGCCCCGGCTAATCTATGAAACGTAAGTGTGCCGCCTTTCCCGTGCGCAAGTGTGGGGATCTCAGCGGGTCATTCGTTGTCACGTTTACGAAGCGTCTACCCATGTGTTCCATGGCAAACGCGGTGTGCCTGGCATCCGCAATGTGCTCTGAGCATGGGTGTGTTCGGCATTGGTCTCGGCCGCAGCTTGTCAGGCCCTGGGTCGCGATGCACGAAGCACGGTGTGTGTGTGTGTGTGTGCGCGCGTGTGTATGACTCTTTGTGTCCGTAGCCAGTGTTGCCGCTTTAGTTCTGATGTATGACTTGCATCGCAGCACTTTGATATCAACACGGCTCACATTACCAGATTACTAGCAACACTGGTTACATGTTGCAAACTGCAGTGGTATACAAATAATATTACAAATGCAAATAATCTGTACATAATATACAAAAGAGATGTCAATAATCTGCATTGAAGAAGATGCAGGTGTTTGACTGTGCATGGAGGCAAGAGCTGCTTGTTGATAGCAGCCACCGCCATGGGCTATGTTGTGTCACTTTCACATATATTTGCCCATCGTCGTTTTCTTCAGCGCTGTAGTGCATGATGGCAGTGCCACAACAATCCATGCCAATGATTTGTCATGATGGGGGGAAAGGATGACAATTCTACCTGGCTGTTTGACACGTGCATGCTTGACTCGCTCACCCAGCCACTCCCTCCCTCACGCACCCACGCAAGCAAGCACACCCACATCCACACTGTCCCACGCACCCAAGCACGCACACCCACCCACCCAGACAGCCAGACACACACACATGTCTCTCTCTGTCTCTCTCTCTCTCTCTCTCTCTCTCTCTCTCTCTCTCTCTCTCTCTCTCTCTCTCTCTCTCTCTCTCTCTCTCTCTCTCTCCTCCACCCACCCACCCACCCACCCACCCACCCACCCACCCACCCACCCACCCACCCACCCACCCACCCACCCACCCACCCACCCACCCACCCACCCACCCACCCACCCACCCACCCACCCACCCACCCGCCGCCCGCCCCGCCCGCCCGCCCACCCACCCACCCACCCACCCACCCACCCACCCACCCACCCACCCACCCACCCACCCACCCACCCACCCACCCACCCACCTGCACCCACCCACCCACCTGCACCCACCCACCCACCTGCACCCACCCACCCACCCACCCACCCACCCACCCGCCCGCCCGCCCGCCCGCCCGCCCGCCCACCCACCCACCCACCCACCCACCCACCCACCTGCACCCACCCACCCACCTGCACCCACCCACCCACCTGCACCCACCCACCCACCTGCACCCACCCACCCACCCACCCACCCACCCACCCACCCACCCACCCACCCACCCACCCACCCACCCATCCATCAAACATGCATGCACGTCTAGTGTCTCTCCATTTGAGCACCTGTCCTTACACCCCCGCAGTGGCAGCCAAGCGAGGAAGCAACCAAGGGACCAAGCGAACCCCCCAACTGCCCGACATCACCGGAATGTACCGTCCGGAATGTTCGTATGGCGCGTTAATTGCACAAATACCTGCCCCACATTTTCTTCAACGCTATATAATGCATTATCGCAGTGCCACAACAATCTGGGCTCTGAGATATTGAATCATACGGGGGGGGAAGATCACAGGCATACCTGGATGTTTCACACGTGCATGCCTGAACGGCACATGGATTATGAAACAAATTGAAAGCACGGGCGCACAACATCAACCAATATCATAACTTATTTTACTGTACAAGGTAAGGTTCATTGGTACCACATGCATTACTGGACAACTTGGGAGTTGGGTTTGATATGGCCTGCAGGCAATCTATTGTGAAAACTGCAAGGCATGCTGGTATGGCTACTAAGTGGAACACCATGAATGGAATCCCTAGGAACACCAAGCCTAGTAATGTAAATTACAGGTGGCACAACTGGCACACACCACATCGTGGCAAATATAAGCCTGGACTGCAACAGATGATGGCATTTTCCTGTTATGGCATGGTCGATCGGAGGGAATTTTCAACTGTTAATGCCGATGGACAATGTGAAAGTTATTCCACATAGGGCGGCCCGGCACTCAGCTGCTAACGTCTAGCTGACAACAAGCTTCACGGCCGAATCAGGGATGCAGCGTCCACTATTAAACCAAGGCATATGAAAAAAAATTCCTGCACAACGTCGGCTTACCGATGGTTGTGGTTAGCATGCGTGAACAAGAAGATTGTGTGGTTTGTACGCCAGTCTGATCCGGCGACATGGCAGTGGCTGCCGGCCAGCACATGCGCATGCCATTCGACATGCTGAATGGGGGGCTGTGCGTTAAAATCAAAATGAACATGACAAACATCTCATGTAAGAAATTTATATACAGCTTTCTGTCTCAAGCCAAAAAAGGGTGTGTCGTCATGCAATATATCAGTCCTGCCAGCCATAAACCTTAACTCCTAATCTGGAATTCACAATTGGCTTGTTTGAATCACACGCATAAACAAAGTAGTCGACACATGTCTACGGAAGCGGCATTTTGAACGTGAGATTGGATTGATTTGCCGTTTGGTTTGTAAGTTTCCCAGACTGCCATCGCTAGCAAATATACCATGGCTAGCAGGTGCTGAGGTGCATTTTTTTGCTTAGGCAAGAACGGGACCATTTTTCTTTAGTCTAGCGCAAAAAAGGCTAAGCATGGGCGGGTCGACATGGCGTCGCATGGGCCGTGAGGCCGGACTTGAACGGACGATAGTGTTGTACTAGGTCAGGCTGAAAATGATTCCACCGTTTTCCTTTTCTGATTCCACCGTTTTTCCTTTCCGATTCCTTGGATGAAATCTGGCCGAATCAGACAGAATAGTTCCTGCGGTGCCAAAAGGGCGGTTACGAAAATGTGTGGCTGGAGTTTGTGCGAAGGGTAACTACTTTGACTGGTGCGCACTTGAAACTAGTCGGCATTGCTAGATGCCGCGGGGGTACACTCCAACTTGAAAGCCGGACGTCTTGGGGGTCAAGGCTTGGCTTTCGGTAATGCAATGTCTGGGGGAATTGCACGCGTATCAGGGCAACGGCCTGTCCGCAGAGGGAGGGGATGCCGTGAAAGTTATGGGAAGACGTATGGGGCCGTTTTCCACCAGCTACGAGCCGGCTTCCATCAACCTTGGGATCCATCACAATGTGGGTTTCGCTTTGACCGGATTGAGCACGACAAGGGGAAGAGTGTCTACAACGCCCGAGACAGACCTCTCTCTCGAATCTGGAAGTCAGCTGAGGATGATAGGTAATGAAGTGGTCATCCATTCGCACGCAGCTGTGAAGATCTTCCCCAACAAGTCGACCTTTACCACACCAGCGGACGATGTAAACAACCCCCACGGCTACCTACAGATATCCCACAAGAACAATGACCAGGCAGAAGCCGTCATCTTGTCAACTCCAGGCAGTGCTTCATCAATGCTCGACATCGTGGTGAAGCCCGCGACTGGCAAGTTCGGGGCCGAGGCGGACACATTTGAGCTGGGGTCAGGCGACGTGCGGTACAAGTTCACTGTCGTAGACGGCCAGCTGCAGATCAAGAAGCGCGTGCTGAGTACCGGCCTCCCCGACAAGACGATCTGCGTTTTCGACGCGTGAAAAAACATCCGCCCTGTATAACGACCACTCATGTCGTCCACGAAAACCATCGACCGACTGGAGGTGAACAAGTCGATTATTTTCCCCGACCGAACCACTCTCTCCTCCACGAACCCCTTCCAACTCGGCCAACTCGCCGAGTTCGTAACCGCCTGGAATGACGACCTGGGAGTTGAATGGTTGGAATGCAGGGTGTTCGACCCGAATACCAAGGCCCACGAATTGTTTTTTGCGATATGGGAAGACGATACGTACGAGTACCAATGGGATTTCACCACGTCCGCCGCGAGCATTGTTGGGACACCCGTAAAAACTTTTGACAACGCGGTGGTGTCAGAAGGTGTCCTCAAGGTTGCGACCGGGCAGACCCCCTACGTGACGGGCGTGCCCACCGGTACTTTCACCTTTTGCGTGAACGTGATTCCAAAAATGGATCTATCGGCGAATCGCCCTGATAATGAAAATGAGAAGTACCTGGTATGGTACGGCAATATCATCGTCCATGCGATAAACGGCGGCTATCTTACAGTTTATGACGGCACTAGCAACGGCCTTCCCTTTACAACGACGACGACGGTGGCGACGGACCCGTTTCATTTGGCCATCACGAATCAAGGCAGGACGCTTAAAGTGTACAAAGATGGTACGCTCATCTTCACGTCAAACAACAGTAATGTGGGGGGGCCAAATTCCCAACTAATGTTAGACAGGGGCGGTGAATATGTGGCAGATGTATATGGTCTCGGCATATGGTACGACGACGTGCTCATCAAATCGGGTGTGGCCATGACCAGGGAAGAGATATTGAAACTCGTGTGAGAATGCATGTGTTGATGAATTGACTGAATTATTTAAATATGTCCATTGAATAAAGCTGGAATGTTGCTAAGGAAACTCGGTCTCAACAAAAAAGTACAGCCATCGTCACAACCGGGCGCGAAAGAGGCGCTCAGAAATCTAACACTGCAGGAACTGACCCCCTTCTCGTTCGACGGCCACGTGTTCTCCCCGGCCAAGGTGGTCAGGGTGTACGACGGGGACACCGTGAAGGTGGCCGTGCTGTCCCCATGGGACAACCTGCCCACCCTGCTGACGGTCAGGATGTGGGGCACGGACGCCGACGAGCTGGCACCCGCGCACGATCTGCCGAACAGGGACGAAATCAGGATGCGCGCCATGAGGGCCAGGAACAGGCTGGTGCAGTTGACGACGGACGTGAACGTCGAACTGGCCGACACACAGAAGTCGGTCAAGGACGTGCAGACCATGATCGACGCGCGCAACCAGAAACTCGTCACGGTCCAGTGCCGCGGGTTCGACTGTTTCGGCCGCGTGCTGGGCGTGCTCTACGACCTGGACGGGACGTGCATCAACAAGGTGATGCTGGACGAGGAGCTGGTGAAGCCGCGGCCGGCGTCCGAGAGGCGCGCCGGTGTGGTGCTTTGATTCTAGCGCCTCAAGGCCGTTCCGTCACGGTACACGTGCGTCCTGGTCGTCACAAGCGGGGCGGCACGGGCAAGTAGTCGATTCTTCTCGTCCAGAAGAAAGCATCGATACTTTACGCTGAACTGCTTGGGCGGGTTTCGTCCGTCTAGGTAGAACTTGAGCCCGTGTACGTGTACATGGATAGAAAGGGGACGACAGTGAGGGACTCGGGGTCGAACTCATCCTCGCCAACGACTACTTTGACCCGGACGTCGCTCGTGATGTCTCTGATCACATCGCACGTCGGCAAGCGGTCGAGTTTGAATATCGAGTCGCCAGTCTGGCCGTCTACCTCGAGGACCGGGATGTGGTTGACAATGTACTTGGTGGACGGTTCATACGCGACACACTGGGTCCAGCCCTCGCCGACTTCTTCACGCGGGGGCGTCACGAGGACCTCGAGGGCCTGGTTGAGGGTCCCCTCCCCCAACTCGTACACTGGCAGTGTGTCGATTAATGCGTCGATGTCCATGGTGTACACGCTTTCATAGCACCGACTGATAATCCACTGGCTCTAGACGCATCACAGGTCCAACACCACCTTCGTGGGGTCGCTGGCGGCGGCCTTCTTGCCCCCCCGCCCCGCTTCCTCGGCTTCTTCTTGCCCGCGTCCACCTGCACCGTGCGGACGTCGTCCCCCGCCACGGACGCGTCGTCGTACGCGCTCTCGCCCCCGTCGTCGATGATCTGCACCACACTGTCCCTCTGCGGGCTGGGCGGCATGGCCTCCTGCACCACCCTGTCCATGTTCACGGGGGGGCCACGTCCGGCCTGTACAGCATGGGCCCGCGCATCACGTACCCGCCACTCCCCCTCCGCCCCCCGCGCCGTCGTCGCTCTCACGCGGAGGAGGAGGAGGAGCCTGCTGCCCCCCCCGGCGGCCTCCTGCTTCTGTATCATCATCTTCACGATGCTCTTCATCAGCTCGGGGTCCGTCTTGGCGATCTCGGTCATGGAGGGCAGCCCAGAACTGGCGAACGAAGCGGACATATGGAACATCATCGCCGACCCGCCCAGCATCAGCATCAGCTCCATCTCCGGCGGCATCGACACGCGGTGCCGGTGCTTGTCGTACAGCCGCTCGAACACCCCGTCGTAATCCGTGACGTTCGCCAGTATGCTCTCCGACCACCCGTCCAGCTTGAGGCCTATCGGGTCGTACCGGTTGTTGAAGAACTGCATCGCGGACGTGGTGGCCACCAGCATCTGCCGCATCGTGTTGATGGCGTTCTTGGTCTCGATCGAGCGCGCCACCTTGTCGCACTCGAACCGCATCTCGTCGATGTCCGCGCGCATGTCGAAATTGGGAACGGCGAACCCCTTGTCCTTGTACCTGTGCAGCTTGTGCAGGAGGTCCAGCTTCTCCGCGTGGACCTCCTGCGGGCTCTTTCTGGGCATCATGGCCTCGTCGTCGATCACGTCCTCGCCGTAATGCAGATCGTCCTCGTACCCCTCGTCGTCGCCGTACCCGTCGTAGTCGCCGTACTGGTCGAATTGGAACCCCTTCTCCATCGGCTGATGAGCCGGCGGGGGAGCCGAGAACATCGACTTGGTCTTCTTCGGGTTGGCCAGCATGTCGAACATGTCCTCCTTGCTCGATTTATTCCTCCCACCCCCCTTCTTGTCCTTGTGCTTGCTCTTTTTAGAGTGCAGCGGCACCGCGCCGACGGGGCCGGGCCACTCGCCGCCGTCGTCGTCCACTATGTCCACGTTGTCCATCGCGCCTCCTCGCACCATGGGGGCGTTTATTCTAGATCCACCACCCGCGCCGTCGTCCGCGTCCTCTATATCCACGGGCAGGAGTTTTGTCGACATCTGCTACTATGCGTCGTGATTTGAACTCGACCGGAAGCGCACGGCTGGACACAAATAGATCTTGAGTTGGATCAATTCGTATATTCATAACTCAGTGGTTAGCAATCACATCCTCCCGCCCCTTTGCAAACGCAGACAGAACTTCCTGTTCCAACCAATCAACTCAAATAACACGTGCAGGATAGCCGCAGACACACCGACTTGTAGCAAAATACCAGTGTGTGACATTGCCATCCTCGAGTTTTGCTGCATGTGCACCGAATGAACGAGAGTCATAATGCCGGCCATAGCCGCCGCAACAATCGCGGATTCTACAAGAACTGCGCCGAACTGGGACATGGAATCGATCTAGGATAAACGTAACATTTATATTCAGTTCACCATCATTTCGCTCGAGTCGTAGGGAGATGACTCGTTCAATTCGTGAGCTATTCTAATGCGGCCACGTGGCCCTCGCGCACGCCCACGCTAGCCAACCATGCACGGCGGCCACGACGCACGACCGCACCGCCCCCGCCGACGTCTCTGCCAGATTTCTCATCCGATTCCCAGTCGCGCGGATCCTGCCGCTGAACTGGGGGTCCTCGTCTGACCCGTGCGCCGGGGTAAGGTAGTGAATCACATAGGGCATGGTTTGTAGCCGAATATTGTTATCAGACAAACATTTCGATATGTGAGCGCATATAAGGACAGTCTTTACTCCCACGACAGCATCCTCCTTCAATCCGTCATAAACTCCCCCGTCACCGTGCCGGGGTGCGCGGGGGCGAACCCGGGGGGCACGCCGTTGTCGATCAGCATGTAGTACGTCATGAACGCCTCCAACCACGCGAGCCGCTGTTTCCGCGCCGGGTCGGGGGACTTGTCGCTGCCGGACTCGGCCCGCACCATCCGGATGCAGGTGTCCGCGGTGGTGGTGCCGGCGTGGACGTCCAGCACGCGCAACTGGCGAACGTACGTCCTCCACTGCGGGACGTAATCCGTCGCCACGATGGAGAGCGTCTCCGCGTCGGCCGCCTCCCCTCCCGCGATGTCCACCATGCTCGCGACCAGGTCCGTGGAGATCCTGTCCAGTCCCACCAGCAGCGACTCGTGGTCGCGCATGGCCTTCACCACTTCCGGGTGATGGTAGATGTACAGCGTGGAGTGGCGCTGGAACCCCAGCCTCCGCACCTGTCTGTCCAGCCTCCACAGGTCCCCCGGCGAGAACGGGAACCGGGTCTGCGGGTCCTCGAACCGCCCGGACGCGATGATGTACTCCGCCAGCCGCACCGCGTCAAACCCCACTACCTGCCGCGTGGGGCGCACGAACTTGAACACCCTCTCCTTTGACGGCAAATCCTCCATCGTGATGGGGTCCTCCTTGTTGGACACCCTCATCGATAGGTGGGCGGCGATCGTCCTCTTGGCGCGGGCGTAGGGCAGCACCGTCCGCCTCACCCACCGCTGGATGCGGATGGCCTGCTGGTTGCAATACACCGCGCACTCCAACTCCCGGCGTGTGGCGTCCCGGAACGGACGCAGCCCCTGCATGAGCGCTATCCTCCTCAGCGTATCGCGCTTGGTTTTGCCGTAGTAGTTGGTGGGGATGGCGGACGCTGCCCGGACGCTGAGACGGACGTCCTTGACGTCCGCGGCCACGCGAAACGTCTTCATTCCTACTGGTACGTCCAGACAATCCGCGCGCGGATGTACCCACACCGCCCGTGTGGTGAGAAGCCGCCGTTCGGTCGCCGGCCCCGGTATTAAGTGTAGTCTATGCTGTAGTAGTCTAGGCTTTCGTATATGCGGTCTTGATAATCTACAAACTTCTTAAAGAACCTATGAGTGATGAGGACGGTCCGATAGTCGTGGAAAGGGCACCTGGTCTCACAGACTTTCTGTACCCATGGGGTGAGAAATGCACCACCATTTTTTCGGGGGATGCGTGCCCAATATTGGAGGAGGGCGACGACCAGTTCGATTTTGTGACGTCGTCCATCCACCGTCTCTGTTGCAATAGGGGTTGCGACAAAATCACCAGGAAGGGTGGCATGAAAAAGTGCGCAAATTGCAAAAAAGCATATTACTGCTCGAAAACGTGCCAAACAGAGGCATGGCCGTTTCATAAGATTGGATGTGCTCGTTTAAGAGACGGATGGTGTGAAACGCAGTAAGCTCGGGAGCGGGTGGCGCGCTTATCTCAAGGGATAACATTTCTCCGCCTCTAGTAAACGATCATGGCATCCCAAGGGGTTGTGATGTACCTGCAGCCCTCGCGCGAGGTGCCAGGGGATGACCCGTTTGCGAACAAGATGCGAGTGACGCCCGATGGCATGATTTCGAAGGTAGACGTCGTCAAGGTTGTATGCTTCATGAACCCGGATGGCACGTTTACGGACAATGCAAACACTAATGCATCTCAATACCTGTCGAGGGTCAAGAGAGATTTCCCGGAAGATGACACAGGGTGTGTCATCTGGAAATTTCCAGGTGCCAGGCAGCGAGACACTCCTGTCACCGACAGAGCCGGCATCATCAAACTCATCCAGCTGCTGCCCGGCAAGAGGGCCGCGTCATTCCGCGACAAGCTGGCGACGCTGTTCGAGCGGTACCTCGACGCCGACCGGTCGCTGGCCGACGAGATTTACGCCCGCGCCGACGCCAGGGATGCTCAACTGACAGACGACAAGCGCGTCAAGAGCTGCGAAAGCACTAAGGCTCACATGGCCGCCGTGAAGGAGAGCGGCGCCCCCTATCTGGCGTCCAACCCGGCCAGTGTGTACGCGCACATCAACGAGACCCAAAACGTTACCGTGACAGGCATGCACACTCGCGACATACGCGAATTGCACAAGATGAAGAAGAGCGACGCCACTCGTGACTACTTCACCGAAGTGCTCAGCAGTGGGATCGACTTGATGAATGTGCTCAACAAGAGGGCGATAGAAAAGGGTGGCAATCCCATTACCAGCATTGATTCTATCGGAAAAGAGTTGTTCCCGGTGTTTGAGCGCCTTAAGATGCACGAGGAAGCCAGTGCACCGCAGCCCAGGTCGTTCGCGCTGGCCAACAAGAGCAAAAGAGAAGAATACAACGCTCGACAGCGACTGGTATTGGAAACCCCAGCAAGGAAGCGTGTTTGTTCGTAATAATGAGGCCCGTATGAATAAAGAGTCGTTTGCGTGACTAGGACCCGCGCATTTGTTTTTGATACTTATCCACGACCCGCTGAAGATGGTCAACCAATTTGGGATTTAGCCTCCCATCGCTCCCATAAACCGCTGGCCATCGGAGACGCCGTGTGATGAAACCCAGAGACATCCGGGGGCGTGGGGCAGGTGGCAAGGGGGCGCCCATTGGTGGGGGGGCAGGGGGGGGCGGGGCATCTGCCTTCTTCTTCTTCTTCTTCTTGGCGGTCTTTTTAGGTGCCGGCGCCGGGTTGCTCTGTACCTCCGGCTCTCCGTCGTCCCCCCCCCTCGTCAACTGTATTCATTCGCGCGGAAAGCTCATCCACCTTGTAAAGCACTTGTTTTGTGACGGGCCCGTCCGTTTGGCGTTGCGCGCACTTGGCTACCACTCTGGTGAGAGGGGCATGCATCCATATGCTTGTCCCGTTTGTCTTCTCATACGGAAGGAGACCGTAGGTTCTGTAGTAATAGTTCACTAGACTCAAGTTGTAGTGGATATTACACACCCATTTTCTCATTTCGTCCAACTGTTCATATTTGTTCAATTTCATCCGCGCCATCTGTTGAAACACTGCTTGTTTGGTTTCTGGGAATTTGTCGAGCTCCTTCACGAGTTTCTCGTGCGTTAAGCCCGCATAGGGGGTTTCATCTCTGCACACGCCGTGACTTGCCTGCAAAACAAGCCTAGGTTTCGGCGACTCTTTCATTAGCGGACTTAGCTTGTTGATGGCGTAACAGACCATTCGCCGACCCACTCCGACGAACTTGTCTTTTTCTGGTCCAGGACAATCCCAAAACTCTTGTGGACGCACGTAAAACCAATTCAATTTAATGTAATTATCGCCACTGCCTGTGTGGATATTAAACTCCGCGTACGCCATGACATCTCCTCCCTCCACCTCTTCATCCCTAACCGCCTTCCGTATCTTCCTGGTGAGTGCCGACGTGTACCCGTCCGGGATGGGGATGCTGAGTTTCATGTATGATCTATTGTTAGTTTGCTCGTACAAACTAAAACGGTGACCGTCGATGACGGGCGGTGTGAAGCTAGTGACCTCTCTCCCGAGCGGTTTCGAATTCTTAACCATACTCGTGCAATACTCATGCAACATATATTTCTCTCGCCTATGTAAAAGACTCACGGCCGACCAGCGCAGGGGCGGTGGCAGTTACCGCGTGACAAAGGCTACCATCATCCGCGCGCCTCGGTTATAATAATATATAATCAGTCACTTGAGCATGCATGTCGTATCCAGTCGTGTCCTTAGAGCGCCTCATGCCTTCAGAGACCGAAGCGGGCACGGCGGAGGGGTTCTGGCTCAACCTCACCGGCTCTCTTCACAACGATTTTGAAAAGGGGACGCAAGGGTTCATAGACAAGTTGGGGCGCTACTGCCTCGTTTTCAACGCGTATGACGAAACGTTGGAAGACTGTCACATGAACCGCATAATTGACATGCTTTTCCACAAGAAGGTGCCATTCAGCGTCGAGTTCTACCGCGGACCGAAGTGCGCGAGTGGCGCGAGTCCCCTTACTTGGAGGCGTTGGGATTCATACATCGACATCCGCCGCCCTGAAGTGCGCGTGATACGGGCTCACCTGGAAAGGCCGTACAAGGATCCCGAGTTCTACAAGTCCGTTCCGCCCCTCGACCAACTGCAGATAGGGCCGTACTCGTTCCCTCCCGCGTACCGTCGCCTCATTCACGACTATTGCAAGGACTTCACCGTCTACGAGCTCATAGGAACTTACAACGGGGAGAACAAGAACCTGCCATCCCACAAGTCATGGAGCGAGTCTGTGCGCCTCGGGCGTGACATAAATGACGACTGTCTCTAACGATGACAGCCGCCCGTTTCGTCCCCATCCCCGTCCCCACCCCCATCCCCATCCCCATCCCCATCCCTGTGCCCGTGCCGAGGCCGAGACCGCGGCCCAGACCCAGGTCGAGGGGGCGGAGATCTAGGCGCCACCCGCTCCGGTCTCAAAGTTACGCGGCCGTGGTCGGGGCCGTCGCCTCCGACACCGTCGCCTCCACCACCTCGGCCACCGGCCGGCTAGAGAAGTGAGCCGACCCGCCCGTCATGAGCATGGAATAGGACAAACTGGCACCCCCGGATGTCCAGAAACCCTTCCAGATCTTCCACGGCAGCGTGTCGTAGGCGTAGGCCTTGTCGCGGAAGTTCCTGTACAGCACGTAGGCGAGCCCGCTGAGACCCAGAATCCACGAGATGGACACGGTCGACCGGATGTTTGCCTTCAGGCGAAACTTCTCCCGCTTAACCCGCACCCAGGTGGCGATCACGTGCGCCAAACCGATCAGCAGGCCGACCTTGAAGAGGTTCTTAAAATCGTACATAAACATACCCATCGCGAGTGATATAGAACCTACCTCCGTTTTTTTTTTGCGACCGAGGCCGGACAGCCGCGACGGGGAAAGAGCCGGGTTAACGCGAGAGGCTGGACAGGACCTCGCGACGGTTCTCGGCGGTGTTCGCGAGGCCGCGCTCCCTCATCAAACCGTCCAACTGTCTCTTTGCCTCCACCATCGCGTCACTCAGCGAGCCACCGGTCTCCGCGTGCACCTTCTTCACGAACTTGGCCCACGGGTTCTGCGCCCCTATCTCGCTCTTGGCCTTCGAAACAACCCGGCCGTCCTTCCTCCGCACCAGGTCGCCGCTCGTAAGCCCTCCGCTCGTCCTGGTCGCCCTGCCATTCATGACGTCAGCTTTGCTCCCGACAGGCATCCGTATTGCGTATACAACTAACCGATATTTTTTAATCAGGAACGTTTACGCTTACCCGCGAGTCCCCGCCTACCAGGCATGACGGCGGTCTTGGCGGCTCTCATGACCCAATCGACGATGGCGTCCGGCCCTCTATAAAGGATGCCCGCGCCTTGTTCTCTCAGTCGGCGCAGTTTATCCAGAGCCACTAGCCACGCCCGCCGCAGGTTCTGCTCCACCGCATTGGTCTCCCGGAGATCTCTCCTGTACTGATCAGGGGGGACATCGCCCTTCGCCGACACCTTCGCCTTCGACAATGCCTCCAACGCCCCGCCGAAACGATACGACAGCATCCCCGATGCGGCGTGGTAATTATGCTCCATGGCCGGCGTCAGCACCGCAGCGGCTCGGGAGCGGTGTGCGCGGTGCACCGTACGAGCGCGTCGTGGGGTGCGCGTTTTCTTTGCCGCCATGTTATAGTACATGCGTGTGTTTTTATATTCCGCAAATATATGTTTACTAAGCCGGATGGATCATTTGCAGTGATTACCTGGTGGCATGGCGCGCTTATCTCAGTGGATAACATTTCTCCGCCACAAGTAAACAGTCATGGCATCCCAGGCACTTGTGAGGTATCTGCAGCCTTCGCGCGATGTGCCGGGGGAAGACCCATTCGCGAACAAGATACGAGTGACGCCTGATGGCAAGATATCGGTTTTGGACGTGATCAAAGTGATGATGTTCATGAACAGCGACGGCACATTCTACAAAGGAGCGAGTGGACATGCCAGCGAACGCCTCGCCAATCTATGCTCGGACCATGAAGAGGTGACCGATATTATGGATCACTTCAAGTTTCCTGGTCCTGGTCAGCGAGACACCCCTGTCAGTGGGCGACGGGAAATTATCAAGATCATACAGCTCCTGCCCGGCAAGAAGGCCGCCGCCTTCCGCCACCACATGGCAGTGCTGTTGGAGAGGTACCTCGACGCCGACCCGGCGCTCATCCAGGACCTGCACGACCGGTACCGCGACAGGACCGGCGAGGAGTTCGTGCCTCTCCCTCGCCAGCAAGTGCTGGAGGCCCCTCGCATCAAGAGCTGCGAGAAGACAAAGCTGGACATGCGCGCCATCAAGGAGAGCAGCGCCAAGCCGGTGCCCGCTCGAGTGTACGCCGCCGTCAACAACAGTTCCAACAAGCTGGCGACGGGCTACGATCAAACGGCAGACTACCGCAAGGACCAGGGGCTCACGAAGAAGAGCCAGGCCACTCGCGACACCTTCACGGACGGGATGTGCGGTCTGTCGATATTCTTCCACGAGCAGCACAAGGCCATGGTGTCTAAGGGGGGCGACCCCGAGAAGTCGGCCCTCTCCATAGTGGATATGCTGGCACCCGGGCTAGAAAAGCTGGGTCACTACAAGGAGGCTCGCGAGTACCGCGGCCCCGAGTTTGCGGCAAACAACAAACGACTAATGCTTGAGAACCAGGTGTGGAACAGGGACAAGAGGATAAAAGCGTAATTGCAATCATAATAATGATAATGGACAACCTTGAAACGGTGGCGCGCTTATCTGGAGCGATACAATTTCTACAACAACAATAAATCAATCATGGCCTCCAATGCAGTTGTGAGGTATTTGCAACCCTTGCGCGATGGGTCTGGTGAGCAGGATCCATTTGCTGGCAAGATTCGCGTGACCCCGGATGGCAAGATTTCGGTTATTGATGCTATCAAGTGCATGATATTTATGAAGCCGGATGGATCGTTCACAACTAATTCATTCAGACACGCAAGCGAGGCCTTCAAAAAACTGTGCTCGGCCCATGAAGAAGTGTACGATGGCATCGTACACTTCCGTTTCACCGGCCAAGGGCAACGAGAGACGCCTGTCACTGACCGACAGGGAATCATAAAGATAATCCAGGTCCTACCCGGCAAGAAGGCCGCCGCCTTTCGCCAGTCAGTGGCTGTGCTATTGGAGAGATACCTGGACGCGGACCCGGCTCTAATTCAAGAGTTGTTGGATAGGTATCGCGACAATACCGGCGAGGAGTTTGTGCCTCTCCCTCGCCAGCAAGTGTCGGAGGCCCCTCGCATCAAGAGCTGCGAGAGTAATAAGCTAGACATGCGCGCCATCAAGGAGAGCAGCGCCAAGCCCGTGCCGTCCAGGGTGTACGCCATCGTCAACAACGCGGCCAACAAGCTGGTGACCGGCTACGAGCAGACCGCCGACTACAGGAAGGACCAGGGGCTCACGAAGAAGAGCCAGGCCACTCGCGACACGTTCACAGACCCCATGTGCGCATTGACCGAATTCTTCCATTTGCGGCACCAAGAGGAGGTACTTGCCGGGAAAGACCCCGAGAAGACGGCGCTGGTCATGGTGGAGGCATTGGCACCGGGGCTGGAAAAGCTGGGTCACTACAATAAGGCTCGCGAGTACCGCGGCCCCGAGTTTGCGGCAAACAACAAACGACTCATGCTTGAGAACCAGGCGTGGAACAGGGACAAGAGGATAAAATCGTAATCTCATTCAATTATATATAACGTTAATGTACTAATCTTAATGGGTTCATACCAATGCACGGTCATTACAAACAGTGGGACGAGGTGCAGACGGCGGGGGGCGGCCGGGCACACAAGTGCACCCAACACGCGACCAGAAACAGGAAAAACACCCACACATGGCCCTCCGCCTGCTGCGGGCACGGCAACCGGGCGAAGAAAGTCCTTCCCGTTATCCCCCCGGAAGCACGGGACGTCGAGTATTCCGCGCGACTGGCCAGGTTCCAGGATGCCCTGCGCGTCGTGCGCCAGCCGCTAGGGGCCGGTATAGGCCCTCTGCGGGCGACGGCTATCCGACAACGGAACCGAGCGAATCTTGTGGCCGCGTCCAACGACCTCCTGTCTACAGCGCGCGCCGCGGGGGTCCCCGTGCAGGTCGTCGCCGCCGCCATCAACGCGGCTCCTCCACCCCCTCCTCCACCCCCGCCCGCGCCTGCACCTGCGCCTGCACCTGCGCCGGGCCACAACGCCGGTCAGAGGCGAATCAACAGACGGCGCGCGCGCAGGCACTGAGGTGCGTCAGTGGCTCATGGTCGCCACCAAAAGGGCGATCACGACGACGGCAAACACGACCGGGACGACCAGCTCCGGCCTGGACACCAATGGGGGGGCAAACACAACGGGGGCGGTGGGGTCCAGATGCTCCGTCCTTTTCAAATCGCCCAGGCCCTCCTGTACGGGAGCAACGTTCTCTATGCTAGATGTGGACATGCTTTATCCACGTTACAGTAAACCAAAGTTTATTTATTGTTTACCAATGTAGGATTTGGTTTCTCAACCCTTGGATGCTATCTTCGCGTTTGCCAAATCCGTCTTGGCGGCGGCCAGCTGGGTCCTGAGATTGTCGATGCTGGCCTTGTGGTTGGTAAGGGCCAGCTCCATCAATTTCAAGGCGTCGTCCCTCTCCGAAACGACCCTCTTCAGGTCATTGACCTGGCTGGCAAGCTTGTTCCTCGCCCTTTCGTGTCTCTTTCGGGTGGCATCCCTTTCCTTCTTGTGCTTTGTGATCACCCCCTCGATCTTGTCTCTCATGTCCGCGAATTGGGAGTGAACAGTGGTCACAAACTCCCTTGGGACAAAAACCCTGGATGGGAGAGGCCCTTCGTTCAATCGGACAACTCGATTCCCCACTTCATGTGAGGGGTCTAGCACCTTAACACATTGCGACGGTGGCATGTTTTCCTTGTCAGAATCGCTGCCATCAGAGCTGCCCCCACCATCAGAACTGCTTGTGTTCTCCATCGCCGACTTCGGGCGGATTGCGGGCGAAATGGCTCTCTCACAGTTGCTGGTCTCTTTGTCCACCATATGGCCAGGCCTGTGCATGGGGCATCCAAGATCTGTGACGTGGCATACCAGAGATCTGTGACGTGGCAAGTGACGGGGCAGATCCGAGATCTCTGATGTGGCAGATCTCTGATGTGGCATGCAGATCTCTGATGTGGCAGTGGCAGATCCGAGATCTCTGATGTGCCAGATCTCTGATGTGGCAGATCCGAGATCTCTGATGTGGCATATGATGTGGCAGATCCAAGATCTCTACAGATCACAGATCCACTGGCCAAGTGCCATCATAAGTGTGTTGCCAACCCTCCCCAGACACACCAAACCACCAGCGCCCAGCCATCCGAAATCCCAGTCCACCACCCATCATTCCTAGTCCCCGAAAGCCATTCCTTTTTCGCCCGAGTGCCCATTCTAAAGCCCGAGGCTCCATAAAGGTGACATTTACAGTACATTTTCGCATCAGAAATCATGCCCGCCGAACATTTCCATGGCGCCTGTCTGGGTTTGCCGGAGGCTCACTACATCTACAACCCGGAGACCGGGGAAAAGCTTTTCAAGAACGTGACGAACGTGCAGTTCGCGGAGGACTGGAAGAAGCAGAACCCTGGAAAGGATCCTCACCCCCCCACCATCAGGTGCGAGAGTTGCAACGAGCTCAGGTTCATATCCGCCTACACCTGCGGCCCCATGGTCAGGCAGGCGGACGTCTGCGACCAGTGCCACGAGGCCGTCCGCAAGTACACCCTCAAGAAGAGGCTGGACATCGAGGCGCTGGCCAAGAAGGCGGTTAAGAAGTACACGGCCAAGGAGGTCCGCATCATCCCTCCGTGCGGCAGGGGCGACAGGAAGTTCGAGGAGGCCATCTGGCAGGCGGAGCACGAGGCGCACGGGGACGAGGGCATGGACAGCATCGAGGTGTGCATCCTGTGCCATCAAGTTTCGTTTAAGTGGCCAGCCGGAGCGGCTGCTTAGGTTTTAGCGGACAAGTGTTCGAAGCGCGTCATTGGTGAATTACTAGGGAACTTGGGTTTCCCCGCGAAACTCCAACCGCACGTTCAGATTTCCAAATCTCAAGTAAAGTTCGGCGCAACTTTCTGAACGGGGGCAGTTGACGAGCAGCATTCCTCCGGACGAATGAATTGCGTTCCATACTTGCGCAAAATTTTGAAAGGTAGCTTGCGTGCAGCCCTACTAAAATTTGCGCGCACGTTCAGATTTCCAAATCTCAAGTAAATTTCGGCGGAACATTCTGAACGGGGGTAGTTGGCGGGCAGCGTTCCTCCAGACGAATGAAATGCGTTCCATACTAGCGCAAAATTTTGAAAGGTAGCTTGCGTGCAGCCCTACTAAAATTTGCGCGAAGTGTGGGACTGAAAATTCGTAACGGAAACTGTTTGGTAGTTGCCGTCACTTCCTCTTGTGCAAACGTGTGGGAGTGAAAATTCGTAACGGAAACTTTTTGGTAGTTGCCGTCACTTCATTTTGCGCGAGTGTTGGGCTGAAAATTCGTAACGGAAACTTTTTGGTAGTTGGCGTCACTTCCTTTGGTTCGACTGAAAATTCGCTGAAATTCGCTGAATTCGTACCGTAGCCTAATTTTTAGTACCTCGAAGTGACGGGGCACCTAAAAATTTGCCCACAAGTACACTTGGCAGCGCGCTCACTGGGAAAAATTGTACAGCCGCTCCGGCGGGCCACTTGAACGAATTGTAATGCGACCAGAGACTGGAGAACGTGTACTCTCCCAAGGTGGACATGGACACGGCCCCGCACTTCCACATGGGCGGCGTCTGCGACGGCTGCATGATGACCGTGCTGGTCGAGCAGGAGAGCCCCGACGACATCGACTTCCCCCTGTGCCTCCACGAGGACCGCCGCAAGGAGCACGTGGCCAGGCTGCAGTTCCCCTACTTCGTCTTCAACCCCCACCTGACCGCCATAGCCCACGTGGCCAGCGTGCGGTCTGTGGGCGAGATCACCATCTTCCGCGCCCACAACGCCAAGTGCATCGTCGTCGAGAAGGCCACGGGGGAGCTCGCTGCCCTGGAGGGCGGCGCAAGGAAGCGCAAGGGTGCGGACGCCTCTCCCGAGACGGAGGTGGTGTGCGTGGACAACGTCCCGCAGCCCAGGCGCAGGATTGGTCTCAGGTCCTGAGCGGTCGATAGCGCCTTTCTCTCACTCAGCAGTTGTTTGAAGCGTGACAGGCAGCTAATTGAGTACTGTCCCTCACCGCGTTTTATGTACAGCGCACCCTTAAGGGGCGCGACTAGGTGATAAACGTGCTATTATTTATTTTTTAATGAATATATATTTTCACCTCCTCGTGCGCGATCGCCCCCTCACCCTGCGCGCCCCCGTTGTGTGTCCGCCCCGCTTAGGCAGCACGCGGGCGCCGGTGTACATCGGCACGTACATAGGCACGTACCCCGCTCTCTTGGTGAACCTGTCCTCGTAATCGTCGTCATCCTCGCTGTTTTCGTAAATGGCGGGCATGCCTTCCGCTTCGAAATATTCATCCTCGTCGACGTCCCATCCGTCGCCTGAGTCGGCAGCAGGGGCAGCAGCTTCCTCCAAAGCGGCACGAGCAGCTTCCTCGGCTTTCTCGGCATCCTCGGCAGCCCTGGCGCGCCCCCAGCGACCCCCTGTAACCCTCTCCAACAGCCCGCGCCTAGGGGGTGCAGCTGCAGCTGCCCTGTCCCGGGCCCGGGCCAGCGCAGTCGCGGAGAGTTCAGCAGCAGCAGCCTGCACGCGCGCGTCACGTTCAGCTTGGGCGGCTGCCACCGGGTCCTCCACCGCCCCCCACCTGCCAAGGAGCCTCCACCCTCCCGTCGCCCTGACCCCGTGCGCCCGCCCCCCGCGCCTAGGCGCGCCCCGCCCCCGCCCCCTCCTCCCGCCCCCGTGGTGCGGGCACGCGCTCCTGCCGCCCCACGTCTGCCACCCGCACCGGCCGCCCTTGCCCGTCAACGCACCGCAACGATCGGACGATACCGCCATCGCGCGAAACACGTATACAAAAAAGCGCACATAATTTTAAAACGCGCGCGCACAGCACCGCTCGAACGCTCTCAACACGGCCCCGCTTTGGATAGCCTTCTACCGACCAAAAAAGAGAAGACTATCCAACAAACCCCCCGCCAACACCGGCCCGTCCATCCGTCACCAGGAAAAAAAAGAGAAGACTATCCAAACTCACCCCCTCTCAAACCCCGCTCGACCACCGAACAAATTTAAGACGGCCTCTCCCGCCATTCTCGCCATTCGGTCGTGGATAGCCTTCTCTTGGATAGCCTTCTTTTTGCACCACCGGCCAAACTATTACTCCCCATATACCCTACGCCCTATACCCTATACCCCCCCTGAAAATTTTCCTTATGCCATAAAATACTTCCCTTTCATACCCAAAAAGAAGACTACCAAAAGAAGACTATCCAAACTCCCCCCCTCTTAAACCCCGCCCGACCATCGAACAAATTTAAGACGCCCCCTCCCGACATTCTCGACCATCGGTCGTGGATAGCCTTCTCGTCGACAAAAAAAACGGCACGCGCCGAGAACCCTCTCTCGACCAAGATCGTGGATAGACTTCTCCAAAAACACGGAGAGAAGAACATCCAACCTCTCCAGCCTCTGCCGACACCCGACACGCCACGCCCTGCCACGTCCCGCCACGTACTGCCACGACCTGCCGCGTCCCGCCACGAACGACGATAACGACGCTAACGACGCTCAAAGCACGCGCAGGAACGAGGGGTAGCCCTCGCGAAGCCTAGCAAGGGTTGTGGAGGTGCCGCGACCGCCTGAAAGGCGTGGTTCGCACTTAGACTAGCCCGGGCCGACCCGACCCCCTGTCGGCCCCCTGTCAGCCCGCTTTTCAAAGTATGACAGCTGGCACTCTAATGCTGGCACACTAGCAGAAAAAAGTGTAGGTGTGATATAGGTATCATGCCAGTAAAACGAATGTTCCCGGCTGGCGACCCGCCTGGCCGTCATCATCTAGGCGTGATCAACCAATTCAACCGCAACCTGTACGAGCGCCGGCTTGAAGCCATGCGCAGGAATATGCGCGTCGTTGAACGGCAAAGAGCAATCGAGGCCGAAATGGCCGCCCAGGCCCAGGCCCAGGCCATAGCCCAAGCAGCGGCCGGCCAGCTGCAGTGGGTGGTGGAGGTGCACGAGCAGCAACAACACCGCGCGCGACGTGTACGGCGGACCAAGAGGCGCCGGGGGGGAAGCGCTAGGGCCCGCTAGCCCGGCCCGACCCGACCCCTTGTAAAGCTGGCACTATAATGCTGGCAAAAAAAAAAGTGTAGGTAGGGTATAAGTATCATGCCAGTACAACGAAGGTTCGAATCGGGTGTCGACCGGCCTGGCAGCTATCTTGCGTACCGCCGGGCGGTCAACGCGCCACCTTACTACCGCGACCCGTACGAGCGTAGACTCGAAGCCATGCGCAGGAATTTGCAATATGGTGGCATTGAACGGCCAAGAGACCTGCGGTACGGCGTTATCGCCGTGCTCGGGGACCAGGCCATGGCCTGGGTAAGAGCCCAGGAAGCGGCGGACCAGGCCGCACGGCGGGTGGTGCACGAGCAGCAACAACACCGCACGCGACGACGTGTACGGCGCACCAGGAGGCGCCGGGGGGGAAGCGCTAGGGCCCGTGACCCTTGCAAATTTGTCCCTTGCAATAGATATAGACGATGGAAGAGGGCACGTCCCCACCCGGGTCCACGCACGTACCGCGCCGAAAAATGAAGGCGGACGGCACGTACTATACCCCGCCCCCGCCCACCCCTGTACCCCTGTATATCAGGGCATTGGAGTACTTTATGAAGTCCCCGCTGGGGGCCCTAGTCCGGTTTCTGGTGACGTACGGGGTAGAGGGAGAAGGGTTTGTACCGGCCTACGAGGCGGTGTTCAGACTGTACGCGTTGATGGCCGTGACCCTCGCGTTCTTCGTGTATTTCCTGGTCAAGATGTGGCGTCGCCCCGTCACGCTGGACTTCACCCCGGCCGTGGCGGCCGTAAAGAGGCTCCCCGCTCCAAGCAGCGGGCCGACAGTGGGCTGAGTAATTATCCATCGCAGTATTATCCATCTCCATGTTCATGCTATTGCTCGTGATCATCCTGCTGTTCGTGATCTTCATGATGCGTAACATGCCCGAACCCGCTACCCCCCCTCGGACCCCGGTGCAGCCGCCGTGGCGTACGAGGCCACCCCCAACCCGGAGCCGGACAGCACGGCCGCGGCCCCCGCGAACACGGTAGACCCCCGCGCGCCCGAGGAGAAGGCCGAGCGCGTGCGCTTCAAGGACGGGATACCCGGAATGGTCACCAACGTGCAGACGATGGTCGTGGACAGCATGAACCCGCTGTCCATGATGGGCAGCGGCCTGAGCATGTTCGGCATGATGCCCAACAAGATGAGCGACAAGCTCACCAAGGCGGGCGCCAAGACCACCAAGTTCGTGGTCGAGCACAACCCGTTCGGCGCGCTGTTCACCGCGTTCGGCAAGAAGAAGAGCGCGCGGTGCAAGGCCAAGAAGTTCTTCAGCGCGGGGTTCGCCAAGTGCTAGCGCCGAGGGGCGGGAACGCCGGGAGAGCTTGGATGTTCTTCTCCCCCCCGTTTTTGAGAAGCCTATCCACGATCTCGCACGAAACGGGATTCTCACCCCCCGCCAGTTTTTTTGTCAAGGAGAAGCCTATCCAACAACATTGCTCGATAATGCCCGGAGAGGGCGTCTTAAATTTGTTCGACGGTCGAGCAGGGTTTAAGAGGGGGGGAATTTGGATAGTCTTCTTTTGGTAGTCTTCTTTTTGGAGAGAAAAAAAAAGTATTTTATGGCGTAAGGAAAATTTTCAGGGGGGTATATAGGCTATAGGGTATAGGCCTGGGGGGAATAATAGTTGTGGCCGGGCCCGAAAAAGAAGACTATCCAAGAGAAGCCTATCCACGAACATTGCCCGAGAACTGCGGGAGAGGGCGTCTTAAATTTACTCGACCCCCCACCAAGGGTTGTCAGGGGTCGAGTTTGGATAGTCTTCTCTTTTTTATCCTGGTGACGGAAGGATGGGCCGGGGTTGGCAGGGGTTGTATTGGATAGGCTTCTCTTTTTTGGGTCGGAGAAGGCTATCCAAGGCGGGGCCGTGTTGAGAGCCCCCGAAAAAAAATGTCCGCAGTGGTTAATGGATGCGGCCGCCACCCCCCCGTGGGCCGGCCTGCAGTGGTGGACGCCCCCCGCCAAGTGGGTGATGCGCGACGGGAAGATTGTGCTTGCCACCCCGGTCGATGTGCCCGCTGACGTGAGCAAAGACGAGCGATGACGTCAGCAAGTATACAGCACACCTACGTCCCGGCACACCCCGCCCCGGGGTTGTGGAAGGGCGGCGCTGTCCCCTGACCAGTGGTGGGTGACAGATGCCAGCACAAGAACCTCCTACACGCAAAAAGCCCCGATCACACACCGATTCAGGTGGTGACAGGGGCCAGTGGTGGGTGACAGATGCCAGCAAAGATACGCAAGATTCCAAACGACATCCCGCGCGCTTCGCGCTGCTGATGATGGTGACAGGCAGCGAAGAGGCATGCAACGTGCCACGTGTCCGATTTCTATTGGCTAAATGCAAAAAGCCCCCATCACACACCGATTCAGGTGGTGACAGGGGCCAGTGGGGTGACAGGTGCCAGCACAAGGGTCAAACTTTGAAAAATAATCACACGCCGAGCGGTGGTTACCAGGGGAGGTGTCAGAGTTTGACAGCATAAGGGCAAAAAAAATATCTAAAGTGACAGTATATAAGTACCTTCCAACAGGAAGAGCCCGGACTTTGACACCCGGTGTCAAAGTTTGACAAGGCCCCCCTGGTGGTGTCCCCGGCCAGGATCAGATGCGCATCTGATCCTGGCCGGGGACACCACCAGGGGGGCCTTGTCAAACTTTGACACCGGGTGTCAAAGTCCGGGCTCTTCCTGTTGGAAGGTACTTATATACTGTCACTTTAGATATTTTTTTTGCCCTTATGCTGTCAAACTCTGACACCTCCCCTGGTAACCACCGCTCGGCGTGTGATTATTTTTCAAAGTTTGACCCTTGTGCTGGCACCTGTCACCCCACTGGCCCCTGTCACCACCTGAATCGGTGTGTGATGGGGGCTTTTTGCATTTAGCCAATAGAAATCGGACACGTGGCACGTTGCATGCCTCTTCGCTGCCTGTCACCATCATCAGCAGCGCGAAGCGCGCGGGATGTCGTTTGGAATCTTGCGTATCTTTGCTGGCATCTGTCACCCACCACTGGCCCCTGTCACCACCTGAATCGGTGTGTGATCGGGGCTTTTTGCGTGTAGGAGGTTCTTGTGCTGGCATCTGTCACCCACCACTGGTCAGGGGACAGCGCCGCCCTTCCACAACCCCGGGGCGGGGTGTGCCGGGACGTAGGTGTGCTGTATACTTGCTGACGTCATCGCTCGTCTTTGCTCACGTCAGCGGGCACATCGACCGGGGTGGCAAGCACAATCTTCCCGTCGCGCATCACCCACTTGGCGGGGGGCGTCCACCACTGCAGGCCGGCCCACGGGGGGTGGCGGCCGCATCCATTAACCACTGCGGACATTTTTTTTCGGGGGCTCTCAACACGGCCCCGCCTTGGATAGCCTTCTCCGACCCAAAAAAGAGAAGCCTATCCAATACAACCCCTGCCAACCCCGGCCCATCCTTCCGTCACCAGGATAAAAAAGAGAAGACTATCCAAACTCGACCCCTGACAACCCTTGGTGGGGGGTCGAGTAAATTTAAGACGCCCTCTCCCGCAGTTCTCGGGCAATGTTCGTGGATAGGCTTCTCTTGGATAGTCTTCTTTTTCGGGCCCGGCCACAACTATTATTCCCCCCAGGCCTATACCCTGTAGCCTATATACCCCCCTGAAAATTTTCCTTACGCCATAAAATACTTTTTTTTTCTCTCCAAAAAGAAGACTACCAAAAGAAGACTATCCAAATTCCCCCCCTCTTAAACCCTGCTCGACCGTCGAACAAATTTAAGACGCCCTCTCCGGGCATTATCGAGCAATGTTGTTGGATAGGCTTCTCCTTGACAAAAAAACTGGCGGGGGGTGAGAATCCCGTTTCGTGCGAGATCGTGGATAGGCTTCTCAAAAACGGGGGGGAGAAGAACATCCAAGCTCTCCCGGCGTTCCCGCCCCTCGGCGCTAGCACTTGGCGAACCCCGCGCTGAAGAACTTCTTGGCCTTGCACCGCGCGCTCTTCTTCTTGCCGAACGCGGTGAACAGCGCGCCGAACGGGTTGTGCTCGACCACGAACTTGGTGGTCTTGGCGCCCGCCTTGGTGAGCTTGTCGCTCATCTTGTTGGGCATCATGCCGAACATGCTCAGGCCGCTGCCCATCATGGACAGCGGGTTCATGCTGTCCACGACCATCGTCTGCACGTTGGTGACCATTCCGGGTATCGCGTCCTTGAAGCGCACGCGCTCGGCCTTCTCCTCGGGCGCGCGGGGGTCTACCGTGTTCGCGGGGGCCGCGGCCGTGCTGTCCGGCTCCGGGTTGGGGGTGGCCTCGTACGCCACGGCGGCTGCACCGGGGTCCGAGGGGGGGTAGCGGGTTCGGGCATGTTACGCATCATGAAGATCACGAACAGCAGGATGATCACGAGCAATAGCATGAACATGGAGATGGATAATACTGCGATGGATAATTACTCAGCCCACTGTCGGCCCGCTGCTTGGAGCGGGGAGCCTCTTTACGGCCGCCACGGCCGGGGTGAAGTCCAGCGTGACGGGGCGACGCCACATCTTGACCAGGAAATACACGAAGAACGCGAGGGTCACGGCCATCAACGCGTACAGTCTGAACACCGCCTCGTAGGCCGGTACAAACCCTTCTCCCTCTACCCCGTACGTCACCAGAAACCGGACTAGGGCCCCCAGCGGGGACTTCATAAAGTACTCCAATGCCCTGATATACAGGGGTACAGGGGTGGGCGGGGGCGGGGTATAGTACGTGCCGTCCGCCTTCATTTTTCGGCGCGGTACGTGCGTGGACCCGGGTGGGGACGTGCCCTCTTCCATCGTCTATATCTATTGCAAGGGACAAATTTGCAAGGGTCACGGGCCCTAGCGCTTCCCCCCCGGCGCCTCCTGGTGCGCCGTACACGTCGTCGCGTGCGGTGTTGTTGCTGCTCGTGCACCACCCGCCGTGCGGCCTGGTCCGCCGCTTCCTGGGCTCTTACCCAGGCCATGGCCTGGTCCCCGAGCACGGCGATAACGCCGTACCGCAGGTCTCTTGGCCGTTCAATGCCACCATATTGCAAATTCCTGCGCATGGCTTCGAGTCTACGCTCGTACGGGTCGCGGTAGTAAGGTGGCGCGTTGACCGCCCGGCGGTACGCAAGATAGCTGCCAGGCCGGTCGACACCCGATTCGAACCTTCGTTGTACTGGCATGATACTTATACCCTACCTACACTTTTTTTTTTGCCAGCATTATAGTGCCAGCTTTACAAGGGGTCGGGTCGGGCCGGGCTAGCGGGCCCTAGCGCTTCCCCCCCGGCGCCTCTTGGTCCGCCGTACACGTCGCGCGCGGTGTTGTTGCTGCTCGTGCACCTCCACCACCCACTGCAGCTGGCCGGCCGCTGCTTGGGCTATGGCCTGGGCCTGGGCCTGGGCGGCCATTTCGGCCTCGATTGCTCTTTGCCGTTCAACGACGCGCATATTCCTGCGCATGGCTTCAAGCCGGCGCTCGTACAGGTTGCGGTTGAATTGGTTGATCACGCCTAGATGATGACGGCCAGGCGGGTCGCCAGCCGGGAACATTCGTTTTACTGGCATGATACCTATATCACACCTACACTTTTTTCTGCTAGTGTGCCAGCATTAGAGTGCCAGCTGTCATACTTTGAAAAGCGGGCTGACAGGGGGCCGACAGGGGGTCGGGTCGGCCCGGGCTAGCAGGGTGGCGGCTGGTCCCGCTCCCTCGGCTCCGCGGCAACACCACTTGGGCCCGGCAGCGATGCCTGCCCGCCCCATGGTGTTGACTGCAGATTACGACCCTCTACAGCCACCAATCTGTCGGTCACTTCCCGCATCTGCAGCGCCAGTTGCTGCTGCAACTGTTGCGACTGTTGCTGCATCTGCGCTTGCATCTGCGCGAACAGCGCCACCATACTCAGCGGCGCTTCTTGGTCGCGACTCTCACTTGCTGCGGGTACGGCGGGAGGGATCCCGCCACTCGACCCCGCAGCGGACGTGTCGGCTTCTGCTCCATTTGCATCCGCTATGGCTCGAGTCTGCGCTCGCGTCACTGGCATGCACCAACTGACCGATGGGCAAAACAAGAACCAACAAGCCTAGGTTTCGCTGATAAGAAGCAACAACCAAAGGCTTTATATCAGGCGTTAAGGTTGAACTGAATAACGACTCGACTAGCCTGCCAGAAAAAGACAAGAGCCAGCAAATTCTGGCTAGTTCTATTTTCTTAAAATCTATCTCAAGACACTTCCCTTACAAACTGTCAGCCAGGCCGTTCCCTGTACTGCTGATGGTTGATAAACACTAAAGCCAACGTCTTGGCTTCGAACAGAAGGAAGCAGACTACAGGTTAGTCTCTTCGAGTAACGAAAGGACGGCTCTCAGCGGAGGACACGGAACTGTCCCTCGTGCCTGATGACCACCTTATTGATCCCTTTGTGTGCCGTCGCGTGCCGCGTTTGACTATCCTTGCTGGGGCGTTAGCTAGACGCTCCAACTAATCTCATTGTGACAATGATGATGGTGCAAGACGATGCTTTTGCCTCCCCTGCTACAGAACGATGCTTTCACAACACACACTTTTCACAGTCTGATTATGAAGCCGCACATGCGGAATTGATTGAGAAAGTTAATACAATTACAACACGTTGATAGTCTCAATATCGATGCACTCCATGCTCACGAGCCCGCAGTTAGGCAGCGCTCCATGACATGCTACTGGCCTTGCTCCCAAGGAAAGGGAGAAACGCGAAGGCCACTAACGAGAAACTTGAAGAGACTACACTGTTAAAATCGAGTTCGAATTTTATTAAATGATAATTTTACGGTAATCAGGTTACAAACTCAGAGCCAAGCCCCCAGCTTAATTTACCAGCGCAACCATAGCCATTGCCAGCATAGCAGCAACAACCGTTGGACCGCCGCAACACAATGCTGGCTTTTGGATCATCATCGTCTGTCAGGCGGCTAGGCTAGCCTGCGGCGCTAGGCACCGACGCAAGCCTGGGAACGCATCTCCGTTACACATCTCCGTTACAACACACCAGCCGAGTACCGACCAATCGACACACACCAGTATCTCGCCACTTGTCACGCCAGCCGGCAGTACCCAGAATCCTAGTCCGCACCTCAGTACCGGACCAGTGCCGCACAGCCAAAGTCTAGGGCGTAACTCACGAGGCATAACGCACACAGCGTAACTTAAATCGTTGTGGATCACACAAGCCAAAATTCAGCCGAACCTCAAAACGGCTAAGTCCCAATGCGCCGAATTAACCCGAACGCCTCGAACCACAAAATGGCTAAGTACCGGCACACAATCATTAATTATTTCCATGTGACTGCGAGCTGAAACCTATAATATAACACCAGCCGCTTTTTCCCGAGCAGTCACACATCCCACCAATCATTATCTCACTCAGCTCGAGAGTAACCGACAGACACCTCACCAGGAAGCACTAACACAGGACGCTATGTACTAGGGGAGTCCGCACCCCTCACTTGGCGCCCATTCACGCCCTGGTAGTACAACCAGCATCTGTCAGTAAGTCAAGTAAGCAAGCGAGAATACAAGACTGATCAAAAGACCACCCTCGGCTCCAACACCAACCACACCCTGAACCCACGGACTTTCACACATCACCAACCACAGTCCCCGCCTCCGATCAGGTCCTCAACCCAGGACCATCCCATCAGGTACATCCCCACCAAGATAGAGTTATCCAACCGTACTGGGTCATCCTGAGATGGGCTCGATCCAGGGGTCATTCCCAGCCCACATGTAATGCGTCCCAACGCCTGCCAGCCTGAAATTCTCATGCCACATGGTCCATTGCCCAGATCTACATCAAACCCTCCAGCAGTCCTTGCAGATCCCCGAGAGAGCCCCCCATGACCATCCGCAGGAGGCGATACTGGTCGCGCGCCCCAGCGAACAGCTTGGTCAGCGCATCAGCCGGGTTGAGCTTCCCAGGTAGATGAAGCACGCTCACTGCGTATGACAGTTCCTTGAGTAGTAGGAAATCCAGGTCGCGCGTCCTGGACAGGCTGTTGAGAATGAAACTCACAAGCGGCTGACTGTCGGTATGCACAGTCGTGGTCAGTACCAAACGAGCATCCAGCCACTTGCCCATCCAGCGCAGAAATTGCTCTAGATACAGGGACGCCTTGATGCACTCACACACCCCGCGACACTCATTGGTATCCGATCCAACTGCCACCCTGCGGCACAACCTAGAGTACCACCCACAGAGCGAACCATTGCCCTTGGGGTTGGAGAGCACAAACAAGCCGCCCATGCGAGCTCTCGTCTTGGTGAGCTCCCTGCCCTCGCCAGACGTGTCAGCAAAGCAATGCAACACAATCGGCTGAGAAAGAGACAAACCAGAAAGTACTACACCCTGGCTCTCAGCAACATACTGCTTGATCACAGACGGAGAAACGAGAGCCAACACCTCATCCACAGTCCTACTTAACACCAGCAGGTCAGGCCCACACACCGCTGCCATCCAGCCGAGCTTGCCACGCAATCTGCTCCACAAACCCTTGGCGCACAACTCCTCCACATCGCGCATGAGCTCCTCCCTGTACTTGTCAGGAATACCCAAGTGCATCCGGTGCTTACCCGACACCACCCGCAGGGTTTGCACCACCCCGCAAAACACCCGTGGCGTCTGCGGCCCCAATTGCTGCAACTCACCCACTGGGAACCGCCGCCCAATGTCAGCATAGAATGCATGCAAGGCTGACCGCGAAGCAATGACACGCAAGTCATCCCCATGCAGTTGTACAAACATAGGACCAGACGGCATCCGCGCCACGAACAACGATGGGTCGTAGGGAGATACCTCAAACTCTGCGATCTCACCCAACGCACGCATGAGGGTTATCCTCCAAACAATCGACGCGCTCTGCAGACCCTCTATAGCCTTGCACAGACCCATGAACTCAGACGTGACCACCTCCTTCCAGAACGGCGGCGTCTGCACCACTAGAGGCGGAGTACCCTCCCACACCTCTTGCGCCACTTCCTCGCTAGAGTTAGGGAATGCGCGCTTGACATCAATGGACGCACACGCGTAGTCCTTGCCTTCGTCCAGAAAGCTAAGAAAAATCATGCTAACCATCCTGAACGTGTCCCATGCCATCCCTGGGGTGTAGAGCTCCTCCTTGGCCAGCGGGCTAGTACCTGCAAACTCTTGTGATACCGGCCTCACGTAGCAGATCTCCACACCTGCCTTCACCTTGTGGGACAGCACCATCTTCAGCGGAAGCACCCTAGCCCCCTTCGGCACCGTGTCAAGCGGTTCATACACCCCGTAGCCCTGCCACTCCTCAAGTGCCTTACGGAATGCACACCACCAGCTCGAGAACCCACTAGGCGTTGACATCTGCAGTACAAGCTCAGGGAATGTGATCGGGGAATGTGCGGCTATGTCCCTCTCAGTGATTCCTAGGCTGTTGGGATGCAGTAATGCAGGCATAACCAGGTCAGCAGCTGGCGGGAGATCAGCGCCCCACGCTACACCCTCCGTACCCGACAGTGCTGCTAGCCTAGCCACTGTGCTGCAAATGCGACTGAGAGGCTCGACTGACTTGTAAGACTGTAGCTCTATCGACCCGTGACCTACTCGGGTTAGCAATGAGCTCTGAATCCGCACATCAGGATGGTCCAGGAAAGGAAGTCCCAAAATGGCGGGTCCATCATACCCCTCGAGCACGCAAAACGGCGTCTCCTCCCCAAGATCGTCAGCATTACCTCACCCCGCACCGGCATCCTCACTAACCCGGAGAAGTCCTCCACATACCTCCACCTGGACGCAGTGCACGGCAGATGCCTGGCTACTCCCTCACCCAGCAAGCACACCACCGCGTCAGTGTCCACTTCCAATCGACAACTACCCAGCCCGTCCGAATACCAGTTGGCAAGCTTAGAGACCGCAGCCACCAGCTCACCTGGCTCACCTCTCTCCTCGACAGCCTCGCTGTCGTCCATGGGGCTATCGCCCTCACTCGGCAATATAGGCCCCGCGTCGGCCAACCCGCCAACGCCACCAGCCTGCTGCCCCGCACCTGCGGTCAATGCCCCAGCATCGCCGGCCCGTGCAACCCCACCTTCGGCTGGCTCACCCGCCTCACCGGACCGTGGTACCATCCCACCTTCGGCCACCCGCTCCTTGCCGGCCCGCGAGATGTTGCCCCCCAACTGCCGCTGCTCGCCCACCGTGGCAGCGCGTCGAGCTTCCTGCAGGCGCTCCACTAGGCGGGCTAGTACCGCGGCGCGCTGCTTCTCCTGGTCGTCAACGGCTGGGGCAACCCCCGAACCGCCCGACCCCACGCTAGCGGGACCGCCCTTGGAAGGTGGCAACCCAGCTTCCGGCGAAAGGGAGCGAGTAGGTTGATCAGGCCCACCCCCCTCCCTCACCCCCCCTGCAGCCCCGGGATCCCCCGCCTCACCCCCAGCCTGCACACTGGGGTCCCTAACACCTTCCTCAGCGGGTGGGTCTGGCGGCCCCAGCCCGTCATAGTAGGGGCGCAGGTGTTTCCACGCTAGCAGCTTGTCGTAGCAACTGTCCTCTAGCGCTACCGAAGCAAGCATGTGATCAGGATCGATCTCCTTGACCACACCGGGACCTCTCCATAGGCCCCGTTTTCCATGACTGCCCTCCGCGTAGGCCCAGACCCTGGCGTTCACGCACGGCACATAAACCTGTCCACGTCGCAGGTCCATCTTTACCATGCGCACGTAACGATCGCTCAAATAATCCCTGTACTCTTCCACAGCCTCAGGTGACAACAAGCCCATCTCCACTCCCTTAGGCGTGACTGCCACCTGCCCACCCAACACCTTGACCATTACACGGTTGTTGAGACATTGCTCTATCTCATTGCAGATCACCAGCCTCTCACGATACGAGCCTGTTCTCATCTTCTCCATGCATGCCATCACCTGCTTCGATGTCTGTATGTGGCGCTCGACAAGACCCTGGTGCTCGTGGTCAGCTACCCCAGCAAGTTCTATCTTCCCCACACCCGGCTCACCCACACAGCACTCAAACTGCTGATCGCACTCCAACACAGATGCCACACCAAACTTGGACCTGAGGAGACGCAATGCATCACACAAGTGCTCCTTCAGCTTGCGCTCAAGTGGCACCATGACCTTGTACCTGGAGAACCTGCCCACTGCAAGCACGTAGTCTCTGTCGTCATACATGAATACATCACACTGCACCACACCTCGCTCAAACTCTGGCCTACGTGCATGGAACTTGTGCGGTTTAGGTGCCCGCTCCTGACATTTGCGACACCTTAACCACACCTGCTTGCACATATCCACTAAGTCTGTGAACCCTAGCATGGCTGCCCACTCCTCACCCGCATGCCCATGCCCTAGTGCTTTGTGTAACCGTGTGGCCATGTTAAGTACACTGAGCGACCCGGCTGCCTCACCGCACGCCGCACCATTCACATGTGCTGAACTAGGGTCTGGTGAGGTACCACCTACCGGCGGCCCGCCCGCTGCGGTGTGCCCCCCTGCAGCGCCTCCAACCCACTCATTCCCCATCCCCTGAGACACTGCCCTTCCCCCTTCTGCAGCTGTCCCATGCTCCAGGTGGCCCCCCTTCTCCCTAGTGCCTGCTAGCACCGCCACCTGAGCACCCAGGTAGGGTGAGTACACCTGGGGGGTCGAGCTGGCCTCCCCTGCACCAGCCCGCATGCCAACCTCACCTAGTCACCTACGGCCACCGCCCTGGGCCGCTGGGCACAGGTGAGTGTCCCTCGCAAAGTGCCCTGGCTGCCCACACCTGTGACACACCGCTGGTGCTTGCGAGTTGGCGTTGCTGCGTGCCTGGAGAGTGTCCTTGTGCCTGTGATAGCAATTGGCTGCCATGTGTCCCGACTTCCCACACACAAAGCATGCCCCATGCACCGCCGGCTGTGCACGCTGCTGCTGCTGTTGCTGCTGCTGCTGCTGCTGCTGCTGCTGCGAGCGCTGTTGCTGCTGATACGGCGACGCAGCTGCAGGCTGTTGTGCATGCTGCTGCTGCTGCGGGTATGGCTGCTGTCTACCTTGCTGCCATCGCTTCCCAGGCATGCGCTGCGCTCGGCTGAAGCTGCCCTTATTGCCCCTACGCATCGGGCCCCCATTGCCCCGAGGCCCGCTGGGCCCCGCGCCGCTAGAGCCACCACCGCCCGCAATGGCGGCCACCTTGCCCCCATCCGGCGCTTTAGCAGCACCACCTTGGGCACCACCAGAAGAAGGAATGGAATTCACAGCGACAGGCGGTAATGCAGGGGAAATCAGACCCAGCTCATTGAGCTTACCTTGGGCCCGCAGTTGGGCCACCATGTCCCTCTCCTCACCCTCGACAATGCCCGTGATAACCTCAATCGCCTTATTGAGATCATCCTCGGCTTTCTCACGCTTGAGAGCTGCCATGGCATTCTGGAAATTAAGGTCCTTGGCATTGCGAACATAACGGTCCACCACCGCCAGTTCCACCACCGGAATGCCATCCTTTACACTCTCGTTTCTCGCATTTCTCAAAGCGAGAAGGTCGAGTGTGTAGGGACGCTTCGGCACCCAATTATAAATGCCAACATGACGAGACTTGGCAGATGCTTTCGATTCAAGAAGTGCTGCACGCAACCTACCTCCAATTGCAGCGCCCTCGATTTTCTCGTCACGGCAGGAGCGCAGGCAATTTACTAGAATGGCGTTGTCGGCTCTAAACATTCCGGCATCCCGGAATAGCCCATACAGATCCTCGGTTTTATCTGCATGATCCGCCACAAACGCCTCAAACCTGTCACAGAAATCCTCTACCAATGTCACTGCCGCATCAAGAGGAATTGTCCCGACTCGTGTTTTGCACAGCTCTATCAAATTCTTCTCATTTCTTAAATCCTTCCACCCAGTACGCTTTCTCGAATCCGTCTCTTCTTGTTCTTGATCCGACATTGCTACGTTTTTCCTTATTAATTAACCCCGTCCTAGTACATGTTAAAATCGAGTTCGAATTTTATTAAATGATAATTTTACGGTAATCAGGTTACAAACTCAGAGCCAAGCCCCCAGCTTAATTTACCAGCGCAACCATAGCCATTGCCAGCATAGCAGCAACAACCGTTGGACCGCCGCAACACAATGCTGGCTTTTGGATCATCATCGTCTGTCAGGCGGCTAGGCTAGCCTGCGGCGCTAGGCACCGACGCAAGCCTGGGAACGCATCTCCGTTACACATCTCCGTTACAACACACCAGCCGAGTACCGACCAATCGACACACACCAGTATCTCGCCACTTGTCACGCCAGCCGGCAGTACCCAGAATCCTAGTCCGCACCTCAGTACCGGACCAGTGCCGCACAGCCAAAGTCTAGGGCGTAACTCACGAGGCATAACGCACACAGCGTAACTTAAATCGTTGTGGATCACACAAGCCAAAATTCAGCCGAACCTCAAAACGGCTAAGTCCCAATGCGCCAATTAACCCGAACGCCTCGAACCACAAAATGGCTAAGTACCGGCACACAATCATTAATTATTTCCATGTGACTGCGAGCTGAAACCTATAATATAACATACACGCTACGTGAGAGTTCTCTTTGACTATGAACCAAACCATTCGTCATGACACACGCATGACACACGCCACACTTGTCAGTCCAGCTAGGAATGCCAAAACTGTCTTGCTGCCTGAACCATGCAAACAAACCGCATTCCAGTTGCCGTCCTGGCTTTCTACCACACATGCCAACATAAGCAAAGAGGCATCCCGACAAATCTAAATTGCTACCCTGTTGCCGATCTCATCTCCTAGAGACTCCGGCATTTCTGTCCCTGGGAATGTCCGGCATTGAGCCACGACCACCAAGGTCGAAGCATAATATCCTTCAAACAATCTGCACGCTCACACCTCGCGTGTGAGTGGCCCAGCAAACACTGCTTCTAATCTTTCCTTTCTAGAAGCAATCCCTTTGTAGGGCTGCCAGCGATTTCGCATTCATTCCAGCGATCTGGCTCCGCACCGCAAATTGTCCTTTTCCATTTTCTGTCCAGTCCTCATAACGTTGACCCGCTATTCTACACCACAAAGACACCTGGCCTGTCAACAGCCTCGGCGCTGTTGAAGTCCAGCTCCAGCTCCAGCTCCAGCTCCAGCTCCAGCTGTCCACTAACTCGCGTATGATCCTCTTGACGTTGCGCACTTGTGCTGCCGTCCGCTCAATTCAGTGCTGCGCGCCCAGCTGTGCCTGGCCCGGCGCGCGCGCACGTACGCTTTCGTCCGCTCTTGTGCTGCGCGCCCGACTGTGCCTGGCCCGGCGCGCCTGCCCCTGCCGCTATGCTGCAAGTACTAGTGTCCCCCCCCCGGTCACTAGCCTTTGTCGAAAATGCGCAGAAAACAAATTCCTTGCGCACGTCACCGGTCTGTGCATAGTGGGCGCCCGGATGACATAGCTCGCGTCCGTGACAGGGCGTGGCCAGCCCGACTACGACAACATCATGTATGGTGTCGACCCTGCCGAGGAACTGTGGGACCTCCTTCGCCAGGAATACCTAGTGGAGACCATCAAGGCAGAGCGTGAGTGGCGCAGTTTCAAGATAGCCGAGGGTGAAACCCCGGAACAATCTTACGAGCGCCTCATGGAGTTCGCCGGCGAAGTGGAGGACTGGTCCGAAAAGCTGGCGTGTCAGAAATGGCTGCAAGCGCTAGGCTCCAAGGAGATGGAGTTGCCCACGCCGCCCAACGGACAGCCGTGGCGATTGCGGTCACTGTGTATTGAGGTCAGGGCCATGATGCGACGCCACGCGCTTAAGGCCGGATCTCGGTAAGCACGGTGGTGGCCGAGCTGCAGGCCAAGGTCGACGCGCTGACCAAGGCCAAGTCGGGTGAGTCGTCCGCCACAAGACAAGCGCGCCCGCAAGGCGGCCACGGTGCTAGCAGGAACCAGGGGGGGTCTCGCAACGCCTCATCGCATGATGCAACCCAGGGTAACGCCGCTGGCGGCAACAAGGACGCTGCCGCCCCGACGCGAGCTGGGGGTGGCACGTCCTCACACACGGGTAGGACGGATGCGCGCAAATCGGGCTGCTTCCTGTGCGGTCAGGATGGGCACATCAAACGTGATTGTCCCAAGGCGTGTAAGAAGTCACACCCAGCAACGGTCCGAACCCATCTGGCGGGGCAGTGCCCAGCGCCGGGGGTGCACTTTGCGGACGTGGAGGACAAGAAGGTGGACGCAGGGGTGGTCATCATTCAGCCGACGGGCGAGGCGGGGGAGCGTGAAAGGGAGGATGGGGGATCGCAGGTTCAATACCGGGACGAGGACTTCTCGCGGCCAGCCGACGTGATGGCGTTGGACATCCACGCAGTTGGCGCGCGAGGGAAGCAAGCACGTGCACCGCCGTCGTTTCAGGTGGGGCAGCCAAGTGAGACTGTGGGGCAGTTGCCTCAGTCCTTTCGCATGGCTCCCGCTCGGACCAGCTCCACCCTGGAACACGCACTCCTGCTGGGGCAGAGCAGCGGCGCAGGCTGTTGCCCTTGTACACTATGCCGTCGGTCGTGGACACGCCTGCATACACTCCCCGGCAAGTGGTAGAGTGGTTCGGTCAGCGGGCCGTGGAGTTGCTCGGGTCGCACGCGTCAGAGGTACAGCGGTACGCTGACAGCATGGACGCCCGTAGGTTGCACAACGCTGAGACAGCCACATTTGGGCATCGCCCTGCATCGGCTTCGGTAGTCGTGGGTCATGTCGCTCATGGTGTCTTGGACAACGCGCAGCGGGCGTGCGTAGTGCCTAGGGCACCCACTGTCACCTCATATCCGGATGGTGAGCCAGCAATGGCGTTTCAGGCACAGGGGCACGGGGAGCCCCTGAGCAACGTGGTCTACGGTAACGACCATGAATTGGTCGTGAAACTGGACAGCGGGCCCAGCCACTGGTCATTAGTGCTCGGCTGGCCCAGATGCTCAACCTAACCAGGGAGAATGGCGGGTTGCGGGACAGTCATGTGTCCGTGTCGGGCTGGCAGGGCCCTGCCGCTAAACCTTTTGCCATGACTGCGGCTCAGGTAATGGTCATCCTCAATCCGCTCAGGCCATCCAACACGGCCTGCATCCCTGTGAATGCCCTTCTGACCGAGCAGTCATCGTATGACGTGCTGGTCGGCATGGAGGTCATGTTTCCCGTGCGGCTCGAGGTACGCGTGTGGGAAGGCCGCGCGGTGTACATCGTTGACAGAGACGGTGACGCCATGCGCCAAGCAAGCATCCCGGTGAGCTGCTACAGCTCGGACACTGGGGCAGTGCGTGTCTCGACGGTCAACCTGGTCGAGGCTGGGTCGCGCGACGCGGTGGTGGAGGTCCGAATGGGGGAGGTCACGGCAGCTGGGGGGGCTGTGCGTGATAAGCATCGGCCGTGCATCCCAACAGCGCTGGTGGGTCGGGCCTCATTGCAGAGCACGTGGGCGGCGCGACAGCAGCCACAAGCGCGGCAGGCCTTTTTGCGTCAGCACGTCATAAACGCGGTGCGGCAGCAACAACTTTCTCATCTCCAGCGGCAATCTCAGTCACAAGTGGCTGTCGCGACAACCGAAGGTAACTTCTGTGCCGATGTTCTGGCAGAGTCGCGGGTGTTGTCCGAAGGGGTTGTCTTGCTGGAATTGTTTGCTGGGATGGGAGACAGGCTGGCTGGTTTTCTCGCTGCAGGCGGTACGTGCCACACGTTGATCGCTGTGGAGCCGTCTTCTACAGCTCGGGCAGTGTACAGGCATCACTGGGCCCAGTTGTCTGCCCTGGCTTCGCGTCGTTGGACTCTTGCAGCAGCTGCAGGACCAGCCACTAGCGTATCCTTTTGGCCGACGACAGCCCTCACGAGGTAGTGAGGAAGGACTGGGCCCAGATCGTGGACATCTTAGGGGCACCAGTCACGTGCGACAATGCAGGATTGGGCGGGCTCACCCACAGGAACCGCGCATTCTGGACCAACCTTGCACTCACCACCACCATCCAGGCAGTGGTAGATGCGATCACAAGACAACATGACGGCATGCCCGCGGAGGTGGCGCTGCCACCACATTTGGTCACGCAGCGGGTAGACGTCGCCGATCGGCACCCTTACGCGCCCGTCAATCACGTAGGTAAGCCTATGTGCGCTCTTCCCACCTTGGTTAGTGACCATGCAGGGGTCATCGCCCTACAGGGACTTGGGCAAGGGTTTGGTATGGGACACCGGCACGGGTTTGTTGGTGCAGCCGCCCGCTGAGTTTCGGGAGGTGAGCATGGGGTTCCATGTGGGGGCGTCCGCCGCTGAGGGGGTTTTAGAGGCCACTAGGTGGTCTCTCGTTGGGCAAGCCATGTCAGCCTTCCAGGTTGGGTATGTTCTGCGGGCCGCAATGCAAGTGCGCCAGGGTGGGTGAGACATCCCCACATGGTGCACCGCCACCGCCTGTCAGTGCCCACGCGGCTGGTGTCCAGCCAACAGCGTCCGGCGGCACTGGGTCGCCATGGAGATCGCGGCTGCTTCAACTATGGAGCGTTATGCTCATGACGTCCTTGTTGTCCAGCACGGTGTTCACTGGAGCGCCCACCCTGCAGCAATCGCTCGGTCGCGCAGTCCATGCCATTCAGCAGGTGAGCATCACACCCGGTGTAGCTGCATTTTCCCTTTTTCACGATGCGGCTGTCGGGGGGCCTTGTCTCGACGGTAGGAGTGCTGCAGTCGCAGATCCTGCTGCCTCCCACATATGGGCCATAGGTGAGCACCTCACCGCCGCACAACGCAAGGCTATGGAGCACTGGTTGCATTCTGCACGCTCAGTTTTCGCTTTCAGCAGTGAAGAACTAGGGTGCTACAACGGGGGCTGCATGGGGGTCCCACTAGATACGGATCAGCCCGTATTCAGGCGGCAGCATAGGCTGAGCCCGGCTGAGCTGGAATTCGTAGATGCTGACTGTCGAGAGCTAGAGGCAGCTGGGATCATCCGCGCTTCATCCTCCAGTTATGCAGCTGCCACGGTGGTTGCACCCAAGAAGGATGCCATCACAGGCGAGTGGACAGGTATGCGCATGGCCACTGACCTGTGTCAGCTGAACGCGCACACTCCTGTTGATAGGTACCCCATGCCTCGGGTCGATGATGTTTTGGATAAAATATCTCCCCAGGTCAAGTATGTGTCGTCGCTAGATTTACGTAGCGGCTTCCATGAGGTCGTAGAGGCAGATCAGCGCAAGCTGGCCTTTTGGGGTGGGACCCGTCTGTACGAATGGGTTCGCATGCCATTCGGACATCGCAACGCTAGTGCGGTGTTCCAACGTGCCATGGACCAGGTGCTGGTAGGGTTGCCATTTGCAGCCTGCTACATAGACGATGTCATTGTCTTTAGCGAGACGCTTGACCAGCACTTAGCTCACCTCGATCAGGTTCGGATAGCCCTAGATAGGGCCAACATGCGGCTGCACCCTGAAAAGTGCAAGTTCGCACAGCAGACCATAGGGTTTCTTGGCCATCAGATTGTACCGGGTGGCTGGACCCCTGAGGCAGCCAAAGTAGAAGCCATCAGCAACGCCGCAGTGCCCATCGACATCTCGGGGGTGCGTGCGAATCTCGGGCAAGCTGGCCCGTATTATCGAGGATATATTCAGAATTTTGTGGCACGCGTGGTGAGCGACATACCTTCATGCAGGCTAATTAGTTTCATGCCACTGGATCGCCTGAGCCAAGAACTTGCACTCAGCATCCACTAGACGCCGTGTGCATGCCCCTATCCTCATCAGATTCACGCCAAATGAAACTCAAAGTACACCATGAATGAAAACATTGCAGGGGTACACCATGTCACAGCACCACATGGATCTAGGAACCGGTTCATGGCTCGTATTTAGTTTAATTTATCCATTGAACGTCTCATGCCTGAATTTACTACAGAATTCAATTAACCTCCAAAATTCTCGTCAATCCCTGTATTTGTGCCTCCTCTTACATTTGCAATAGCTAAAAAATATAAAATTGCTTCAAATGATTTGGTAAACGCAGAACTTCTGCGCTGGAAATGATTGTTGTGGGTTGCCCCACTTTACAGCGGTATCAACGATTATTAGCCAAGTATTTTGTCGTATACTCACGCGCCTCCGTTGGGAGAGTCACGGGGTACCGACTTTTGAGTAGGTACCTTTCATCCCTGGTTGATATATGGACTTCCTACGTATGAACTAGTAACTATCGAGCACTGTTAATTGATCAATTCATTCATTCATCCATTCATTCACGTGCCTCCATTGGGGCATGTGTTGATCGCATTTTGCATTCCATAAATAGATAAACAAAGGTGCGAGTGTCCTTCTTACCCTGAAACCCACGACAGGCATGTTGCATACCAACCATCTTCCCTACTGACGTTCCTCCGCCTTTAACCTGCTGATCATCTGCTCGATCGCACTCCCCTCCGACATGTCATACAGGTCCAGCGGCACGCCACACATGTTCTTCCAGCCGGGCAAGATGACCCCCTCCTGCGAGGTGACCACCCGGAACTCTACCGCCTCGGGCGCTCCACCCGAAGCAGCAGCGTCCCGATGGGCGCCACTGTCCCCTTGACAGCATGCAGCAGCACCATTATCAGAACATGCCCGATCGTGGCCTTGGGCGTGTGTTGTTGGCGCCAGAATATGGCACGGCGGAGGCCCCCCCCGCATCGTCAGCTCCTCCCAGGTGAAAAGCAGCGGGTTGGTTGACCCACCGAGCGGGTTGAAGTCAATGATCTTCACGGCCGACATGTCCGACTTGACGTACACGTCAAAGGTGTCTGTGCGCAACATGAAAGCACAGACAGGCCAACAAGGCACACATCCTCAAGTTTACTTATTTATAGGTGTGCTGGGCATGGGGTATGCAGGAAGCCGTGCAGCAAGTGTGTTAAAAAACGCTGCTGGCTGTTCCTCAGAATGAAAATGACGTGCTTAGTGTTGTGTATACAAGTAGACGAGACATTGCACATCAGTCTAATGGGTGGCAACCGCCTGACCTGCAAACGCGGAATGAGGACGGAAAACCAGGTTGTGCATTCTAGAGCACGAGGGTTCTACCAAAGTAGCAAATCACCACCAATGAGGTGGGAAACACAACATTCATGATAGTGACAATGATAGATACTACAGTACTAATTACACAAACTATACCACTCTTGTACTTTTGTTCATGCATGATGATGACAACGACCAGAGAGTAATCGTGATACTAACAAAAGAATGGAATCATGATACTAACAAAAGAATGGAATCGTGATACTAACAATAGAATGGAATCGTGATACTCACAATAGAATGGAATCGTGATACTAACAATAGAATGGAATCGTGACAGGCGTTGCTCCTCAACAACCTTCCCAGCGGAACTCACAGTCGTCATCGGGGAAGTTTGGCAGCACCCGCTCCTCAAAGCTGGCCACGATTGCCTCCCTGATCTCGTTGCGGCATGCGTCCGCCAGCAGCATGTCATAGCAGGTAGACACGTCCCGCTGGCAGATGCCTGCAGGGGGGGGGAAAGGGGGGGTACAGACAACAGAGAAGAACACCGAAGGACACATAAGAACAAATAAAAACACATATGAACATAAGAACGCATAAGAACACATAAGAGCGGATAAGAACACATAAGAATACATAAGAGCACATAAGAACGCATAAGAACACATAAGAACGCATAAGAACGCATAAGAACGCATAAGAACGCATAAGAACGCATAAGAACGCATAAGAACACATAAGAACACATAAGAGCGGATAAGAACACATAAGAACACAAAAAAACACATAAGAACACATAAGAACACAAAGAACACATAAGAACACATAAGAACACATAAGAACACATAAGAACACATAAGAACACATAAGAACACATAAGAACACATAAGAACACATAACACCACGGCAGGATGACGACAAACGTTAGGGATGAAGATAAGAGTCAAAATGAGGACAGAACAAGGCCCTAGACTAAGGACACGTTTAAGGAGGACAGGAGTCCGAACGGGGGTGAAAGGACAAGGATACTATAGGGTGCGGGTGAGGCTTACGCACCGCTGGCATGATGGGCACAGGGTGGGCTCCTATTATGTTGTTTATTGCTACGCTGATCTAATGGGTCCATGGCGGGGCACATGCTGGAAGTGGCACAGGATGATGCGGTGTGCTGGCGGCGGTCGTGTGCACACACGTGCCACCCATGCCCTAGCCCTGTTTCACACCCAATTACTTTCAAGTCCATGCGCCCTTCCTACCATAGTGTTATCATAACATAGCCCGAGCCCATCCACCAGCACGCACCGACTAGTCGCCCCTCCAGCACGAAGCAGCGAAACTCCAACTCGGGCCGAAGTGGGTACCACTGACGCAGCGCCAGCTGATAGGTCACGAGCGGGGCGGCGGGGCCTGATGAGTCCGCACGATCATCACCACCCCCGCTGGTTGCAGTGTGGGAGGAGGAAGAAGGCGGTTCTGAGGACACCTCAACCACGCCACCGCTGTTGGTGGCTTGTTCGGGGGAGGAGTCGGACGTGGGTGGCGTGGCCCTGGGCGCATCGCTGCACTGCTCGAAACTGCTCCCGACACAAAAGCGACGTCACAAGCAGCGGGATGCGCACCCAGAAGAGACGCGTCGGAACCGATGCCGAAAGAAATATAACAAAAGAAATATCGTCAGGAGGTGGGATCGGCGTAGGGTATTAAGGCAATCATCTGAGGACACGTGACGCAACTAACTAGGCACCATTACAACTGGCCTCCCCTCGTCCAGCCTTGCACTGAAGGACTGATTTGTAAATGCCGGGTGCGGAGCACTTATCATACGACGGGGGTATTCGGGGGCGTGGCGCCCGCTGGCATGCCTGGGCAAGCGCATGTGTGGCCATGGACACGGAATGCATGCACATAGGTAGCATGGTATGGCACGTATCCCGTTTGCATTTCTCCCCGTGGAAAACGGGCAGATCTTCCACATGCAGACCACACGCGGGGGGTCTCACGGTGTGTCATGGTAACTATACGCTAGTAATGCAGACCACGGGCGGGGGGTCTCACGGTGTGTCATGGTCACTATACGCTAGTAATGCAGACCACGCGCGGGGGGTCTCACGGTGTGTCATGGTCACTATACGCTAGTAATGCAGACCACGCGCGGGGGGTCTGACTGGCATCAGGACAACGAGGACCCGTCTGCAACTGAAGCACACGTACGCGTGGCACAGGTCGTGGGTGACGTTGTCAGAACTCTTTAGCATGAGCAGCACCTCCCCCGCCGACGTGCACTTGACGGTGCCTGAGCTGGTCACCCATTGCGCATCCTGCGGGCATGACGGCACGCCAGGAAACCGTGCCGAACAGCGAGTGTTATTGGGCAGTAGTAACAAGCACTATTCTGTGGGAATATGCTAACAAGCGGTCTTGGAGAGTACTAAACATATGGTCGGACGGTCATGCTGCTTATTATTATCTTATTTGAACAATACATCGTACACGTTCATGTGGCCGGACGGGCACAAAGGTACGCATGGACGCATGCACGGAGGATGGGGCGATGCACGCCCACGCCCACGCCCACGCCCACGCCCACGCCCACGCCCACGCCCACGCCCACGCCCACGCCCACGCCCACGCCCACGCCCACGCCCACGCCCACGCCCACGCCCACGCCCACGCCCACGCCCACGCCCACGCCCACGCCCACGCCCACGCCCACGCCCACGCCCACGCCCACACCCACGCCCACGCCCACGCCCATGCCCACGCCCATACACTCGCCCACACGCACACACATGCATGAACGTGCATGCATTTATGCCTTTGCGTTTGCACGTGCATGTGCTGGGGGGGGGGAGGCGGCATCTGGCAGGTTTGCACGCGCACAATGACCAGGGACGCGGAAGCTGGAAGCAGCCAAGTAGGCGCCAGCAGGAGGGGTGGCATCCAGCCACGGTTCATGACCGCAGTTCCCCAAAACCATCACTGCCGGCCCAAAACTTCCGGACCCGCGGTCCAACCAAGAGAATGGACCACCAGCACGGTCACAGCAGCTGGCCCTTAGGATGTCGCAACCACCCAGGGCCGCTTCAATGACCACTGCTACCTGGACCCCGTACTAAGAAGGTCAGTGCAATGCCCGGGCGAAGCACGGATTTGCGCGGAAGATGGACCTTTCGATTGACATCGCCGACTTGGTTGAGCTTCCAGAGGGTGGCCTCGTGGCAAGCAGCACCCTCAAGCCACGCCAACCAACAGGGCACCACAGCAAGCGCCTCCTGTTTCATGTGGCGTTGCCCGTAGGGGCCAGGTACAACCACCGGCATGTTTTTGACTCACAAAACCCGCAGGCGACCAAGGGGCCAGCGCCGGACCAGCCTCGTCAGCCCCGGGGGCAACCCAGGCTATCCCTGCCGTCCCGGGAACATTGGTTTGGGCATGTCACCCCTCGTGGGCCAGCCGATACCAACCGGAGCGATAACCAGCAACCCATGGCCCGACCGGCAACCCACCGCGGGTTAAGCATGACACCTGCCTACAAGTATCGAGAGGGGGCGAAGTCCCTGACAGGGGTCTGGATCCCCCCCGTCCAAGGTGCACGCGAGGCAGGTTCCCGATACCTTTGGGCAGCTCCAGTTGAGTTTTGGCACGACCGCCCCCCCCAGCTCCTTGATGGCCTCGTTGATGGAGGCCTCCAGGTCAGGGAAGGAGAGCAGCCGCTGGGGAGGGGGGCGGAGGGGGGGGGGGAGACGGAAAGAAGGGGGAGGGGAGGGGGAGAGTTGGGTGGGTGGGGAGGGGACCAAGGAAACCGGGTTAGGGCAGGACGGCGGGGGAGAAGGCTAGGCATGTGCGGGTGTATGATGGTGAGCAAACACCGGCTCAGAGAAGGCGGCTTGTGCTACACCACACATGGCGAGTGCTACAAACCCGAGGCCTGTGCAGGACAGCACACAAACAGACTAGGACACCAGGAGCAGTGGCTGGCCACAGGGGATTCGGCACGGCAGGAGTGGACGTGTGTCTGTGGGGACGTGTAACAGGTACATGCTTGGCCATACCCATCCGATACCGAGTCACTCATTGTGGTGGTGCTGCACGCCGCATGCACAGCGGGCGGCCACATGGGCAGCGCACCACGCAAGTAGAAGCTGCCCTGCAATTTGTTTACGGCGGCCTGCAATTACCTAGCTGCTGCTGCTGCTGCTGCTGCTGCTGCTGCTTCTGTATAATGACATGGCTCCAAGGTTGTCACGTGTGCATAAAACAAGTCCTACTTGTACAACCCAAGTACCTGTGTAGTCAACCAGTACTACGCATTGGACAGTCCAAGCGCCTTGACCCCAGCACGTGCCACTGTATGCCCGAGCTGCCTGTGAACATTGAAGGTCCATTCAGTACTAACTACCTTGGGGGCACTGCCTACCTTTGGGGGTGCCTCGGCATCCTCGTCTCCTGTCTCGGCGGCGGTGTCGTCGTCGGACGACCAATCCTGGTAATCATCCTCCGTGAGGCCGAACGTGTCGATCTTCTGCCTCGTGGGCATCTGCGACGAATCCGCATGGCAATCACGTATCCCGGGTCAGAGGTTGCAGGAGGCATCCATGCGAAGCGGCGCAACATCGCCGCGCCGTCACGCAGGACAGGCGCGGTTCGCAAGGGCGTCCAGCAGCAGTCACATCACGGCATTTTCGCTCCTGACAAGTAGATGATCATTTGCAGGAGCAACCTACCCCATCCGCAGAGTTTGTCATGAACACGCCGCCATCATCGAGCAGATAATCAATAAACTCCTGCGGGATAGGAAGTATTCGTGTCCTTAGGCTCCATCGCTTCATTTGAGGATACCATTCCGAATACTGGCAGTTCAGTACCTGTTTGCAAGTGGGACGTCTCAGGGACGTCACCATTGTGTTAACAAAGAAACTATTGATTCTGCGCCAAGTTTACAGTCCTCTCAACGTTGTCAGCATCTAAGCACGTTGATTGCATAACCAAACGTCACGGGCATCATGAATGTGTTTCTCCCAACTTCGTCGAAGCCAACACGCCGCGTTCAGACGGAACTAAACCGATGAAATGAGCTGTTACGGCATGCGTATGCCGAAAATTTTCTGCCTAATAATGCCGCTATTGAAATTATGCATAACCCCAGTATAACCCGCAAGCTCTTTCACTTTTCCAGTGGAGGAAGCTGCACTAAGTGCACTTGCCACAATTTTTCTGCCATCCGCCGCCGAGGGCAGGCCCATGGTGCCCTTCGGCAGCAAAACTCGTACAACGACCGTCCTGAATGCGTGCCACGTGGATCTGGCGGGAAACCTAGTGTCACTTTTTCAAGTGCTAGGACCTACGAGCACATTGCGAGCATTTTTTATTTGTCCTGTCAGAACCGGCGCGGCGCGAAAACTCGAGCACGACAAAATCGACTTGCAGATATTATGGAGGTCGTCCGCAGGAGAAAAGGTCGATCGATTCCCAAGCCCTTGCACCCGTGGGCTGTCTGCGGGAAAAGCGTCCCTTGCGCCAAGCAAAAACAAAGCCGCCTCGCCAAAAGGACGCCACAACGTCGAGCAAATCCCAATTAGGACAGTCCCGGAGTTTCTGACCATGGCGATCGCGACAAACCAGCTTTGCCTGGGGACTGTGGCCACTCCTTTTGGGCTTGGGGGCCGCCTGTGCTGCAGATCTTTTTCCCGAAGGAAATCCTCCAATACCGCTGCCAAATCGCCCTCTCCCAGACTGGCTGTAGCAGGGCTGAGCGACAATGAAGAAGGCGACGACGCATGGCGCGCGGAAATGGCGGTATTGAAATTCCGCATTGAACGATTGAGGTGTGTTTTCGTAATGTAACGGCGATCTCCCAGTGTCTGCCTTGAATTTACTTCGTCCCCAGCACAGGCGCTAACTGGCGGGTTTTTATAGCATCGTAGAATTGCCTTCTGACGAGCCATTTTCTCGTAAGCAACTGACCTAGAACTTCTGATCAGGTCATAATTTTGCCTGTGGATGGAAGATCTGGATTTTTTTAAATAGCGAGCTTCGAATATTTATATGGGGTTGAGGGCGGTACATTGATGCTCTTTTGGCTTTATTCCAAATATAGGAACGTAAAATGGCCTGGCTATCCCGAGCTATTTTTTAATTGAGCTATTCTCAAGTTGTTGACATTCCGCCCGTGTGCTTTTAGATATCTGGCGGTATTTACCACCGTTGTCCCTCGCTAATTAATTGATTGCATCTTCGCGGCTAATATTGATAAAATTTGTTCAGGAAAAGTTCATGTTGTTTGTCAGACAGTTACTTCTAGACGTATATCATGTATTGTCTTCCCTTTCTGTTTATCTACAGGCTGATTCAAACTTCTTAGTTAGTCCATTAATTGATAGCGATGGGCCATTCGACTGCCCAACTTGGTACGTCCTTGTACCTGGGGGTTATAACTGCTCTTCAATTTGAACGCTGGCACTCACGCCATCTTCCACAGTGGCTGGTTCCGATGTGCCGTCCCGTGCCCCGTTATGCACTCCGTCCTGTGTCACTGGCTGCCCCATGGCTGGCGTCTTAAACCTGGCAGGGAGAAGGAGCAGAAGGCACGCCAGATTGTGCACCTACTGTCTTCCGGCACTCGCACCGGCCGGGAGGGCCAGTGGCCCGTGAACAGCTCCGTGGCGGCGATGAGCAGCGACAGCACGTGGGACGAGGACGATGAGTACGCGCACGAGTGAGTGGCTGACACGTGGCGTGCGCATGGGTGGTGCAGGGGGGTGGGGACACAGGGTTCCCTCTAGCAACTCTCTCTAGCAACCAGCAGCGGGCTACAATCCATCGTAAATGACATGCATTCACATGCGCAGTGAAGCACGGTCCCTGCCCCTTTTGCACGCGCGTGCGGGTACACTTTCTCACGATTGAGTGTACATTTTGTGCAGTCAAAGTGCATTGATTGATGGTATTATGGGCTTGCATTCATACCCTAGGTAAGGTTGTTTGTGAAGCCTTTCTGTGCAAGTTCCGTGCAAAACAACACAGAAATCGTGAGTAATTGTTAGAAATTCCTCATGCCCTCACTCCCTTCTATCTGGTTTACCGCTCGGCATGCTTTGTTCCCCCCGCGCTGCCACCACTGTGTGTGTGCACTGTTTGACAAGGCATACTGGCCCCATAGGAGGGGGGACATCCAGCCAAAACAGCACACTCACTCGTGTGTCCGGCGCGGCACCTCCAAACGTGGAGCGGACTCCAAAAATGTGTCCGGCGGCAGAATTTTTGCGACGGAGTGTACTCCAGTCGAAAATTTTAGGGCGGCGCGAAGAAAAATTTTGTGGAGCTAACTCCTTTTGGCGGTCCGGCGCCTGGTTTTAGGAAAGGAGTGCGCTAGTGCGCTCTGGTGATCCCGCTAGCTCGGTCAGGCGTTTGATTTTAAAGTGCAGGTGTCCGCTTCGGCCCTGCTGTACTTACAACTTACGCTGAGAACTTACCAAGTATTGGTTGATTCTAGGAAGACGTATCGACTTTCAGGCAGGCGTCAGGTTGTTGTTGTTGATTCTGACACCGGACCTTGCGTCAGGCAATAGGCATCGAATTTCCGCCGGCTTGACGTCATTCTTCTACTTGGAGAATATGCTAATACTATCGCTTACTAAGAGCTTCTACTAAGAGATTCTACAAAAAGTGCCACGTGTCGTACAAGCCACGTAGCACGTAGCACACTCCCAAGTCGTTCCGGCGCAGCTTTTTGACAGACTGAGTGCACTCCAGCACTTTTCACTTTGGCTGGCGCCGGGCGGCGCGGTAGGCCAAACTCTGGAGTACGCTCATGTACGATTTTAGGGGGGGATGTCCCCCCTCCTGGCCCCATGACCACGGGTTTATCCCAGTGGGTAAACCGCCTCACCTGCCAAGTGTCATGGCGTGGTGTCATCTGAACGCTGGTGCAAATTTTCTAAAGACGCTTGGCATGAGTCCTTTTTCATGCATCCAGCTATTGCGTACCCTACCTCACGTGGTTAAACGGCTCGCTTCCCCTTTCCCCTTCCCTCTAATTGTCCTCAATCTACCTCGTGTGCATGACCACCCGTTGAGTTCCAATAAGACAGTAAACACTAGCACTTTTCCAGGGGTAGTTTTTTTTTGGGGGGGGGGGGAATTCCGCTCGCTCCTGGCTTTTCACATCCCTGTCCTTTCTCACGTGCGCCTCTTTCCTTTCCACACGGACCCCTCTTATTGCCTTCTCCCTTGCTCCCTGCTTGCCCACGTGCCCCCTCGTCCCCTTTTCTTGCGTGGGCAGCGGCCGCGGCAACTGGCTGGCCACGTCGGTCGTCTTCCTCATCAGCCTGTACACGTTTACCGCGCTCGTCAACGTGCTGGCGTCCGCGCACCCGTTCCACGGCAGCAGCGGCCTGGTCACCGGGTTCCTCCACTTCATGCTGTGAACGGTCTCCCGTCCCCTTGATGTGGCGACCGCCACACGTGCCGTTTTCCCAGAGAGCAGCCAATGCGGGCGGCGCCGGCATGCCGTGTGGACACTGGCCCACCGGAAGAGCCCCCTCATGGACCCGTGCCACCTGCCTGCCCGCATCGAGCACTCTTTTCCCCTTGTTCATAGCCACCTGCCACCGGCGCTAACCAGGCGAGCATGCCCGCCTGCCATGGTACAGTCCAGCAGTGATGGCCCCCTGGGTGCGGTCCACTTTTGGCCTGCCTGAATGCTTCTTCCTTGGGCTGTACATGCAGCTGTGCTGTGGCAACCCGTTTTCTGTGCTGGCTTGGGCAGCCAAGCGTGACCGCATGCTGGTCTGTGGGCACCGGTTACATGCTGCTGGGGCACGCCATGTTTCGCAAGGGGTTGTCCTCGGAGTCTTTGGGGGCAGATTGCTGAGATGTTGAGGCGAGTCGGACCCCTATCTGGGCCGGTTTTACCATATGCATGGCTGCCATTGTATCTGCTGGCATCCGCTCGTGCCGTCATCTGTCGTCCTCGGCCCTGTAAATATATGGATCCATCGATATAGTGTGGCATGTGTCCACACAGGGAGGCACCGAATGGCTGCCACCGCCCCCAGCCAAGAAAGCTTATTGTTCCCCTGCCAGCATCACCAAGGCGCCTGCCGACCAAGCACCATTTCACTGCTGCAGAAACCATTTCCTGTGTTGTGGTGACTGGCTGACCCACCGGCCATGCATGGCCTACGATCAGCAGCTGGTTTGTCCTGCTTTTGGTTTTCCAAGTTTTGAAGCCGAGCATGTCCTCCCTCTCCGCTGCTGAGGACAGCGGGAATGATTCTGATTTGGCCTCTTTTCCTCGGCTGTTCACCCTGGGTAGCAGCATGATTTCCACGTGCATGTTGCTGAGCTACACCGTTAGATTGGCATTAAAATCGTCAAGTGTCCATCGATGCAGTCCTTGGGTGACATGCCAGGTTTATTGTGGCATAGAACGAGTGTTTTTGCTTCCCGTGATCTGTGGGCAGCTGCTGTACATACGTAATTTTTTCCCAAGTCAAGGCCATGTAGGACAGGAGGCATCTTTTGGCAAGCATGCTGCTTTGGCATGAAATGGATGTGACTTACCCTGGTAAGTGCACATTTTGATAAGAAATCAATTCGAGAACAAGTGGCCACATTAATTAATTAATTAATTAAAATCATAGCTCCGTGGGGAGCATATGTAACACATAGCCCTGAGAAAGGGGCATCTATGGGTTTGTAATACAATCAGGGCGACAACCTGCAGGTGTAGGATGTACAACTATCACCTGCTCTGGGTGCACTAGGTGCACCTGCACCTCCATGGTGGTTCATGCCTCCTAAACAAGCACAGGCACCCAGGGGGGGCTTGAGGAGAGGGCCTAGAAGGCCTGCATGACATATGGGGTGGAAGGTATGTGGCTAGGCTATAGCTGGGGTACACATGGCCTCTCAGCAGAGAGTAACTCCCTGCATGGGCAAAGCATGACTCGAAATTGCTACGGCTATTGCAAGGGCAGGTGTGGGCCCGTCACGTAGGCATACATGGCCGTCCTGAAAGAAAGCCTCCATGCGTTGACAAGCATTAACCCCAATCGCCACCCCCCCCCCCCCCCCCCCCCCCCCCCCCACCTCCAGCACTACCCTTCTCCACCCCCACCCCCACCCCCACCCCCCCGCTAATAGGGCAACGGCCCATTCTTGGCATTGCAAGTTTTAACGTGCGCACCCTCCCTGCAGATCCTTCTACGAGCGGCGGCACCCCAGCACGCCAACGCGTCGACGAGCTGATCGCCCTGTGCGCCGACAACAAGATCGCTGTTCTTGGAGTCCAGGAGCACCGACGCACCGTTGACCCTCAGCACGCGGTCAACGGTCTGCTGGTCGACGACCTGCGGCAGGCTGGCGGTTCCACTATGGTGGCGGCGACGCGCCGGGCCAAGGTGGTGTGGGCCTCTTGTGCTCGCCGGCAGCATCAGAGCAGCTCCAGTCCATCGTGCTGCGGTCCCCGCGTGTGCTAGTGGCCACTTTTTCGGCCACTGAGGGCCATTCACACCACACGCTAACCGTTATCGTGGGATATGCACCACATGCGGGTCGAGCTCAGGCGGAACGTGAGGCCTTCTTCGACGCCCTCAAGGAGGAGGAGGCCAACATCCCAGCTCGGCACTTCCTGGTTATGCTGCTCGACGCCAACGCCACGCTGCCAGTTGGCACTGGGGGCGCTCAGTATTCCCCAACCAACACGACAGCCAACGGTAACACGCCTTTATTTGCGAATCTGCTGGCAGAATCTGCGCTGGTTGCATGCAATGCTTCTTTCGCACGCCCCGCTGAGCAGCTGGCCACCTTTTTTGGGCCGTCGGATCGGGTGGTGTGCCTTGATTATGTCTGCGTACGTCGGGCTCAGCGCCCCTCAGTTGTCGATGCTCGCGTCCTGCAAGATTCTGTCAGCACGGTGGAATCTGATCATCGTCTCGTGCTCGCTCGCATCAGATTGCGGTTTCCTGGGGTGAAACCGTCGCGACAGCTGGCACCTCAGCCAGATCTGAAAGTGCTCCGGATTGTGCTGAAGGATGCCGACAAGATGTCAGCAGAAGAGCAGGCCGCTATGTCGCACAGGGATGATTTCCTGGCCGTATTCGACGCCGGGGGCAGCCGACAGCAGTTACACGCCATTCCGCCGCCGGGGGATATTTCAGTGATCCTCCGTGGTGTCGCCGCCAAGTATCGCCTGGCTGCCCGCACCCTCCCCACCTTGCCTCCGCGTCGGCAGCTTGCTGTCCACCGTCACGCACCGACAGTGGTCGCCGCCAGGCAGATGCTCCGCCGCAACAGAGATCCGATCGCCAAACCTGGGCTGCAAGCAGCTCTGAGGGCCGCCTACGAGCAGGCTGAGAAGGCAGATGCTCAGCAGATGGTCAAGGACCTGCGCAGCTGCCAGCAGAAGCACGACGGCAAGGGGGCCTGGTTCTGGTACAAGCGCCTCGGGCACCCGGACGGCCTCGGCCGGCCCCACCGCCACGACGTCCCCGGCGCCCCAGCCAAGCGGCTTCGTACCTGGGCCACGGCCACGGCCGAGGTCGTGGGGACAGCTGCGCCGCCCCCACCCCTGCTCCCAGCCGCCGCCGCCCGCCCGGCCGCCCTGGCCGGCCCCGCAGGGCCCCCGGCCCCGCCTAGGTCAGCGGCGGACTACCTAGTCCCCCCGCTGGTCGGCCCACTTGGCGACCCGTCTGACATGCCTCCTTTCACCTCTCGCGAGGTCACGGAGGCGGTCCAGCGCCTGCGTTATGACGCAGCCACCGGCTCTGACGAGATTCCGGCCGCAGTTGTAAAACTTGCAGCCGAATTCGAGGACACAGGTGTTATGCTGCTCTTCCGGGACATCTGCAACCGCCTTCTGCTGTCGTCGCAACCACCTCCAGCGGCCTGGCAACACAGTTTTCGCACGATGCTGTACAAGAACAAGGGGTCGCCTGCCGACCCCGGCAACTACAGAGGGGTGTGCATTCAAAGTGCCCCCCTCAAGCTTCTTATGCGGCTCATCCTGAACCGCCTGCGCACGGCCCTGGACGGTCACCTCAGCGAGACTCAGCACGGCTTCCGTTCAGGTCGCAACACAGTACAGGCGCTCTTCGCTACTCGCCGACTGGTGGAGGAACTGCAACGCCTTCAGCCTGGTGAGTCCCCTTTGCACCTTGTGCTGGTGGACTTCATCAAAGCCTTCGATTCGGTTTTCTGGCCTGCGCTTTGGGACATCCTCGAGTTGTTCCGGATCCCCCGCCCCCTGATTGCTGTCATCCGCAACCTGTATGAAGGGTCCACCACTTCGGTGCGCACTTCTTACGGGACCACGCCCCCATGCCCTTTACAGAAGGGTGTGTGGCAGGGCTGCGTGCTGTCGCCCTACCTGTTCATTATTGTTGTCGAATACGTAATGATTCAGGCGCGCAAGCGATTTGCCCGCATCGTGGGCAGGGAACCAGGAGTGCAGGTTGCTAACAAATTCTGGCATGGCGGTGCGGACACGGAGATTCGGCTAGCAGACATCATTTACGCAGACGACACCACCCTCTTCGAGGACACTGAGCACGTGCAGACATGGCTTGACTGCCTGGCTCTCGAGGCCCGTGCAGTGGGGCTTGAGGTCAGCAAGAAGACAGAGGCCCTGGCGGTTGGGCTCACCAACCCAGCGCCGCCCCTCTATCTCCTAGACGGCTCTCGAGTCCTGTATCGGGACCGCGTTAAGCTGCTGGGCAGCCTGCTCCCTAGCTGCGAGGTTGATGTGGACCACCGCATCTCCCTCGCCTGGCACGCTTTACGCCAGTACCGGGCCCTGTGGCGCAAGCCCCTGGGCAAGATCGAGAAACAGGACCTGTTCAAGGTCCTCGTCCTTCCTGTTCTCACGTATGGCGCCGAGACGTGGACCCTCACCGCCGACCTGGCCCGCAAGCTGGACGGCGCGGTCACCAGCATGCTGCGTTCCATTTTCAGAGTAGGATATGCTGCTCATGTCCGCAATGAGGACCTGTACCAGGGCATGCCCTATATCACCAGCACAATTAAGCAACGCCGCCTGCAGCTAGTAGGGCACCTAGCTCGCACCAACCAGGTAGACACCTCACGTGGCCCCCCCGCAGGACTGCGACCAGCCCAGCCTGGCCGGCACCTCCTGACGTGGGCTGGGCCCAGTGATGTTAGACGCCGCAAGGCCCGCACCTTCAAGGAACAGCTAGTAGAGGACATGGGGGGCCTAGGCCTCTCCGTGATTTGGAAGAAGATGATGGACAAGGCCAAGTGGGCCCAGGTCATAGAGGACAACGAGCCCCCCCCAGTGGGGAAGCGCCCGCGTGTGCGGCAATCCCGCGGGAGGCACGCTAGATAGCTCCCCCTAGGGCCGCGTGCGGCTGCCTAGATAGATGTTGTAGTTAGAATGTTGTTAGATAGATGTAGTATGTAGCCAATGTAGATAGATTAGACCGGTAGGAATGTGTGCACCCATCCATCCATCCATCGGGGTTAATGCTCCGTGACTCCCCAACGGGAGCACGAGTCTAATTAATTAATTAATTAATACATGGCCACGTCACTAAGCTTTCTAGGCTACACTACTGCTATATATTCCCTAGGCTGGGGTGGCTGGGGTGGCTGGGGCGGCAGGCCGGGTCGCCTGCCAGGGCTTGTGGGCGACGTAGATGTCCGCCCCCTTCCAGTAGACCGGCCGTTCTGCCCCGCCTTCTGCCGAAGCTGGAGGTAGGTCGGCCATAGCTCCCGTCGCCGTTGTTGCTGCGTCAAGGTCAAGTCGTCGTCCAGCGTGTAGGCGGTCCCCCCAAGCCGCTTGCGACACTTGAGGAACTCCATCTTATCCGCCATGGTGTCAAAGGTGAGGAGCAAGGGGGAGGAGCCGGCCTTACCCCGCGAGCGGGGAAGGCGGGTCACCCCCCGCGGCTTGCCCTTACCATGCAGTGATAGCCATGGGGACCGAAGGATTTTGTTCTCAAACGCCAGGGCAAGGGTCTCGGAGGTCTCGTCCTGCAGCGGGTCGAAGTGCTTGACTATGACGTTAAGGCTGCGCTTGGCGAGCTCGGCCTCCTCGCGGAGGTCCAGCGTCTGCTAGCGTCGCTGGGCGGCGACGGCGGAGGTGGTGGAGGTGGCGTGCTGCTTAAGCATGTCCGCCCAGGTCGGGATGCCGGGAGGAGCATCGCCGGCAGGGCCAGCAGGGGCTGGCCGAGCGGCGATGTCCTTCACCGCCTGGGCAGTGATGCCGGCGGTGTTCTGCAAGCATTCGATGGCTATGGCATTGTCCTGCAGGCGCTTGTCGATGGCGAGGAGCTGGGCGGTGAGGGCGTCGGTTGTGGTGGAGGTGGAGGCGAGGAGCTTGGAGGTGGCGGTGGTGGTGGAGGAGAGGAGGGGAAGCTCGGCAGCCAGCGTGCCGCCCATGGCCGCCACATCTGCGGCCAGGGGTGTCACGTGCTGTTCGATGGCCTTGTGGATGATGGAGCGAATTTCGGAGGTGGAGGGGGGGGCCCAGATCTCGGCGACAGAGCGCCCGAGGAGGCAGCAGAGGGCGAGGAGCTGAAGGCGGGGGCGGGAGTAGCGGGACCCGCGATCCGGGTCAAAAAAATCACCGCGGGTACACATTATCTGTGGCCACATTATCTACCCTTGTGTCAGGCTGAGACAGCTCAAGTATCTCTTGTTCAAAGCATATGTATTCTACTTCCAATTCTCCTTCATATGTATTCTACATCCGATTCTCAGGCATTTTTGCCTGGGGCTTGCCTGGCCATGCATATCTTCCACCACCGTAAGTACTTGCGTGTCATGCGCGTGGGCATGCCACGGAGTACTATGCTTATCTCATCCTGTTGCAAAAGCTCCGGAGCTCGTTCGAAGGCTCAACCACAGAGCAGGTTGGCATACTGGAGTTCTAGTTACTTTATAAATATATTTTGCGGTGCAGCAGGGCTATTAGGTTCCTCCCGTTAGGCGTTTCCATTGGTCTTATCGTAGTATAGAGCTTTGACATGGCTCTGTATATAGGTTTATAGCTGGGCGTTTGCTTTGGTTTGAGTGATTTCACTCTGCTGTAAGTAATTATATTTTTAAAATATATTCTCCTGTTCTCTTGTTAGCGTTGGCTTTGTTTATTTTTACGTGGGTGCCTTAATTTTCTCTGATGTAAGTAATTATATTTTTTAAAATATATTCTCCTTGATATTCGCTCCGTGGCTCTGCCCCATGAGACCGCGTTTCTCTGAAATAATCGATTCGCTGGCACTGATCAAGGCCCCTTAGCTAGCCCATGCAATATCAAGGAGACAACAAGCGCAGGACAGAAATCGGGAGAATCTCCTTCCATCCTTAGCCCAATAAGTAAGTAAGTAAGTACTTGCGTGCCATGCGCAAAGGCATGCCACGGAATTGAATTGAATTGAATTGTAACATAACTCCGTTGGGAGTATATGTAGCACATAGCCCAGAGAAGGGGCATATGGCCTATCATACATTCTAAGCTACTTCCTGCAAGGGTGGGAATGTAAACAACACTTGCTCTAGGTGCACTAGGGCACCTGCACCACCCAGAGTTTCAGGCAACACCCAGCGAAGGGGAGCCTGTCATAGGTGGGGAAGATCATCATGGCTTTTTGCCTTTGCACCGTGTGCAGTTCTTGGACGTTTGGAATCATGGCATGGCTAACGTGATGACTGACTAGCTAGACCTTTTCAGTGGTTTTCCATTTGCGGGTATTTCCTCGTAAATGGTGGGAGAGCGATCGCAGCAATGGTGCTCACCACTAGACACTCCCGGCCAGTTAGGCTAGAAACACACGCCCTGATCAAGCATGCTGTTTCCGGCCCCACCGTCTAGGTCATCTAGTCGCTCCACACGTAAGCCAGCCATAATTTCAATGCACAAGGATACACATTTCCATCACCATTCATCTTCATCATCCTGAACGACTCGAAAACGCGGAAAAGATAACGGCAGGCTCGAGCTACCATGGTCCGGATTCTCCCGATTTCTGGCCTGCGCTGGTTGTCTCTTTGATACAAGAGCTATAGGACATGGCTTCTCTACAGAGAGCATCTCTCTGCATGGCATAGCATGGCGAAATTCTTAATGCAACATCCATGGGGCCGGTCCCGTTATAGGCAGGGCTTGGCTAAATTCTGTAGACAACATCCATGGGGGCCATTATGGGCGCACATGCGCGTGGGCCACATGCTAGGCTAAGCCTGACTAATCTACACTACTACTGGTATGAATTCCCTAGTCTGGGGTGGCAGGAGGGGGCTGCCAGGGCTTGTGGTCAACGTGGATGACCGCCCCCCTCCAGTATACCGGCTTCCCCCCTGCGCTGTGCCGGAGCTGAAGGTAGGTCGGCCATAGCTCGCGTCGCCGCTGTTGCTGGGCCAGGGTCAAGTCGTCGTCCAGCGTGAAGCGAGTCTCCGAGAGCTTCTTGCGGCATTTAAGGAACGACAGCTTGTCCGCCATGTACTTGAAGGTGAGGAGCACGGGTGCCGGGCCAGCCTTCCCCCGCGCGCGGGGGAGGCGGACAGCCGACATGTCCAGCTCACCAGTGAGTAGCATGGGGGCAAGAATGTCGCGCTTAAATGCCTCAAGAAGGCTCGTGGAGGTCTCACCTGCCGGCTGGTCGAAGTGCTTGACGATGACATTGTGGCTGCGCCGGGCGATGTCGGTTTCCTCGCGAAGGTCGAGGGCTTGTTGCTTGAGTTGTGCCGAGATGGTGGAGGTGGTGGATCGAGGTGGTGTGCTGCTTAAGCAAGTCCGCCCAGGTGGAGGGAGCATCGCCGGCCGGGCCAGCAGGCGCCGGCTGGGCGGCGATGTCCTTCACCGCCTGGGCGGTGAGGCCGGCGGTGTCATGCAAGCTCTCAAGGGCGTTGGCGGTGGCTTGAAGGCGTTGGTCGAGGTCGAGGAGCTGGGCTTTGATGTCGGCAGTGGAGGCGGAAATGGCAGTGGAGGTGGAGGCGGCAGCGGTGGAAATGTGAGGAAGTTCAGCAGCCAGCGTGCCACCCATTGCTGCGACGTCAGCAGCAAGGGGGGTCACGTGCTGCTGAAAGGCTTCCGTGAGGATGGAACGGAGTACTATGCTACGGAGTACTATGCCACGGAGTACTATGCTAATCTCATTAGAAAAATAATTACACAAAAGTTTAAACAAATATCGTCTGCATCAAGCCCAATACTACAGTAGTATACTGATTAATTAATTAATTAGGAGCATCACTCCGTTGGGAGTCAATGTACAGCACATATCCCTGAGAAGGGGCATATGGCTTTTAATACATCCTAGGCTACTTCATGCAAGGGTGGGAATGTAAGCTACCCTTGCTCTAGGTGCACCAGGGCATGCACCCGCGCCCTCACGGTCTATCACGCTATGCCCAGCTAAGGGGGAGCATGCCATGTGGGGGGAAGATCATCATGGCTATACAAGGGCGAGGGCATGGCTTCTCAACAGAGAGCATCTCTCTGCATAGGCATAGCATGGCTAAATTCGCAACATCCATGGGGGTCCCATTATAGACAGAGCGTGGCTAAATTCTGAAGGCATCATCCATGGGGGCCATTATGGGCGCACATGCGCGTGGGCCCTTCGGCACCTCGCTGCCAAGAGCTCTGCCCGCGGCCGGGGCCCTACTGCCCCCCCGCCGCCCGCCCCGCTTCACCAGCCTGCACCGGCTCCCCGCCGCCATCCAGGCCCGGCAAGCCCTGCGCGACAACAGCGACCCCGCCCGCTACGCCCGCCTCAAAGCCGATTACCACTCGGCCATCCGGCAGGTGACCAAGGAGCAGGAGGACCTTCATGTCCGCGAGTACTTCGCCCACCCGCCTCAAGGACCAGCACGGCAAGTACGCCTGGACCCGCCTGCGTCACGCCCAATGGCCCGCCGGCGGCGCGCAGCCGGCGCCGCGGACGCTCTCTGGCTCGATCACCGCAGCAGCAGCTCGACCAGTGGTATTCCTCCCAGTCCCGGCTGCTCGGCGCCCCCCCGCCGCCTCTGCCGCTTGGCCCTCTGGCGGCCGCACGCCTGGCAGTAGCACCGGCGGACGTCCCTGCGCCGCCCACGCCGCCCGCCGCTGAGCAGGACTACACGTACCCACTAGCCCTGACGGAACCCCTGGCCGACCCGGCGAGCTCCCGCCGTTCACCGAGCTCGAGCTGAGCACCGCCGCCAAGCAACTCCGCTTCTATGCCGCCGTTGGACCTGACCAGGCTCCTAGCCCCGGTGATTAAGCTGACGGCGCTCACGGGGTTCCTGCTTGACGTCTGCAACCGGATCCTGCTTGCCAACGCGCCGCCGATTCCTGAGTGGCAGCACAGCTACCGTATTATGCTGTACCTATACAAAGGTTCCCCTGACGACCCCGCCAACTACAGAGGAGTCTGCATCCAGAGCGCCGCACTTAAGTTGTTCATGCGCATGATCCTCAACCGCCTTCGTTCTGCTCTCGACTGTCACCTTGGGGAAAGTCAGATGGCCGCTTCCGTCCTGGGCGCAACACCGTCATGGCCATCTTCGTCGCGCGTCGCCTCTTCGAGGAAATCGCTCTCCTGCAACCTGGTGAGTTTCCCGCCATCCTGATCTTCGTCGACTTCATCAAGCTAGGCTTTTGATTCTGTCCCGTCTGGGACGCTCTATGGGCTGTACTTGCTCGCGCTCGCGTCCCCACTCCCCTGATTACCGTCATCGGCACGCTGTATGAGGGGTCGACCACTTCGGTGCGCACTCAACACGGCATTACCCCGCCAATGATGCCCACTGCAGACCGGCGTCTGGCAGGGTTGCGTCCTGTCGCCGTACCTGTTTATTATTGTAGTGGATTATGTTATGCGCCAGGCACGTGCTCGCTTTGAGTAACATTGCAGGCCGGCGTGCCCCTGGCCTAGCGATCACGAACGAGCTTGGGGAAGGGGGGCCGACTAACCAGCAGAATTTACTAGCTGACCTCATTTATGCCGACGACATCACGCTCATCGAGAAGCCGGAGTCTGCGCAACTTTGGCTGGACTGCCTGGCGCTCGAGGCTCGGGCGGTTGGTCTAGAAATCAGCCCCAAAACGGAGGCCCTGGCCCTAGTGGCAGGGCCCCCACCCACACTCCGCCTCTTAGACGATGCCGAGGTCAACTACCCTCCTTCAGGCCGCTTCTGAGCTGCTCGGCAGTTGCCGGCTTCCCGACTGCGAGGACGACATGACGACACGGACCGGCATGGCGTGGGCGCACCTCCATGACCACCGCCGCTGGTGGAGCAACCCCGCCCTACCCCGGATCGTCAAGCGTGACCTCTTCAAGGTCGTCATTCTGACGATCCTGACCTACGGCGCCGAGACGTGGGCACTGACGCAGGAGCTGGAGCAACGGCTCGACGGCGCCGTCACCAAGATGCTGCGCTTAAGGCCCTTAACATCCCCTTTGGTTTGCACATTAGTAATGAGGATTTGTACGCTGATTTGCCCTATGTTTCCCACATTATTAGGCACAGGCGCCTGGGCCTAGCCGGGCACCTGGCCCGCACAGATCAGGTTGATACCTCAGATAGACTAGCTGGCACCAAGCCCGCCCGAGCCTGGGCGATATGTCCTAACCTGGCGTGCCCCCTGCCGCGCGCGGCAGGGCCGCCACCCGTGGACATTTCGTGATAGACTCGGCATGGACATGTGCTACACTAGACGTGACGGGCTCACCCCCGGGCAGCCTCCTGGTTTGTCTGTAATATGGAGGCAGATGGTGCGCAAGGATAGATGGCAAGTAGTGATGAAGGAGACCACCCCCAAGCCTGTGGGGGCTCCGCGTGTGACCAAGTATGGCATTCATAGCGATTCGGGCCGCGGTGCCCACACCCCTGTAACTAGGACCTAGATAGCTTATACCATCCATTCCATCCAAAATGCCCAACGAGCCACGAGCCACGAGGTAGCCATGGCTGTCGGAGCTCATAACTTTCACGTTTGAGCGCCGAATTCAGCTGTGAATATCACAATCGCTTCGTCTTTCTAAGATGCACATGCTGATCTAATTTTCCGACGCTATTACGCAATATACGATGAGCAAACGCCTCTCGACGCAACGCAGCCTGGCGGCTGCGCTTAGCAATGAAAATACGTCTGCAGCCCCGGCTGCAGCTTCGCCAACCGGCCCAGAAGGCAGCGGCGCCACTAGCCAAGCTCTAGTGGTCGCCCAGCCCCCTCTGGCCGCCTCGCCAGCAGCGTCGCCTGAACCCAAGCGCAGTCGCCCTGCCGAGCCGACCTGGGAGGAGTTCGACTTTAACGCCAGCCAGCCCGGCTTTTTTGACAAGCTCAACCCCGACAAGATCCTGAGCTACGTGTTTTGGGGATCGCATGCCTCTCTTCTAGAACTATGCAAGCAGCTTTCCCACCAAGGTCGCCTTGTCAATGCCTTCCTCCAGAGGCGCAATTTCGGCAAGGACGTCCTCAACGCCCGCCGCCCCCGTGGACCTCCAGCAATACGCCCTCTTTTCCCTCCTTGGACGCTCCATCGAGGAGCTTTGGCCCCCAACGCCCCTCACCACCACCTTAACCGAATCCTCCATCCGCTCACTCCTCAAGGAGGCCCTCGAGCAGCACGTGGCCCCCATCGCAGCAGATGTGGCGGTCATGGGCAGCACGTTGGCTGCCGAGCTCCCCCTCCTCTCCACCGCCACCTCCACCATCTCCACCGCCACCTCCACCCTCCTCGCCTCCTCCACCGCCACCATGCACCTCCACCTCCGACGCCATCACCGCCCAGCTCCGTGACATCGACCAGCGTCTTAAGGACAACGCCATTGCTATCGAGGTTCTGCAGAACACCGCAGGCCTCACCGCCCAGGCGGTGAAGGACATTGCCACCAAGCCAGCCTCGGCTGGCCTGGCCGGCGATGCTCCTCCCATCACCACCTGGGCGGACATGCTTAAGCAACATACCACCTCCACCACCTCCGCCGTCGCAGCCCAGCTTCGATCAACGGCAGACGCTTGACCTCCGCGAGGAGGCCGAGCTCGCCAAGCGCAGCCTCAACGTCATTGTCAAGAACTTCAAGATGGAGGAAGGTGAGAATTCCGAGAAGCTTTTGCGTGCGTTTGAGAGAGAAATCCTTGGTCGCATGGGCCTTAACGGTGAGATCGAGCTGGCTGCCCACCGCCTTCCCCGCGCGCGGGGTAAGGCAGGGCTGCCCCCGCTCCTCCTCACCTTTAAGACCCCGGCGGACAAGATTTCTTTTCTCAGACGCCGCAAGCGGCTCGAGAAGACTCTCTTCACCCTTGATGACGACTTGACCCTGGCGCAGCAACAACGGCGACGGGAGCTATGGCCGACCTACCTCCAGCTCCGGCAGACCAAGGCGGGGCAGCCGGTGTACTGGAAGGGGGCGGCCATCTACGTCGGGCACAAGCCCTGGCAGGCGACCCCCCCCCCCCGCGGCCCCAGCGACTCCAGACGCCCTGGCAGCTTAGGGGAATACAGCAGTAGTAGTGCAGAATAGATAGACCGTGGCCATGTACATGTACGCCTCCTAGAGGCACTACCCCAGCTAAGCCCCGCGCTTTATTTAATCATGTACATGTGTGCCTATGATGTGCCACCCTCCAGACGATGCCTAGCCTTATTTAGTAATGTTGTGCCCATGCAGGGAGTCACTCTCTGCTGAGAAGCCATGCCATGGCTCTTGTATAGCCATGATGATCTTCCCCCTCACAGGCATGCTCCCCCCTTACCCGGGCATAGCGTGATAGACCATGAGGGTGCGGGTGCCCTGGTGCACCTAGAGCAAGTGTTGTTTACATTCCCACCCTTGCAGGAAGTAGCTTAGAATGTATTATAGGCTCATATGCCCCTTCTCAGGGTTATGTGCTACATATACTCCCAACGGAGTTATGTTCCTAATTAATTAATGTCCATTCCATCCCATGTTCCCGTCCCACTGAGGACAGTTATGCTCACGTGACGCAGTCACGTGTCTATGAATGAATGAATGAATGAATGAATGAATGAATGAATGAATGAATGAATGAATGAATGAATGAATGAATTCCTTGAGAGGGGTTATGACGCATTTCACATCATGGTCTCCTTCACAGTTTTTCAAGAGCTCCCAGCTATAAGTTTATTCAGCAATTAGTCAATTATTCTTATCAGGCATATCTGGTATAGTATTATTAGGTACTAAAAAAAATTAAGATTACAACGGTATAATATTTTCATTAGGTATATCTGGATAAATTCAATCAGGCTATTGAATTGGTACACATGTATGTACAAGGAATGGTGAAATAATACGTAGCCATGCTTTATGCTGGTCAGCTAGACCAGCACAGTGGTGCGAGAAACCCCCCCTTTAGATTTCTTTCTTCTCTCCACCTTGCTTCGAGTCGTCCTTATTGTTCTTCCAGATATTGTAGTTCAGCATCGTGGCAAAGCCCACCCTGCGTCCGCAGTAGACAGAGTAGACGAGGAGCCCAACCATGATCCATTCCACATGGACGCAGCCACGCCAAGACCAGTGATACGTTCATGAATTTATCCACTTATAAGTAGACGTCAAACAAATATGCATTGGTTGCGTGGACAACTTTTGGTTTGGAGATAGTTTGGAAAGGCTCTAGCATATTCCATCCAACTAAAATGCATGACAAGTTGAGAATATCAAGGAGACAACAAGTTGAGAGTATGCTTGGCCAACGAGCTATCAGCAGCCAACGAGCTATTGAAGAACTGAGGTAAACAAAACTGGAGCCCTCATCTGATAAAGTGGTTTGACCGGTGCGGGGGTTCGACCGGAAAATTTCGCTAAACCAAGGCACAAACTTCCTAGCCGTATCAACCGTGAATTGTTCAGGATTCACCAACTTATTTGAAAAGTACAGGGAAGGTTTGAAAAACCTCATCGGTGCACACCAGGCAATTAAGTTCTGAGCATCATCCGGGTTTGTGTGGGGAACCACCGTACGGATGCCGGCACTCACCACGCGAGGTAGGGGATCATCAGGTTGGACGCCGTGACGTTGACAGGGCGGAAGAGGACGATGCAGGCCACGATGCTCGTGGCGAGGGCAGAGATGTCGGCCAGCGCCACGCCCTGTAATGACACATAATTCACAAACCTGATTCACGGCATATCCATTAACAAGTAACCCACTAACTAATTGACAAGGAAACTTGATATTGCAAGTAGTTATAGATCACTCCATGGGCCATCACATAGCACAGACTCCTGGGGGTGGAAAACTGGATATGCTCGCCCAGCGGACGCCATGTGCTCGGATCTATGACAGGACTGCAGACCTCCTCAGTTGCCACATGGCAGTGGCACACTCGATGACACATAAACCTCCAATACCATGCTTCCCGTGACAGAACAATTCTACACTCAGAAGCCCACAGGGCGCTACCAGATCGCCAAATAAGAAATCATCGTCACAAAGCTCAAGACAAAGTACTGGAAGGCATGATGGTCTGGCGTTGCAGGCCCCATTAGGTCAGTGTTTCTGCTAACGCACCGGTACCGGTAATTCTCCGGTAATTACCGGTGCCCCCCCGGCCGACTGGTAAGCCACCCCCGGCCGACCGGTATGCTATATGCCAAGCAGGAAACCCCCCCCCGGCACACCGGTATGCTATATGTCAAGCAGGACCCCCCCCGACCGACCGGTATGCTGTGTTCAGAGCAGGAAACCCCCCCCGGCCGACCGGTAAGCCATCTCCGGGCTGACCTGGTCGACCGGGAAGCAAATAATGCCGGCCGGGGTTCCCCGGTTTCCCCGTCAGACAAACCCGGTACTTATATACTGACTATTACAAAATATCGATTTCGATTAGTATATGTTACTATTCCCGGCACTTACAAATAGTTTGCACATTGCTGCCATGCTAACACCTCCACCGAATGTAAATTCCGACACAGCTGAGCCCTGCTGAATGCCCGACGAAAACCAGTGCGCCAGGGCATGGAATCTCGCGACGGTCCTATCGTAGCTACAAGATGCCTTACTGATGAGGTTAAAATAGTAGTGCGTGACCCTCAGATGCAGTATTAAAAAAATTATCATGGGCAACGGCTCGTCAAGGCTAGGCAAATTTGCACAAAAACATTGCTCGCTCGCGACTTCAGTTGTCGTTGTTGTTGCCCACTTTTAATACCGGTGTGAGCTTGACCAGCACAAATCTCGTTGTTGTTGATGTTGAGTTGAGTTGAGTTGAGTTGTTGGACGTGCTAACAACTACTGTTGATCGAGGAGGGGCTAAAGTTTTAACTTCAATTTGTGAGCAAATAGATTATCCGTACCCAAGTAACAAAAGGCGTGGCGCGGTGCAGATCTGACCCTATAACGAATGGGTCAGCACTCAGCACTTGGCAGCCGGCAATGCCAGTCTGTCAAGTGCGTAGACTCGAGCGGGTAACAAATGCGCTGCAGAATGCCTGCAGCAGTAGGTACGCAACACGATGTAAAGGTGCTGAGCCGCTAGACGATGCATTAAGTTCACGGCAGTCGAGCCAGCTGACTTTGTTTTGCGTGTTTTCTAATCCTACATTTTTCGATAGTGCGCTAGAGAAGTGAATCACGACGAAGAAGAAAGAGCCCCCGATTCCCCTGGGCTACAAGTTCAAGGACCATTTCACACGAGGTGGTGGCGTTTTGACCTTGGCTGGCAGTACGAGCGGTCGCCGGGCTTTGGGCACGGTCGTTACACACCAGGCGCAGGCAGGCAACGAGTTAGAAGGGGACGACACTGATAAGACGAATGGGGACGAGGGTGCCGTAGAGCAGGGCGATGCAGGTGGCTCAGCGCACCCACAGCGCGAAATTCATGGCGGTGATGTTCCGGAGCAGGCCATGTCGGAGCAGGTTGTTTCGACTCCGGCCTATGGGTGTATATGGTGCATGCAAACCCTAAGGAGGCATCGTGTGAGGTCACGCCAATAATGTATGGGTGAGCTAATGTGAGCTACATAGCCTACAAGTGATGACAACTATGTTTTGTAACCTCCTATTGTGACTAGGCATGCTTGTATGCATGCTAAGTTATCATTTTCGTATGTTTTGTTAGGGAGCCCTGCGTATGCCAAGGCTATGTGAATCAGGATTCAGGGCACAAGCAGCCCACTAAGGCAAGGCTTCACAGTTTAGGATCAATTATATAACTGTACAAGAAATCCTATTGGGTTTTTATTTTTCTAAAAAAATTCGCCAACATCCGGGGGGGGCTCCACCCCCCCCGGCCTCGGCCGGACCCCCCCCCTACCGGAGTTACCGGAACCCCCCCCCCCCCTTAGCAGAAACACTGCATTAGGTGATACCATAGAAGCTTTTGTTTAACTACTTTTACTATAGGAGCTTTAGTTGAGTAAGTGAAAAGATGGCTTTGTATTTCAAATTTCAAACTTTTGCGCAAAGCTAGGCAAAAGGAAGGTCGCGGATCCGCGGAAAAGCAGAAAGGCAACCAATAAGGATGCAGGATGCGACCCGGCGCTCTGTCCAGCTGGCGTAAGACTGGTTATGCATTGGACGGGATTGCCGGTGAAAAAATTGAATTCGGAGTTGGAAAATAGGCATGGTAAAATTAAAAATAAGAGGTATACATCAGCCATATCTGTAATTGGAATGGTAGTGCATTGGTGGTACTGCACGACGGTATTGGACGGAATTCCCGGTCTGGGAAGCCGATTTTACATCTCACGTCATGTACATGGAAAAGGGTTTGCGAACGCGACGTTGTAAAATGGCTCGTAAGAAAGGAACGGAGGCGATTTGGCGCCGCGTCAGTCGTGACGTTGTTTGCACCGTTGGATTTGAATCTACGGTGTTCGTTCCTGGATTGTTTCGAAACCCGGTCGATGAGATTTAACGGAGAAGTCGAGTATATATGTGACCTTTTTTTGACAAGTTGGTGCGGACTAGAGGTAGCTAACTTCGGTCATGTCACTTGCGTGCCAGTCGAAATTGTATTTAACTGAATTCGGTGTCGTGCAAGTTGGTGAAAAAAGTTCACTATAGAAGCTTTTGTTTAACTACTTTTACAATAGGGGCTTTTGTTTAACTACTTTTACTATGGAAGCTATTGTTTAACTACTTTTACTATAGAAGCTTCTATTTAACTACTTTTACTATTGAAGCTTTCGTTTAACTACTTTTCTTACTATAGAAGCATTTATTTCACTACTTTTACTACAGAAGCTTTTTAACCCGTTTTTCCCTTTCTAGAACGCGATATATTGCGGTGTGGGATATTTATAGAACACGTCATAACGTCTAGGGAGTTTCATAGTCATGTGTATACTTTCCTGAAAGCCCATAAATCAAAGGATTTTTCGAGCTACTCAGACCTACAACATGCTAATTCATAAGAGAGATACACTGGTTTGAATACAGGGGGGTCTGACCATGACCGCGATTTGTTGACCCTAGGTCACAAGTCATGTGCTTATTCACAAATGGTTCATGAAAAAAATCTGGCTTCTTGCACGAGCTATGGGCAGCATATGCAGGCTCTTTGGAACGAAACTCACGCCTGTTTGGAGCTATTTTTCATTAGCATAACAAACACAACGCAGTACAACGCAGTGGGAAAAATGAGAGCCCTTCACAACATGACGCAACAACACGAGCCCCATAAACGGGGCCATAGTGAGCTAGGAGGGTCAAAACGTTGAAAAAAGGAGTTGTATAAGTTATACAGCATCAAACATGCATCAAACATCATGACTGGATGACCTAATATGACTGAATCAGGCAGCCATATCCCAAGCATCATCCACTCTCACAACGTGTGGAGCACGTGCCTCGTGGGAAGGGAGGTGCTGGGTTTTCACTCCAAAACGCGTGCAATACTGAAAGAAAGAGGCACGTGTAATGCAAGGCTTGGATAGGTTAAGTGATCCATGAGCTTACATGCAGGCAAAGATGACGCTGGAATGCATGCTAGCAAATGCTGGCAAGATACAAACAACACATGATTATACACCATGATTATGGGCACCTAGCTGATCTTATTGCACAATCAACACAGTATAAACCATCAATATCCAATCTTCACCATATATGCACCGCTTGACGACGTATACAGCACCTAAATACTGCACGACTGCACCCTGCTACGGCTGACATGCAAGCAACGTTCAGTAGGATGGCGGTCTTAGAGAGGCCGGGCAGAGGTCGGTAGAAATAAGTGGAAAACGGGCAGAAACTAGGTAGAAACACGATATACTTACGCCTGCAAGCACTATTAAGCCGGTGGCAGAGGCCATTTCCAGGAAACTACAGCATACCGTAAGCCACGGTCACGCCTTGCGCTATTTGCAGGCACCATCATGCCCGGAGCTACCCAATAAAAGTCTGCACAAATCTCGGTTTAGCCGAGAGTCCGGGCGTCCGGAATGAATAAACATGTGCTACGAAGTCGATACGCCATGGAAGTACCAAGCATGGTGCCGCAGCGGACCCGAGTCTTGCCGTAGTAATATGTATTCTGATTTGTATGCCGGTTTCCTAATATGTATGCCGGTTTCCAGGGTTTCCGCATAAAGGTTGGGTGAGAAACTGGAAAAAACTACATTTCCTTGGCCCCAGTACCTCGACAAACTCGTAAACCTATTCATCAACCTATAAAGGAATCATCATGGCAGTTCCACCCAACAGCCACTGAAATTCGCGCGAAAACTGGCGAGATCTACCTGCCGCCATCGTCGTCGTCTTCACCTTCGTTCCCGCGAAAATGCCAGATCTCAGTGGTACATACTTGTTTGCAGCTGTCACACAAAAAAAGAAAAAATACTAGTTTTTTTTCTTGAAGTCTAGGGGATGTAAGGCGTCCGTCCACCGAGTTTCAGACCAAAAATCTCGTATCTACTGTGTCTGCCACGTGTCAGATTACAACGCGATACACCGCGTTCTAACACTACAACGCGATGTATCGCATTGTAAAAAAACACGGGTTAATTAACTACTTTTATTACACAGTAGAGGCTTTTATTTAAGCAATCACAGGAGACCAACCCGCAGAGCAGGAGGACCCACCGTGTTGTGGAGGCCGAAGAAGAGCGGGGTCCAGAGGAAGTTGAACAAAAGCTGCCACGAGGATCCCATCCGTGCCGCCACGCCACCAAGGGGGAGACAAGCATCCCACAGCAAGACATGAGATGGTTGGCGTGTGAGATGGTTGGCGCCTGAGATGGTTGGCGTGCGTGAGATGGGTGCGATGTGTGAGATGCTTGGCAGGCGAAGGGTAAGGCTGAAGAAACCCGCGGGAGGCGCAGCGCAAGTGACCCCGTCTCGCGCGCACTCATCACAAGCAGTTGCGCGCGTTGCGCACGAACAGAGGCACAGTTCCACTCCAAAAGGACGGCGGGCAATCACAGGGGAGATGAGGGCATCACAAGGGCAATGTTAATGATCACAAGGGCATCCCCCTCTCTGAGATGCCAGCATGGCGATGCCTGCTTGAGGACTTGGCAGCTTCCAGGCGTGAGCTTGGAAAACAGTGCACAGAGGAAAAACTTGACCCCCAAAGATGCAGGGTGGAGCAGCTGGACACGTCCAGCAATCACCAGCCCGCAACACCCCATGATGGCCCTGCACCCTGGACAACAACCAGGGACATAACAGATGTTCACACCGCCAACAATATGAGATAAGGGAATAACTGATTCAAAAAAGTGGGTGCCGGGAACAAGCAGAGAAAACTTACGCTCAGGCCGTACGCGGTCAGCGGGGCTGCCTGCTTCGCGAAACCTGGCCCCACGAGCGCACAGCCACCAAAACGCATGAGCGCACGCAGTTGTGGTAATGGTCAGTGCCTGCGCTGCGTGTGCTTGTCGCGATCATTCGGCACGGACCATTCACGATTCTGAAGGTGCTCGTCTCTGTCAAACGGCACATTACCCTGAACGGTTCCTGGGAATAGCGCAAGCAGCCAGTTCCCACGCCTCCGGGCACTCTTTGGTCATCACGTCGGCACGGGCACTCTTTGGTCATCACGTCGGCACGGGCACTCTTTGGTCATCACGTCGGCACATGCACTCTTTGGTCATCACGTCGGCACGGGCACTCTTTGGTCATCACGTCGGCACGGGCACTCTTTGGTCATCACGTCGGCACGGGCACTCTTTGGTCATCGTGTCGGCACCATGGCTACCATCACGTCGGTCACATGGGACCAGCCAATGAATAGCCACACCACCTTTGGCATATGGTGGTAACCTCCCAATGGATAGCCACACGGTTGAAGCTGGTGACCGCGAAATGCCCACCATCCCCCGACATGCCAACCAATCCATCCAGGGGGGGATGCATGCCAGCCAGGGACTGCCAGGGACGCACGATACAGCAACGCGATGAAGCCGGCGCGAATCCTCTTGCAGCAAATGTCATGGTGGCGGATGCCCAGGTAAGAGTTGCCAACCCACCGCAGTGACCCTACCAAAGCAACCTACCGAAGCAACCAACCATAGCAACCCACCGTCCACCACCCATACATGAAGGGGAAGGAAGCGGTGGCACCCCAACGCGTTGCCACCCTTCCCCTTGCCGTGCGCGAGGCCACCCTTTCCTTTCCTTCCCGTCGCCCACCCTTCCCCTTGCCCTGCGTGACGCTTGACCCCTTCCCCTTATATCCACCCGCCGCGCCCACTATCCCCCCCCAGTATCCTATCGGCCTTGGCAAGGGAAGGCCACCCCTTGTAGCACGCACCTTTCCCTCCCCTGACTCAACTGCTGCGTGCCAGACCCGTGCCATGTCTGACCCTGGCAACTGCAACCAGCCCACGAGCACCATTCCAATCACCAAAACCCCCTGCCCACTTCACCCCCCCCCCCCCCAAAAAAAAACAACTAAAGCCCCTGTCCAATCCACCCAACAACCATGCGCCAAACACCCCCCATGGGCTCCCCTCACCTCCATCCTGCCACACCAGCCAGGACGCCACGCCCATCGCCGTGTACAGCACGGTCCACATCGGCCCAAAGATCCAGTCCTGTGCACACACGCACACGGACGCACGCACACAAATACACCGGCGGTACCGTTATCAGTATAAAACACGCATGGGTAGGTGTCTATAAGCCATCGCCGTGTACCAAACACGGCACATGGGGTCAAAGATCCAGTCCTGCACAGGCACATGCATGGGCGGGGTGCATGGACATACGGTTTGTACCGCCGTGTTCATACCAACACACGGTTATACCCAGCGCATAGCAGTATCCAGTCATGGTTATAGCCATCGTATACAGTAGAAAAGTTGTAAGTGAGAGCCACGGGGTTATGGGAGATAGCCAAGGCAACTGTTGGTCCAAATTTTGACACAACCCAGGCCAACTCAGAGGCACGCTCGCAAGGGGTCGTGTTCGGCATGCACACGAGGCATCACAGCAAGGTTTTGGCCAGGCATCCTTCCGTTGCGTTCCATCGGCCACTATCAGTATCCGTATCATGACGCATGCGCTGGCTGGCTTGCACACCAACTAGCGGGAGGCCATCCTGAAACACCAGAACAAAATCTCCGTGCTGCAGTGATGGCACATCTTGCGCTGGTAGTCGAGTACCGGTGACAAGTGCTGCGTGATCAACACGTACTCCCACGTGATGACCAGCATGCTAATACAAACACAACTTGCTCAGCAAGAGAAAACACACACACACACGCACGCACACACACACACACACACACACACACACACACACACACACACACACACGCATGCAATCCCGCCCGCCCGCCCGCCCGCCCGCCGCGCCCCCCCCCCCCCCCCCCCCTCCCCCCACGCGCGCGTGCGCATACGCATGCACACATGCACACACACAACACTAACCTTCCACTGAACGCAAGGCTCAACGCCTCATAGAAATTGCAAGTAGAAATGCGTGGTAGCGGCGCCCAGCGGGCTAACGCATGTGAATTAAGGATAAATTGATGACTATCTTCGCTCCTCCGAAAGGATTTCCAATGTAATGTAATAAACCCATTTCCCCCATTAATAAAAAAAATGCTTTCGGCAAACAAGTGGTCTAACCACTGACCAAAGCAAGGCAGGATACAACCAGAAACGTCCCTGCTACGCAAAGGTTGAAGCTAACAGTAGTATACATGCTTGGACTTTCTCAAATTGTGCACCTATTAAGTCTATTGCATGCATGTCATTACAGCATCTCTGGTGAGCTCGCACAGCCATCACGTCGGTCTCTATAACAGGTACACAAACCGTAAAAGACGTACAGATCATGCAGCTAAGGGCTGAATTCACAGGGCTTACAGGTGGATTCCACGAGGGCTTCTTAATTCTTCGATACCATCCTGCATGCGGTAATTAAAACAGTAATTAAAGCAGCAATTAAAGCAGCAACAACAAATCCAAAGTCACTGCCCCCAGAGATGGCAGATGCGGCAAAGTTGTATAGTAGCAAACTACCGCGAATTCAGGTAATAAGCTCACCTTTAACCTCATCGATAACCCAGAAGTTTTGGATCATGCTCACCCCCAAAGGGAAGCCAATGGCTATGGCAATGCTCAAGCCTTGACCCATAGTTATATGGTAAAATATGAGCTAGCTGGCACGACGCCCAGGTGAGGAGGTCGGAGGAAAAGCAATTGATTGCGTGAAATGTAATTAAGAGGACACGATCTGGTGAGCCAAGAAGGCTTTGCCGAGTGCCGACCCACAAGGCTGCAACCGGTTACAAATTGTAAACATCGACTGTGGCACGCAAACGTGCACACACAGGCCAGCACACTGAGCACAGGCCTCTCTCCATCCCCAGGGCCACGCACTTGCATCGCCGTTGATGCTGCTCTCGCGGTTGACCGATGCAGTTGACAGTTGACAGGTGAAACTAATTGACAAGTTGACTGGTTCTGCTGTTGGGTCACCAGAATGTGAACTTAATTCACGCCTTTTGCAGTGGGCTGGCTTAATAAGTTGTGTTGACGCCTTGAGTTGGGTCGAATAAGACTTCGGTTCTGAGTTCAAAGTACTTGAAAGCAGTATGTCTTAGTATCTTTATTTCAAATTAGTACAATTAATTAGAGAAATTCGCGCCTTAAGTTTTTGTTTTGACCGGAGTAGACCTCGAACCCAACTTAAGGCGTGAATGATTCTAGGCTGACATTACAGACGATCCGCTGTAAGTACTTCTGCCTGCCCAGCCAAGTGCGCCCCGGAATATATCCCCGCGCTGTGCTTGTCGTCCAAGACGTTCGCATGGCAGGCATCTAACCCGCCATGGGAAACGCCATGTGATGGGTTGGATGCACTGAGTTGCGGTATGCTCTGCTTTGTTAAGATTTTTTCTCTGCCATCACATGCCCCATGTTAGTGTAGAGTTTGCATAGGGTTCTTTAATGTCAGCTCGCTGCGCGCGCCTTCGAATGCATTGATACACTGCGCTTTCCATGGGTCGGTTCACGTGGCTAGCCGGGAGCTGACGAAGCGTTACCTGGGAAATTTTTATTAGCAATTGCTTGTGGGTTGAAGAAGATTTGTTTGCGAATGTGAAGGTAGCGTTCTCTTAATTTTCTGCTCACTGGCTTTCTGGTGTCTTGTAACGTCGGCACCTGGCCGCTTGACTATGGATGAGGGCCATGGTTTGGGGGGGGTGACTACCTCTATCTTTTCTTTCGAAACGTATTGTGCGACATAAATCACGGTTTCAGGGTTTATGGCGTGGTTGGGCTGGCAAGCTTGTTAGCCCGCGAAAATTCCCTCCGGCGCCTAGATCAATGGCCACCGCGTTGCAGAGAGAGCTCTGGGCAGGCGCGGTTCCCATCAAGGTGTCCCTGCACGTGACTGAGATCACCAGCCTGCCGCCACCATCGCCGCTGTACCTGATAGCCCCCAGGCTCAGCTACCTTCCCTCCCTGGTCAGCCGAATTCGTGAGCATTTTGATGGCGCGCTCCCCCTGGCCGGTTCCGACGCGCCTTGGTTCGAGTTCCAATCCGTCCCCTTGAAATGGCACATCCCAGTGGGCGTCCTCTTCGACATCTTCAGCAACGACGCGCGGCTGCCCTGGGAGCTGACCATCCACTTCCGCTGCGCCTACCCCTCTGACCAGCTGCCCGCGTGTGACGTCAGCAGCAACAACGGGGACGTGCGCTGGAACTACATGAACCAGCTCAAGGAGGCCACCTACCTCGCGTGCGGCTCCGCCAAGCCGGTCATGAGTCTTTCCAAGAAGGAGCAGGAGGACCTGTGGGAGAGCGTGCTGCGTACCCAACTGGACGAGTATCTCACCGCGTCCAGCAAGCTCCGTAGAGCCACCGGCACGTCCTCGCGGCCCAC